>CM064577.1:34974110-35515826 GCA_032716605.1 Paralithodes platypus | reverse complement strand
TTTAATTCCGTTATCTATCGTTTCCTTGAAGCTTTAAGTCAACTTAATTGTGTGATCTTTTATATAGCCTGCTTGACTATCAGCAGTCTATAGTGCGTGCACCCTGTAACCGAGTCATAGGATACCTTGTTGTCCAGGCAGGACTCTTGACGGTTTAGGGTGGTTTGTTGCCTGGGTTTATAGATAAGCGTTGGATCTAGCGTTTTCCGTTGTTGCTTGTTGCCGCATACCTAGTCCAATAGAAAGAGCCCAGTGTTTATATATCCCAGGACGTAACAAATGGCGACCTTGCATAGGATTTACTGAACAGAGGAATATAGTGGTCATTTGTTTTGAGATTCCTTATGATTAGAGGAATACAGTGGACATAGTTTGTTTTTTGGAGCAACCAATATAACACATTAAAGACTTTAAATAACATTAGTATATACATACTTGCATAGGAGATAAGGCACATTCTATAACCGTGATAATTACTGCAGTACACAAACATGTCTAATATATCAGAACACAGTGATGGGTCAGGTCACGATACAGGCTCGGAGGGAGAAAGACCTGTGGGAGTGGCTAGTCGATAGCGAGGAGGGTGCTAGAAGATTTTAGAGGTGCCCCTTACCGCTGCCAGGGTGTTGAAGCTGAATAAGTATGGCTTAAAGTGTGTGGCAGGTCTTCAGGGTCACCAGGGTTACCAGGGTTTAAGTGGCATGAGGAAAGATCAGCTGAGGACTTTGATATTGGGTTTAGAAGGGAGAGACCTGGGTGGAGAGGCGACTGGGGGCCCCGGTCCCCAGCCCCCCCTCCACTCTACCCCCGTATCAAATGTCAGGGTGCCTGAATTTAGTACATACCCCCAAGTTGATGGTCAATGGCAGCGTAGAATTCAATCACAGGGACCCTCTCCATTAAATGCACCTTCCCCTCCTCAGGGGTTGACTTCAGATTTGTTGTTTCGGCTTGAGATGGCCAAGGTTGAGGCCGCCGAAAGACAGGTTAGTGTGCAGGCTGAAGTTGCTAGAGCTCAGGCTGAGGTTGCTATACGAAAGGCTGAACTGCAGGCAGAGTCTACTAGGTATCGGGCTGACAGGGAGCTGGAGAGATCTCGAGTGGAGGTAACAGGGCGAAATATTGGGGGAAGTAACAGTCATCGGGACCAACCATTGTCGCACCTGCTTAACCCTTAAAAAGCGGCCCACCACTTAAGTCGAGTTAAATAAAGCTGGACTATGTGGCGGCGCTCGACATAACTCGAGTGGCAATTTCAGCACGTAATGTGGCTGAGAGAGAGAGACAAGTGGTGGCAGGAGACTAGCGAGCGTATGACTGCTCTAGACCACCGCGGCGAACCTACTGACACAAATCTCAGCTCCCTCCTCCCTCTCTCACTCGCTACATACTCAATTATGTACTGAAAGTACCGAATTGCCTGCTTTTTGCACTCGCGTTGCACGGTTATTGCAAGAAACCTATCCATCATACAAGGATCGTTATGGTGTCATTCGAAAGCTCTGTTTATGCCCTTTCAGGGATAGGTACTTGTTTTACGTTCTGGGTCTTATTTAGGCATGAAAATGATCACGTAAACAGCCCTATTTTGGCTAAAAACACCCCGCTGGGCGGTACACATAAATAAACCGCATAGGCCGCTCGTAAGGTGTTAAACTAGTTCCTGTGTTCGATGAATTATGTGTGACTGAGTTTTTTATGTGATTTGAGAAGAAGTGTCAGGAACACCAGTGGCCTCAGGAAAAGTGGGCAGCATTAGTTTCATCAAGACTCCTAGGAAAGAGGCTAAAAGCGTATGATGCACTACCTTTAGAGTCCTGTGTAGTTTATGATGAGATAAAGAAGGCTGTGCTACGGGCCTATGAGTTACAACCAGAAACTTACCGCTTGAAGTTTCGGGGTGTTACTAAGGGCAAGGATAGTACCTTCCTAGAACACGCCCGGGACTTGTCTGATGCACTACGACATTGGCTGCGTTCTGAGAGGGCAGCTACTTTTGAGGAGTTGAGTGAGCTGGTTCTCTTGGAGCAGTTCTTTAAGTGCACAGGCGGGGACTTAACATTACATATAAAGGAAAACAATCCTAGAACTCTCCAGGAGGCAGCAGAAATGGCTGACCGCCGACTGTCATTAATTCGAGGGTGCGGAGCAGCAGCTAGGAGTGAGTCGGGTGCAAATGATCGTACCCCTCCCCCTCCCAAGAACTTTGATACACATAAATACACAAAACCATCTAGCACTGACAATAAAACTGAACATAAACCAAATACCGTCCCGTATAAGAAGTCTAATGGTACCTCCCACTCCCAAGGGAAACCAAAGAGTAAAGAGTGCTTTGCATGTCACATGGAGGGTCACTTTGCAAATGCTTGTCCGAACAAGCCACCAAACAAGGTTGTGTCATTGGCCCGCAGCATAGGGGTGTCGCCTATATCTTCTGAGTTTGCCAAGGGTAGTTCGTCAGAGGTTGGGACACAGCCTGTGTTCAAGAGTCTGGAAGGCTCGAACCCTGTCCGCGACGTCTTTGGGGGTCATAGAGGGCATGGTTTTGTGAGGTGGGCTGGCGAAAGGCGAGGAGTTAAGCTATTGCGTGATACTGGGGCTTCTCAGACCTTGTTAATGAACTTTACTGGTAGACCGATTAACGCTGCTCGGGTGGTGGTAGTTCAGGGGATCAATGCTACGAAGTCCTACCCGCTGGTGCGGATGGAGCTGGAGGTGGATGGTGTGGCGAAGGAGCTGGATGTCGGAATTGTAGAGAACTTGCCTGTTGGGGGCGTCGACCTCCTCCTCGGCAACGACTTTGCGGTGCCTGCTCCTAAGGTTTCACCCTGGGTCGTTGCCGAGAAGGGGGCCGACGTTAGTAAGGAGGAACAGGAGTGGGTTGAGAAGTGTAGCATACAAACCATGGCGTGTGTTGTGACGCGTTCTCAGACATCCGGAGCCTTGCAGCCACCACCTCAGTCTATCAAACCGCGGAGGAAAGGTCACAAGAAAACGGGAAGTGTTGGTCAATTGGAGAGTTTTGAGCCGGCAGTGTTTCTTGGTGACTCATTATTGGCACCTATGTTAGAGTCTGGAGAGGCCCCGGGGCCTGTCACCGCTAGTGAAGGTGCAGGGCAGGAAGAGACTCTGCGACAGCATCGTTATGCGCAGCGTGAGGAAAGGATGGCTCAGCGGGACATTGGAGGTGGAAATAAATTATTTAAGATGAACTTGGATAATCTCGCACCTATTGATATATGTTCCTTGCAGCTGGAAGATCCTTAAGTCAGGGCGTGTGGTAATGGTGCTATCGAACTGGAGAGCGATGGGGATGCGCAGCCTGGTGATTTTTTCTTGTCCGAGGGGATCTTGTATCGGAGACATCAGGATCCCAAGTAAAAGTGGGATGGCGGGTCAGGATTAGTGGACCAGTTAGTAGTACCGAGGGTGTGCCGTGAGAGCTTATTGAGGTTAGCTCATGATGTGCCTTTGGCAGGGCACCTGGGGGCACGTAAGACGGAGGCAGCTCTGAGCAAGCTTTTCTGGTGGCCTGGGTTAAAGGCGAGTGTCGTGTCATGGGTGTCACAGTGTCACACTTGTCAAGTTGTTGGGAAACCCAATCAGGTCATCCCGAGAGCCCCGTTACAACCCATCCCTGTCATTGGGCCGCCCTTCAGCAAAGTAGTTATCGATATGGTTGGCCCATTGCCCCCCACTAGTGCCGGCAATAAATTTTTACTAACTGTAATGGATGTAGCAACACGGTATCCAGATGCTTACCCCATGCGCAACGGGATGGCTAAGACTGTTGTCAAAAAATCTACTTGTCTATTTCTCTCGTTATGGCTACCCTCAGGAGATCCAGTCTGATCAGAATCCAATTTTACTTCTGATCTGTTTAAGCAGACCATGCAGCAACATGGAATAGTGTCTGTGGTGTCATCTGCCTACCATCCCGAGATTCAGGGAGTTTTGGAAAGGTGGCACTCGACTCTCAAGAGTATGTTGCGGTGTTATTGCATGGAAAATGGGAAGGACTGGGATCTAGGTCTCCCATACGTTTTATTTGCTGCGAGAGAAGTACCTGGGGAGAGCTTGGGATTTAGCCCGAACGAGTTGGTTTTTGGACACAGGGTCAGGGGGCCCCTCCACATAGTCAAGGAGATCTGGGAGGGAGTCACAAAGCCATGCTCGCTTCTAAAGTATGTAGTTGAAAGCCGTGAGAGAATGCTAAAGAGCTTGGAGGTAGCAGGTCGGAACCTTAAGAGTTCACAAGCTCAGATGAAGGACAGATACGACCAGAAGGTGAAGCTGAGGGAGTTGAAGTAGATCAGGAGGTACTGATACTACTGCCTCTGGTGGGACACCCCTTGTCTGCCAAGTATTCTGGTCCGTATCGAGTTGTAAGGAAGGTTTCTGATCTCGACTATTTAGTAGCTACTCCTGATCGTAAGAAAAAGAACCAACTTTGCCATGTAAATCTGATGAAAGAGTATGTGAGGCGCCCCTCCGAGCCTCTCACTGTCCCGGTGTTGATCTGCAGCGATCGTGGTGGAGAAGGAGGAAGGGACAGTCAAGCTGCGGGGGAGGATAATTGGGATTGTCATGTTTCCGCGGATCAGTGGGCGGGGAATTCTAGACAAGTGGCTCACGAGTTGATATTGCACCTGCCTGAGCAACAGCGTGTAGCTGTGCAGCACTTGTTTGATTCAAAGCCAGCTGTTTTCGCGGAGCATCCTGGCCTCACTACTCAAGCGGTGCACGATGTCGATATTGGGGACCACCCGCCCTTTAAATCAGTGCCATACCGTGTTCCCCTTATTAAATTACCAGCACTTAGGGAAGAGCTGGATTATATGCTGAAACGTGGACTGATTTCTGAGGGTGCAGTAAGGTGGACTTCCCCAGTCACACTACAGCGCAAACCAGATGGCAAGGTGCGGTTTTGTATAGATTTCCGCAGGTTGAATGGTTTAACCCCCACAAATGCCTACCCTCTCCCTCGCGTGGACGACAGTGTGGATAAGATAGGAAAAGCCAAGTTCCTCACTAAGATAGACCTTGTTAAGGGTTATTGGCAAGTGCCCTTGTCTGAGCGAGAGCGAGAGGTGTGTGGGTTTGTGGTGGACGGTGCCACATATCGTTGCCATGTTATGCCATACGGGCTGAAAAATGCCCCTGCAACGTTTCAGAAATGAATGAACGACATTGTAGCCGACATTCCCAACTGTACGGTGTACCTAGATGATGTCATAATATACGACGATGATTTTAACAGTTACTGTGCTCACATCGGACAGCTTTTTAATAAACTGAATGAAGCATGTTTGGTGGTAAACCTGGGTAAGTGCGATTTTGTCAAAGCCACAGTTTTGTACCTGGGGTTCGAGGTGGGGATGGGTCAGGTGTGCCCTCCACAGACAAAGATCAAAGCCATCGATCAGTTTCCCCAGCCTACGACTAAGAAACAAATCATGCGGTTTCTAGGTATGATAGGCTATTATCGTCGCTTCATCAAAGGCTATTCGACTGTACTTGCACCTTTAACTGACTTATTATCTAAGGACAAGAAGTTCCGGTGGTCTCCTGAGTGTGCAGAGGCGTTTTCCTTGGTGAAACACCTGTTATGTACCCACCTCATACTCAGGGCCCCGGACTTCAGCAGACCTTTTCAGCTGGCGACTGATGCCAGTGGCGTAGGGGCTGGGGCTGTCTTGTTACAGACAGATGATGAAGGTATCGAACATCCAGTGAGTTTTTACAGTAAAAAATTCAATAGTGCACAAAGGAATTACTCTGTAATTGAAAAAGGACTCCTGGCGATAGTGCTGGCGCTCAGGCACTTCGATGTATATGTTCCTGCTTTCGGACCAGTCGTAGTGGTTTATACCGATCATCACCCTCTGAAATTCTTGAATCAGTTTCATAACCGGAATATGAGGCTGACCAGGTGGTCACTCATGCTTCAGGAGTATAATCTGGACATACGCCATATTGCTGGTTCTGATAACGTGATAGCGGATTGTCTATCAAGGGTGGATGATGTTGGTTAGACTGCCACAGGATTGAGGGTAGAGTGTGGAGGAAAATAGGCTGTCACTGTAGTTCAGCCGAAAAAAACAAATTAAAAAAGCAAAAACCTTATAAAAACTCTTTATTTTTTATAACGTGTAGAATTTTGTATAAGAATATTGTAGCAGTATCTAATTGAATGTTTTCGCTTATTATCGCTAAGTTAGTTGAACTTGCTCGGTGGAGCGCAACAGTCTTTATTGTTTTTATATATAGTGCCTTGTGTCGCAACAGTGTGTGGTACTATGAGAAGCTTTCTGTTAGATATGAAGAACTTAGTCAAGGGTCTTATATCTTGGGGGAGGTGTGACGCTTCTGCATACTAGCCACGTGCGGGCATGCGCGCGCGTCAGCTGCCCAGCCGTTTAGAAACTGGCTGGTGGCAGCCGGCCGGCCGGCTTTTCCTTAGTATATATCCTACGACAATGTAACTAATGTCTGGGATATTCTTATGTTGTTTCACAGCTTGTAGCTGCCCTTATTCTTAACCAACGCATCTTAGTATATTTTATTCTCGATTGTTGATTGTTTCATTATAATATATAAGATGTAAGTTTGGTGAGAGTGGGAGGAGACGAGCGGGAGATAGAGACCGGCTGGGGGACGTTGCTTCGCGCGGAGAGTCTAGCTTGGGACGAGCCAGATGAGCCACATGCATTTGTTCGCACCGTTAGGCTTAGTTTCGACTCACGCACGGGGTAGACGATTTTGACCCGGCAACTGTGTTGAGTGTTGCCAAGCCTGGGATGTATTCTGCATGCCTAGGGCGGGGTCCAGACAGATTCAAGACTCAGAGCTCACCTCACTGTCGTACCCTTCGGACCCCCTTGATATCTATCCCTCTCAACCCCACTTAGAAACTTTCTCTCTTACTTTGTATACCTTCCTTCCACTACTTCACCAATCTATTTAATTATCCCATCCCCTTGATAGACCTTATATCTATTATTGTATTAACGACGAGCTCTCAGATAACTAGATAGGATTTTGGGCCTTATGCAGACGTAATTGTTAATGAGACCTAGGAAGCTTTTTTGTTGTCTCATATTTGGTGGTTTCATGCTTGCTAGTGTGTTCTTGTGTCAGGTTAGCAGGGGCTAGACCGGAGGGGAGGCTTTTTGCGATCCTTTAAGTAAAGTCTGCTGGTGCGAGTCCTGTGGACCCGCACGACTTTACTAGGATACCCGTGGGAGTCTGGGGGCATTTTCTTGTCTGTGTCCCTGTGTGTCTATTGTTGTGTTGTGTGAGGGCCCTTGCCTAGTCCACTCAGCACTGCGCTAGCATGTCTTGCTTTTGTTTTAGGGTCGCCAGGAGAGAGTCAGATACTTGCGATCTGAGTCTCTCAAGAGAGCACCCTTTCAATTAGAGTAATTTGGCGCACAGACTTGGGAACGTCCCTAGGCTAGAGCAGGTGGCTCAGCCCGGGTATCCGAAGCCTATATCCTTCCAGCTAGACCTCTGCCACCTGGCAGATTAACAGCTAGGGGTTTATTATTTCTGTATGCTTGTTATTGTGCCACAGTTTACCGTTTTTGTGAGCATTGTGAGTCAGGGTGTGGCTTAGAGACTCTGTCCGAGCAGGCTTGCCTGACTAAGAGTGAGAAGCACACCTGTATGTGGTTATGTTGCGAGTTGCTGCCTTTATTTAATTATACCTATGCCATTATACACTGTAGGTCCTATCACTAGTATTTATTCCTGCTTATGAGTTGAGAGTTCTCTAAATCCGTAACGTACTTTCTTTGCTAAGCATCAGATCCTACAGTAGCCGCATGCAGTTTAGAACCCCGCATCTTGTCTACCGGTACGATGTTTTGAGGACTGTTTGCTTTCACCTTCTTTCACGCAGGGGTGATTAGTTGTATTAATTAACGTAACATTAAATGTACTAGTTTGTTATTAAATTGTTTCTGCAATTTAATTCCGTTATCTATCTTTTCCTTGAAGCTTTAAGTCAACTTAATTGTGTGATCTTTTATATAGCCTGCTTGACTATCAGCAGTCTATAGTGCGTGCACCCTGTAACCGAGTCATAGGATACCTTGTTGTCCAGGCAGGACTCTTGACGGTTTAGGGTGGTTTGTTGCCTGGGTTTATAGATAAGGGTTGGATCTAGCGTTTTCCGTTGTTGCTTGTTGCCGCATACCTAGTCCAATAGAAAGAGCCCAGTGTTTATATATCCCAGGACGTAACAGTGCTTTTAGTGGAGAGGGAATGGGGGGGGGGGAGGCAAACGCGGGGGAGCACCACCACGGCGAGGCACGTGTGGTGTCTGAGCTTGACCCACCTCCTCCTCTCCGTCCTCCTCCTCCCCATCATCCTCACCTCTTCTCTTCTCAGCCCTACGATGAGAAAGTGGAATGTTGATGAAGGCCACAGGGTCTGGGTCATCTTCCTCATCCTCTTCCCCACATGCTTGGGACTCCACTATGCCACGAGGGGGAGCAGGGGAACGATAGCTACTCACCTCCCTTTGTTTTAACCTGGCGTACCATTCAGCAATGGGGAGACAGGGTTCCTCCTCATGCATTTCATATAGTCACAGTGGGACTATATTCGTCCTCTGAATCGTCATTTGATGATCCAGTATCACTATCAGCCAAATCACTCTCCTCAATTATGGCCATGGCATCGGCCAGGGATATTCCCCTGCGTGGGTAACGGCGTAGTAAATCCGACATGGTGTTGCACTCGCGTGATGTATGGGTAAACTGACTTTCCTTTGTCACGCACGTTCCTTGTCCCAACAAACCAAGATTTGTGGGTTGCCATACATTGCTTAAATCCTAAGGAATATCCCATACAAATATCAAGCCAATAGCTACCATAGGACAAGAGTAAATGTGGTCGAAAGTCGTTGGGAGATAAGTGGGTACAGTGTCTTTCATCACTTCCCCCGCATGACCACCCGCCCGGCAGAACTTGGGGGATAGCTGAGCATGGTCAAGTAATGTGTACATCCTAAGGTGTGTTTCACACATATTTCAAGCTTATAGCTACCATAGGACAAGAATAAATGAAGTCGAAAGTCGTTTGGATATAAGTGGGTACAGTGTTTTTCATTACCTCCCCCGCATGATCACCCGCCCGGCAACACTAGGGTGACAACTGAGTATGGCATTGTAATGCGTACATCCTAAGGAGTGTCTCACACAAATCTCAAGCTTCTAGCTCCCATACGACAGGAGTAGATAAGGTCCAAACTCACGGTGAAATAAGTGGGCAAAGTGGTGCCACTAATCCCACCACCACCACCCATGCGGCCTGCCTGGCCGGTTCACGCATACCGTCCCTGTTCGCCAACACTCTACGGTACCTCCCCTCCAATTCTCAAGCCATTTCCTACCATACGAGCCGAATAATAGATATTTTAGTGGCCGACGCAATGTTCGTGTCGCTGGGGTCTAGCGTTACATACATTGCCGACGCAAACAGTGCATCGCTGGGGCTCAGTGGGTTAATGTCGCTGTATAGTTACGAGAGCCTCGAGGACACCCACTGCCGCCCAATTCCGCAGTAGGCGTTCGTTGATCACAAGGCTATATGTATACTGTATAGACGCCCATTTTCGCAGTATTGAATAGGCGTTCGTTGATCACAAGGCATTATATACTGTATATCCTCGACAGGAGTCCTAACGCGGTGAGGTAGCCTAAACGTTCAGCAGGTCCTTCCACATAGGCCTACTTCTTCCCCCCTCCTACAAACACCCTTTCTCCTCTCGATACATCCCCCCCACCTCCCTACACCCCTCTTCCCCTCCTCTACCTCATATATCATTCCGTCACTGTACGCCAGCCTTGGAAGGGGGTAAATTAATCCTTTGAGGAGCCAGGCTGATCATTTTGGCACGCAGATCCTCGGGTGTCTGACAATTTGTAAACAAACTGGCATTCTAGACATATACAATTATAAATATAATATAATTCTCGTGTATGGTCTCCTATATAGTAAATTACTGTGTATTTAAATACTGTAATATTAAATAATCAGTCAGATGACTAAGATGAGCAATTATCCAGAATATCGGAACATTCAAAGAATGTGCCGCTAATCAAAGAAAACCGTCCCAAGTTAAATAACATAGGGGGTAACTATTAAATTTCTAGGCAATGTTCGGATGCTTATACCTATGCTTACCTAATGGCGTATATATTATCATGTACTGTTATTGCTGTACATATGATAATTAAGGCTACCCCTCAACATCATTGAATCGCATCACATATTAATAAAGACTTAAGAAATTGAAGCGTACAGTAGCATAGTAGGCTACATACAAAAACCTTGATTAAATACAGGGCCTGAGTCCATTTTGGGGCCCCCTTCCGTTGGGGGTCCGGGGAGCGTTTCCAATTTCCAATGCAAGACCTTTCGCTCTATTTCTTTGTCAATATTAAGACCTTTCGTGCTATTTAACCAAAAAAACGAGACAGAGCATATAGATATGGTAAAATAAACCTATTTAGGTGAAGGTGGCAGAGACCCCTTACAGCTGGGCAAGCCTTATGGTTAAACGCATGGAGAAATTAAGGAACACCCCGTTCTTAACATTAATCCTCCATCACAAACTCCAATGCACTAGAATAAACTAATGAAACCTTACGATCCTCCCGGGATTCGAACTCGGGACACCACACCCACAACACAAGCATCTAATGTTCTAAACCATTACACCACCATCACAGGTTCAATAGTTGTTACAGATGATAGTCGAAATTTTTCTTATAGAATATTTTATGCTTACAATTGTTTATATAAGCTTATCGTGAAGTTTGGCACACCCGTCATGAGTTACTCTGTATATTTCGTCATCCGCTTGCAATTACAATGTGGCTAAGGGGGGATGGTTGATTGTTCTCATAGTTAGCCCCATTAATTTTAAGTTTTAAAGACGATCGGCCCATTAGTTTGGCTATTTTAAGAAATTTCGCTTAATTTGTTTGGTAATATTTTTCGTGTCATTTAGGTGTCGATTTTATCCTGACGAGCGATAGCGATCCTTGCCTTTGGCCGGGACATTTTTCTATCGAAAAATTTACAAATTTATCTTGAAGGAGGGTCTTGGGGATGTTTTTTAAGCTTGATAATAAAAAGATAAATATAAAAGAATATAAATACGCCCATCACCTCTTAAAGATGCATTCTCTATATGTAAAGGCTTACTCAGAATGTTGTTAACAACATATCTTTATTGTATATTGTCATAATACAATTCTGTACCATGACCATTTTCAGTAATTTTCAATAACCCACGAACTGACAGTGAAGTATTTATTGATCTTCGTTCTTATTTAATCAATTCTGATGAAGGTTGTGGTTACACTGTTGGCAAAGATTGTAGGTCTGTGTGTGTGTGTGTGTGTGTGCATCTGGGTGTATGTGACCCCTTGGTGTGGGTAAGGTCCCCCCTACATATGATGGACCGTGTTGTCAGTGCCTGGGACCTCTTGTGAAAGGACCCCTGGAAATGAAGTCGAGGGTGAATGCAGCTATGTGCCGCTACGACGTAAACATCCATTGACTGATTGGTTGATTATTATTATTATTATTATTATTATTATTAGTAGTAGTAGTAGTAGTAACATAATTCTGAATATATTATACAAAAATAGTATTCTTCTCAATGTACTTTTTCAATAGTTAATATCAGAATGTGAAAATACAGACAATACCTTATGGAACCTGAAGGAAAAAAAAAAAAAAAAAGACTGCCAATTAGCATCTTATTTCATTCTCTAAACTTTTCCTGGGCGAAGCAGTTTTAATCTTCATGTTTCTTTCGGGCCTGAGAAATTAATTGAAGTCTTGTATGTTGAGGCAAGTAATGAGGTAGGAAAAGTTTCTGAGAGAGAGAGAGAGAGAGAGAGAGAGAGAGAGAGAGAGAGAGAGAGAGAGAGAGATAATGGGAAAGGCAGTGTTATCACTTGCAAAACTCCAGTGCTCGCCTGGCCTGGTATATTGTTTTGAAGATTAGCAACCGTAGTGGATTAATACAGGGACACTCGTTCTGACTGTCGGGGGTTCGAGTCCAGCTGGTAATATAAACACATTAAGTAGCTCTAGAAACGAATTTATGAATATAATTTTGTGTACATCATCTACACAACTATATATACTAAGTATATTCGCTGTGAGTAATCGAGAAATCATGACCTCTAACCTCTGTAACTAAAAAACAACTAGAGTAATCGAGCTGATATTTCTACTGTTTGGAAAAAATCAGTCAAAGAAAAGATGTGAACATTTACAGCCAATTTCCTCTAGCCCTTTTTGAGTTACAGAGGATAGAGGTCATGATGTCTCGCCTACTTACAGCGAATAGACTATAGTAAAAGCAAGTTCCATCCAAACATCAATCCCGATGGTTATAATTACATAAAGGGGAGATGGGCCGGTTTTTTGTTCCCTTATTTCAATTATTCCTTTATTTCTTAGTTTCTTCGCTAGACCTCCATCAAACTTAAGAATACATCCATTAGATCCCTTTTCTAGATAAATTTGTAAATTTTTCGGTAGAAAAATGTCCCGGCCGAAGGCCGGTTCTTCCAAAATTACTGGCTCACTATCGTTCGCCAGGAAAAATATCGACACGAAAGGTCTTAATATTGACAACAAAATGGGGCGAGAGGTCTTATAATCTATAAACTAATGGGGCAAACATCTTAAAATCTGAAAACTAATTGAGCTAAACATGAGGTAGAAGGGGGTCCAATAAAGCGGCTCATGTCCCCTTAAGAAAACCATCAGGGGATCCACGAATGTTTATAAGTGACTGTACGGTCGCGCTAGTAAGTCATGTCCCAGCTGTCATTACGTTTGGCTGGCTCTGTGCTGTATTTATGTCTGTCAGATGTTGAATAGGGTGGGTAAGTGTAGGAACATGTTTGTATATTTCACTCGATATGAAGAAATGAAGCTTAGATATAAGTAACACCCCGTTCTTAACATTAATCATCCATTACAAACCCCAATGTAATTGAATAATCTAATGAAAGCATATGGTCTTCTCGGGATTCGAACTCGGGACACCACACCCTATTCCTGATACCACTTATTGATCAAAACATACTTGGTGCCCAGACATAATTTATTAGGGCGACTATACTATCAACGACAAAAGTTCGTTCCCCCATCCTGCCACTTTGTGAAGAATCCGAATCACCTGGGGGTCGAAAAACAAAGCATTTATTGGGTGTAACTACCAGATATCTTATAAGGAAGATAGGAAACTTCCTATGCCTCCTATTACAATACATTAATGATACCATAGATAGTGGTGTCTGGCATCGATTTGATGCTGCAACCAACGCCATCTAGTGTATGGACGCGGTACTAATATTGCTGAATAAAATCTAGGGACTTGTCTTCATACTTCACACAGCTGAATTCAAAATTAATCGTTTACTTTACGATATGCAACCCTCCCTACACACTTTACTAATGGCAGAATCGCCACTGTTATATAAAATAACAAATGATAGTACCGTAGCCTACCATTGCTTGATCGTTATGAAAATATTTACCAACTTCATTGTTTTATTACCTTAACTAAGTCTATTACTCTACCATGATATACACGATAATAGGCCTTTCGTCTGGTCGAAACTACATGTTCGCAGTTATATGATTATCAAGCTTTACTCAGGTTTATTCTACGCATTTGAATATGTCATTTACAGACATTTTCTATTCATAAATGACTGTAAGAGGAATGAACACATTAATATAAATTAAAAATGTTTATTCGCTATCAAGATATTCAAAATTAACTGCGAAAACGTAATTTCGGACTGATAAAGTACAGTATGTATTGTAGTGACCAATGAAATAACATATTCATATAAAGCGACCAGTAACATTATATTGGCATTGTAGCCTAAAAGGAATTGAGTTGGTTTAAGCCTACATCAGAATATTGTGATTGTGTTATTCAATTTAGGCACCTAATCAAATTAACCCATATTATATCAATGGTATGGTTAGGTCATAACCAAAGCTTTGGTGAATGTCTTGAAACTTGACATTTTAGTCATTATGTATTTGGTCATTAAAAATTCAACGAGGTAAGAGAAGATAAATAATGTATTTACTCACATTAAACAATTGAAATTAACCAAACGAATACTTTATAATTTACGTATAATGTCTGTAATGGGAATATATAATCACAAAACATAGGCTATCCTAACCAGCTGTGAGCCCAATTACATTACAACTCAACAGACTGCATTATTATGCTATATATTGCGTTTAACACGTCATTAAAAGTAGTGGCATGTCGGATCCCCCTTACGAGCTGGTGGTGGAGTATATTTCACTGTGCCGCTCAGCGGGGGGGGTTTTACCATAATTTGGCTTGTTTCCGTGCTCTTTTTCATGCATAAACAAGACCCAGAGCATAATACAAGTATGTATCCCTGAAAGGGCGTAAATTGAGCTTTCAAATGACACCCGAACCATCCTTCTATGATCGCTGGTTGTCTTGCAACGATCGTGCAACCGAAGGGCAAAATCGCTAAAATACGGCAATTTCTTTATATAATTACGTATGTAGCGAGGGAGTGAGGGTGGATGTAAGTGGAGTAAATCTCAGTAGGTCCACGGCGGCCGTGGCGAGCGGTCATGAGGTAACCCATGTTCCTCCAGTCACTCGTCTCTCTCTCAGAGCCAATTTTGCGCCAAAATTGCACTCGGACTTAAGTCGGGCCCCGATAGACAAGGGTTAAGGATAATAACACATAATGCATAATTATTGTTCTGTTTATTTATATTAGTTTATGGAAATATAATGTAGGCTATGAACACTCCTCAGCTGAACACTGGTCCCTGTGGCACAAATCCACAAGTTAAACCGATCTGTTGATAAAAATAAAATAATGTATTAGGTAAACATGAATAATGTTAATACAGAGCAGGGAGATATCAGAACAAATAACTGAGATATACGTCACTTTGAGTATTTCACGATTAGCCTAATGCTTACATTGCCTGCCTTCAGCAAATTCTACCTTTCACTTGCTGTAGGGAAACTTTAGTTATTGGGTAGTTTCTTTCCTCATATATACATCTAAGAGAGGGCCTTGGTTTTCGGTGAGACATAAGGACCAGCATTAATCCCTCTTTCAGGCGAGATAAAGGACAAAATAACTGACCATCAACATCAGCCTTACCTCCGTGAGTCAGTCTGCTGAAATGGATGGACAGAATGGTTCTTATTTCAGTTAATTGTCAACATACTTTTTTCGTCTCCCAACATAATTTATCAATATTATTACGATAGTTATCTTAACCCATATTTAGCGGCGAGCAACATAAGTCGAGTTAAATAAAGCTGGACTATGTGGCGGCGCTCGACATAACTCGAGTGGCAATTTCAGCACGTAATGTGGCTGAGAGAGAGAGACAAGTGGTGGCAGGAGACTAGCGAGCGTATGACTGCTCCAGACCACCGCGGAGAACCTACTGACACAAATCTCAGCTCCCTCCTCCCTCTCTCACTCGCTACATACTCAATTATGTACTGAAAGTACCGAATTACCTGCTTTTTGCACTCGCGTTGCACGGTTATTGCAAGAAAACTATCCATCATACAAGGATCGTTATGGTGTCATTCGAAAGCTCTGTTTATGCCCTTTCAGGGATAGGTACTTGTTTTACGTTCTGGGTCTTATTTAGGCATGAAAATGATCACGTAAACAGCCCTATTTTGGCTAAAAACACCCCGCTGTGCGGTACACATAAATAAACCGCATAGGCCGCTCGTAAGGTGTTAATTGAACATCCAAACTCATGTGTGTGCATTTCAAGCTCATACGTTATGCATAGTCGAATTACATAGCTAAGCTGATGACATGCAGACGATGCATATCGACACTAACGCCATCAAGGGTATGGACGCGGCACGAACTCGACAACAACAACAACGAAAGTGCAAAAGTTATCCTACACTTGGCAAGCCCAGGTATCACTGTTCTTTCTCGCTTACCCCTCATGTTGTTGAGCCTCGTTAGCACTACTTTCAGATGCTTTGTTTGTCGACTCCCAGGTGTTTCGGATTCACTCAGTGGCTGGTTGTGGTAACGAACTTTTGGCACCGATAGTACAGTTGGCCAAATATGTCATGTCTCCGCTGCCATTACGTTTTGCTCGCTGTGTGCTGTATTAATGTCTGTCAGATGTTGAATAGGGTGTGTAAAGATAAGAACATGCTTGTATATCTCACTCGAAACGATGAATTAAACCTTGAATAGTGCTGATACCAATTATTGATCGAAATATATTTGGTGACGTGACATCACTTACACCTCTATCCACTCCTTCTCTTTCCTAGATCCGGACTGTGTTCGTTTTTGTCAAGAAACACGTACTGTATTTTATGCCAAATACGGGTTATTCCGTAACATTATATTACTTTTACAATTGATAATTAAATATAATACGACTAAACGTGATATGCATAGCAATTCCTTGCCGTAATATAAAAATATAAAATACAATATATTCATAGCTTCGGATATCGAATAAATGTGTCAAGTTGCCTCGAATCCTCAGTTATAAATCCTAACGTATGAGAGACAGGCCATGTTTTCCTTTAGACGCCATTTTAGAGCCATGATTATCAAACGACGTGTTTGAATTTTAGTTTGATTGAATAGAATTTAGATCGGAAGATTATAATACATTTCCCGTACCAGTAATGGTGAATGATTATTATAGTTATGGCCATATTGAGTGTAAAGAGCGAGTAACGACACCAGTGGCACCAATATGGCGAAGGTTGGCCGAACTATTACAATATGGTCGCTACTCCGAGTCAGGTGGATCATAATTATGAATGGCAGGAGCCATAATGGGGATATAAATATATTCTCACATTACTTCATTCACTCTGAAAAATTCTCTACAGTATATTATATGCCTAAATAGCCTGTGATGTTTATGTACAAAATGAAGTCATACGGAGAATTATTCACAATCACAATCTACAAAAATGCGCGCCATGTCTCGAAGCCCCGAAGTCGGGTGGGGGAGCAGTGGGAACCACACTGTAGTCAACCGGCAGTGAGAACGGACGTTAACGCTGTGTAGGAAAGGTAAATATGATTCCTCTTTGATATAATCTAAAGCTGTATTATTATTATTTTTCTTTTTAAAGACTTCTTGTCTCCATATTCTGTCTCTTGTTGATATTTCGCTTCGAATGTAGCCTATGTAAAGGAAGGTTACGTGAGGTAGTACGGCAGCTGTATGTTGCTAGCAGGATATAGATTTGACTTATTTTCTCTTATAAACTACAACAAATATCTTGGCGATTACTCGAGGCTCATTAACCCCTTCAGACTCATATGACGCAGAGGTTGCCAGATTAGCAATAAGAAATAGTTCTCTCACTCTTATAATTACCTCTCCAAAATTAGTTTTCTGCCCACAGCTAACTCAAAGACAACTGCAGAGGTTGAAGTAACTAAACTAAAGGTTTCTAAATACACCTGATGGTAACAAAGGCTTTAAAGTATCCCCAATAGGTTCAAAATCGCGTCATATGTCGGAGAGGGTTAATATTGCATTATTTCGGCAGGTAAGTAAATAGTCTATAAGTTTAAGCTGGCCACACATGTTGGTGACCGGCGTTACGATTATAGGACATTTGGCGTCAACAGGCCAATCCTCGTGTGTGGGGCTGTTGAGGCCAGTCATCAGGCGGAATGACTTTACCGTTGAAAAGGCCTCGATACCTTCCACCTCTTGGCATTTCATCTGTTATATAATTCGGTTCAATGTTATTTTAATACCACAAATTTTGTTGATATATTTGAAGATAGATATTTAATCTATATGCTTTAAAGATCATAAGAAAATTTGTTTTAACCCTCGGCAAAACCTAATAAAGTATGGTACTAAAATGTCTTTTTCGTAACAAGATTGTCAATACGGTACTTCCAGTTATCGATAGCTCTAAAGATCATATGAAAATGTGTTAAACCCTCGGAAAAACTAATATAAAAGTATGGTACTAAAATTTAATTTTCGTAACAAGGTTGTCAATACGGTACTTTCCCGTTATCAACGTACAAACAAGCTGAAGATTGCAGAGTAAACACCATAGACTTAATCGACCTTTCTTTCACCTTCGTATAATCGACAGCCAATTTTTTTATTTTTTTATTAAGGGTACTCAACCAGCGGGGGTGTGGGGGCGGCAGCCCCCACCCATAATACTAGGTTAGGTTAGGCTAATGTCTTTTCAAATCACTATCGGGGAGTGAGCGTGTCTCAACATGATCGATAGGCCTAATGGGGAAAATAGGTTTTCCCGAGATTTCTAATTAATTACAAACACTATATATTTACGCAAATTACTAATTTTGTTTATAAAAAACACTCGGAAAATTTGTGGTATTAAAATAACATTTTTCCTATAATTCTACATTAGGCCAAGGGAAAGTTTGGCATCATGGACGCTATAGTATATTCGTTGTAAGTAGGCGATAAATCATGACCTCTATCCTCTGTAACTCAAAAAGGGCTAGGCCTAGTGGAAATTGGCTATAACTTTCCGGGGAAAAATGTTATTTTAATACCACGAATTTTCAGAGTGTTTTTTATAAACAAAATTGGTCATTTGCATCAATATATAGTGTTTGTAATTAATTAGAAATCTCGGGAAAACCTATTTTCCCCATTAGGCCTATCGATCGATGTTGAGACAGCCCCTCGATAGTGATTTGAAAAGACATTAGCCTAACCTAACAACCTTACCTAACCTAACCTAGTATTATGAGTGGGGGCTGCCGCCCCCACACCCCCGCTGGTTGAGTACTAATCCCTTAATAAAAAAAAAAAATTGGCTGTCGATTATACGAAGGTGAAAGAAAAGTCGATGAAGTCTATGGTGTTTACTCTGCAATCTTCAGCTTGATTGTACATTGATAACGGGAAAGTACCGTATTGACAACCTTGTTACGAAAATTAAATTTTAGTACCATACTTTTATATTAGGTTTTTCCGAGGGTTTAACACATTTTCATATGATCTTTAGAGCTATTGATGACTGAAAGTACCGTATTGACAACCTTGTTACGAAAAATAAATTTTAGTACCCTACTTTTTTATTATGTTTTGCCGAGGGTTAAAACAAATTTTCTTATGATCTTTAGAGCATATAGATTCAATATTTATCTTCAAATATATCAACAAAATTCGTTGTATTAAAATAACATTTGTCCACGCTAAAAGGCATGTTTTGAAGGGGGGAGGTGGTGGCGGGTAGTGGGGGAGGGGTAGTATAACTGTAGATTTACCAACTAACAAAAAAACGTAACCTAATTAAGCTATCGTACTTACGTAATGGCAGAAACGCCAATCAAAGTTCAAGGGGTATGCTGACGTATTGTGACGTGATGCGCAGAAGTTCGGACTTTTAAGACTTATTACTTACCAAGAAGGTTGGCAGATGGCGTGAAAGCACACACAGGTTGGGAAAAAGAGATCCCGAGACAACATAAAAATGGCTGAAAAAACCCCGCGCAGTCTATAGGAGAGTCTTGACAACATTTTATAGGTAGGAAGACATGTTGTTACCGCTTTTTAAATAGGTTTTACCGAAGGTTGAAACATATATTAATATGGTTAATATACAGGAGACGCAACAACGTGTTTTTCAGGGATTTTTTTTCGGAGTGGGTATTTGCAGCCGGCCGTGAAAATACCACGAGCGGTATTTGCACCCGAACATGTAAATAACACTTTACGGTATTTGCACCCGATCGTTGTCTTATAAATATTTTGATACAGACGTAAATATAGCAAAACGAACAAGATAACAAAGTGAAGCTGACAAAATAAATATAGAATAATATACAGTATGTGAACCAGTGAGCAGAATATCTTATTCTTTTTCATAAATTTACGCTTCCAAACTTTACAACATTTGAACAAATTTAACAAGTTATTTACGGAATTAGAAGCAAACAAATAATCAGGAAGTGTACAGTATATAGAGTGAAGTCTTGATGTACTATTGAATCGGATAATAAGCACCAATAGATAAGGGGATGGGTTAACGGATACAACAAAGGTATCTACCATGTATGTGCTTGCCAATCTATAAGCACATAAGAAAATGGGAGTCTGCAGAAAGCTGATTTGCCCACACCTGACAGATCCCCCTCACACCCAACCCATCTCGTCCATATGCCTATCTAATTGTATCTTAAAGCTCCCTGTCGTTCTTGATCCCACTATAGCACTTGGTAGCCTATTCCACCTATCTACAACTCTGTTACCAAACCAATATTTGCCTATATCTTTTCTGAAACTAAATTTATCTAATTTGAAACCATTTGTTCGAGTTCTTTCGCTATCACTGAGCTTTAGTACATTTTTAATGTCTCCTTTATTAATCCCACTAACCCACTTGAACACCTATCATATCCCCTGTAACTC
Organism: Paralithodes platypus; assembly: GCA_032716605.1. Classification (NCBI taxonomy): domain Eukaryota; kingdom Metazoa; phylum Arthropoda; class Malacostraca; order Decapoda; family Lithodidae; genus Paralithodes; species Paralithodes platypus. The sequence goes on along the minus strand of CM064577.1, from coordinate 35,495,318 downwards.
TGCTTCTCTCTAACGATTGTAAGCCTAATTTCTTCAACATAAGAAAATGGGAGTCTGCGGAAAGCCGATTGGCCCACACAAGGCAGATCCCTCTCACATTCAACCCTAAGTATAACGCCTAATTATAGGCCCAGCTCACTAATACCAGTGTCCCTGTCTGCATCAAAAGATGGTCTTAAGCTGACACGATCAAATCTAATTCACAATCATGAAGTAAACTTAGAACTGCAACTATAGCCTACTACAGCCAACATCGCCGTTTGACAGATGATCAACGAAAAGAGATGAGTGAAGTGATTAATATGCAACCAACAAACAAACAACTTAATTCTAGTATGAAGCATTCCAAAATAGTTACTTTGCAAGACATTAGAAATATGAAGAAATGGGCAAAGCTGAGTGGAATTGTGTCTTAGATGTACGCATTGTGTATGCATTTGTGAGAAATGAAACTGGTGAAATTATTCAAAATGTTCTACAAGCTTTTTGTGACATGATGGGAGATACATAAAAACCAAGAACAGTAATGCTAGATAAGGACAACAATGAAATTCAAGCAGTATAAGTGGGTCTGTATTAATGTCGGTATCGCAAAATAAGATCACATTCGGGTGCAAATAACGTTCAGTGTTATTAACACAGTCGGGTGCAAATACCCACGTCCATTTTTTGTTTGGGTATTTTGATTTTGTTTTTGGTGTTTTAGTCGAATCTAGTGATGAAATTGAATGGGAATTAAGCATTTACCCATTATCCATCAATCTAAAGACACGCCCCCCAATAGTGGGGAGGGCTATGAAGATCAGGGAAATTGAGGGGTAAAAGGCGTATAGAACACGATAATACACATTTGTAACCAAAATTTGGCTCGGATTTTGTCAATTTCCAGACCCATAAAACCCGACTTTTTGAAAACCCGAGCCAAGTTTTGACGAAAGTTGGCTCGGATTTAACGGATTTAAAAATGAAAATAACACTGTAACCTTATTAAAATGTTGGCTCGGGTTTTGTAAATTTCCATACCCATATAACCCGACATTTTGAAAACACAAGCCAAGCTTTGACGAAACTTGGCTCGGATTTTACTAATTTTCATGTTAAAATTACACAGTAACCCTAATAAAATCTTTGTTTGGGTTTTCATAGGGTTAACATTAGCCTAACCTAACGAAGTAAGAATGGGGTTAACATTAGCCTAACCTAACAACCTTACCTAACCTAACCTAGTAAGAATGGAGTTAACATTAGCCTAACCTAACAACCTTACCTAACCTAACCTAGTAAGAATGGGGTTAACATTAGCCTAACCTAACAACCCAACCTAACCTAACCTAACCTAGACCTAGTACGTGGGATACAAAACTAGCCCTTGCATGCCAGCTACTTTGGGTGCATAGTATACCAAGTACGTTGGATACAAAACTAGCCCTTGCATACCAGCTACTGGGGGTGCATAGTACCCAGTACGTGGAATACAAAACTAGCCCTTGCATGCCAGCTACTAAGGGTTCAAAGTATCCAGTACGTAGGATACAAAACTAGCCCTTGCATGCCAGTTTAAACCTATGCGAAAAAATCTTTTACTTTATGTTACTTTGCGATCACCCATTAAGATTCCCGAGCTAGCTGTAGTCTGGCTCCTTTATATTGTCCCAACCAACCAACTAACCTTAATGAACAGAGGAGGTACTGGGTTGAGGGTCCTTGGCTTGAGTGGCTGCCTGGCTGGCCGCTGGAGGCTCGATCACCACTCATCTTGGTCAACAGCTGGTGGATTTTTGTTTCAAATTTTTCCATGTCAAAAACTGTATGTGCATTTCAAAACCAGCTGTCCTCGTCGGCTGTATTTGGAACACTGGTTATTGCACTTTGGACAGTTTACACTTATTGGAAGGTGCAAATGTCTTAAGCAGCCTCAGTGTTTTTAAAGACGGTGGAAAAAGCTTTGATCGGCTCACACCCTCTACACCAGCTGGCCAGAGTCAAACTGATAGCTTATATCCCGGGCCACCTCTTTTCCAAATCATGGCATCACCTGATTGGTCGATAAACATCACGTGTCAGTGAACTCGAGTACTCTTGGCATGAATTAGGTAGGGTGATACTTTCGCCACGACGCCACCAGTATAGTTCATTGCATTCGCCACCAGATGTCTCAGTTGTTGACTGACAGTCACGCAAAAGAGCTCTCCCAGAAGAAGACGAAAAAGAAGAAGTGTAAACAAACCCTCAAAACGTAAATATCCATATAATATGTATTATGTTAGTTTCCCGGGAATGACGCCTACATCAAAAATTTGGAAAAAATCGCTTAATCACATGCTATTGAGCTTATTTTTTTACCAATATTGTAGCGCCTCCTGTGTATTGACCCTTAATATGAAGTATAGGTTACGTTCATTCGATGGGTGACTTCCAAATTTCCAGGAAAATTTGTGGCCGGTTTCCTTGATAAATACCAAATTTCCACATCTATTCCTTGACTGACTCTTCCCAAATGGTAGAAATATTAGCTCGATTACCCTTGTCAGTGTTTAGTTATAGAGGTTATGATTTCTCCCCTACTTACAGCAAAATTGACTATAGTTGTCCACGTGTAGGGATCGTCCTGCCATAATGACGCCAGGAGTCTGCGGGCAGGCCTGTTGTCCTGCCATTTTGCATTGTTGACTAGCCTAGGTAGGGATTATCCTATCGCCACGTGTGACCAGTCTTGAACGGTAAGTTACATTCATATTCTATTTTTTATTAATTTCACCACACCACCATACTAAACTCCGTCGTCGATAGATAGTCTTAGGCCTAGTGCTATCATCAAACTTCTCGGGAGTGCGAAATATGCGTCCATATAATAATGTTTAGGGATGTACGGTCGCGCTAATAAGTTATGTTCCAGCTGTCATTACGTTTGGTTCACTCTGAGCTATATTAATGTCTGTCAGATGTTGAATAGGGTGGGTAAGCGTAGAAACATGTTTGTACTGTATATTTCACTCGATATGAAGAAATGAAGCCTAGATATTGCTGATACCAATTATTGATCAAAACATACTTGGTGCCGAGACATCACTTTTTAGCGTGACTGTACAGGAGCTTCTCATGCTTGTGGTAAGTGAGCAGTGCTGAATATTTAAACTGAAAGCCAGCAGCTTCTGAATAACTTACTTTATTTGGTCAATACTTGGTAATTTTAGTGAACAGACTCGCAGCCTTATTTGCAATTTTTTGTTTTCCAATTGTTATTGGAAATGGTAGTTTTGATGCTATTAGTTATAATTCCACTGTGGGAGAATAGTTTTGATAGTTAACTATAGTGTTTATGTAAATACTACCGCAACTACGAATCTTGTTTCCGAGACCTAGTATATTAACCTAGCAAAACAACCCAACCTAACCTAACCTAGACCCAGTATGTGGGATACAAAAATAGCCCTTGCATGCCAGCTACTGTGGGTTCATATATTAGACATACAGTAATATCTTTGTAGAACATAACACTTTACCGTAGCGAGTGTACTCCATTCTGAACACTTTTTCTAAACATTGAACACATCCGTAGAAGAGCTCTCAAGATTGCGGGACTGAAGAAGAAGTTTGTTTACGCGCAGGACTATTGTTATTGACAAAATCGAGTGTTACAAAACTTATCAAAACTATTCTCCCACAACGGAATCTATGTGAGTATATTACAAAGATTCCATAGAGCTTCACTTTCCCTAATAAATTATGTATAATAAGGCTGTGAGTCTATTCCCTATAATTATCCAATACTTTATTTTATTTTGCCTTTAATTTGTAATAGTTTTGCTCTAAAAATATTTTTATTTTTTAACTTTGACAATGCCTTTGTTTTATTTTGGCTACGCTCATAAGGTTTGGTTTGGGCTAACTTTAATTTAAAAGATTTGTTTGGCTTTCAACTTCGCTCCATCTTTCATATTGATTTATAAGTTATTTTGATTTACTTTACCTGGAATCTGATAAAAAAAAAAAAAAAAAAAAAAAAACAAAAAAAAAACATGCCATTTGTGCAACCTTACACATTACAAAATTTGTAATTTGAGTTTTGGAAGTGATGTGCTAAACTCAAACACAGCCCAACAAAAATAAATAAATAAATAAACAAAATAAAGCACCGGAGGCAGTTGCACGAGGCCATCCCTCGACCAGAAACTGTACCGAACCTTGATATGTAGCTTAAGGGGACACGGGCTGTTTTTCTGGTCACCCTTCTTCCTCATGTTTACCCCTGATAGTTTTCAGATTTTATGACGTTCGGCCCATTAGTTTGGCGATTTTAATACCTTTTGCCCCATTTCGTTGTCAATTTTAAAACCTTTCGTGCCATTTAGGTGTAGATTTTTTCCTGGCGAGTGACAGCGAGTCTGTAATTTTAAGAGTAATTGGCCTTCGGCCGGGACAATTTTCTACCGAAAAATGTACAAACTATTCTAGAATCCCCCATTTGATGGATGTTTTTTTTTTTAAAGTTTGATGGAGGTCGAGGGAGGAAAAAAGATGAAAAACAAATCTACCAATAAGTGAACCATTCCCCCTTAATTGCTTTACACTTTTTGGCTTCTGCATGTCCTAGCTTAACTTTTGCTTGTACGTTTGGCTTTGATTTTTTGTAAGCTGCAGAAAAGCATTGTTTAATATTTGGTTGTATGTTTAGAATATTTAATTTAGTTTTCTTCGGCTTTGCATTTGAATTAATTCTATCTATCTATCTATATGCTCAGGCCCAATCCCCACTTTTCCTATTGCTTTTATTTTTTATTTTATTTTTTTTTTTTTTTTTTTTTTTTTCTTGGGCGTGGCCGACTCAAGACAGAGCAAGAACAGGGAAAACACAAAACACAACATAAAACAACGAACAAACACAGATAAACACAAACTCACATACATCTAGGTCACCTAGGAGAAGACCCAGAGACCATGGTCACCAAGGTCGCTCCAGCACTCCCCCGGCCCCCGACCACCCTGAGAGGTTCCGATCTCGGCAGGCAGACTTGCAGCGGAGCCGAAGGCAAAAGCCCGCCCACCACACTTCCAGACACACCCTTATTAATTAATTAATTAATTATTAATTTCGATGATATAGACATTTTGGCTTTAGCCCATTATACTTTTTTTGCATCTATACATTTGAATTGTGGATTTCGCTCTTAATTTTGCTTGCTATGGCTTTTCAGTATTTGTTTTTTGTAGATTATACATTTTGACTTGAAGCTTTAGTTTAACTTTTGGCTATTCTATTTGGTTCGATTTTAGCTTTTGGTTAATCGATTTGGTACGATTTTACTCTCGGGACACCCGATTGGCTTTTGGATGTACTAGACTTTGGCCTTACACTGCATTTTTAATGTTTTATCTATACAGTATACTCTGGCACATACCCCATTTTTAATGTTTTATCTATACAGTATACTCTGGCACATACCCCATTTTTAATGTTTTATCTATACAGTATACTCTGGCACATACCCCATTTTTAATGTTTTATCTATACAGTATACTCTGGCACATACCCCATTTTTAATGTTTTATCTATACAGTATACTCTGGCACATACTCTATTTTTAATGTTTTATCTATATACTCTGGAACATACCCCATGTTTTCCAACTGGCGCCCGACCATCTTCCAAACGACCGCGTTTACTCTTCTATTCATTAGCATTCTCCATTTCATTTTATGGTCAAATTGGATTTTCGGTCACGTTATGTGTTTTTTGTATTATAATACTTTTTCTCATCAATTCCTTCATTGATTAGTATGTTTAAAGGCGTTTTTCCTTCTGCAAATTCATTTTTACCCATTATTTTGCAATATTATAACATGCCCCCTAAAACCATATTTTGTCATTACCCTAACCTAACAACCTAACCTAACCTGGGGGCTGCCGCCCCCAGACCCCCACAGGGTTAGCATTGATATAGAATTATGACAAAATACTAAAAAATACGGTAAACAAGTGAAAACTATTAGTTCTCAGCTGATCCAAGGTGGCTGCCATTTTTCCTTTCACCCTTATTTAACCCACAAAGTCTAAGGACAAATAATATATTATGCAGCGGTAAAGACATATATTGCGGTGACTAACACTCTATGACAAAGCTATACTTAGAAGCTATATTTAGAACATTATATCCCCTACGTGACCGAAAATCCAATTTGTCCCATTCTATTAATGTGGACTTCAGTTTGCGTTTGGCTTTTGCATTTGGAGGTATTTATTCTCTGGCTGCTTTTGAAAGTTTGATTTGGTTTGGATTTTATTTTTGCTTTGCATTTACTGTACTCTGAATTAATTAGGCTTGGTTGTATGAACTGTTTCGATTATGGCCTTTGCTTTTCAATTTTGTGTTTGTTTATATGCCCGTTTTTCACTTTGCTTGGCATGCTCTTCAAAAATTGGCTTTGAATTTTGGTTTTGCTTTTGTTTTTATAAATATTGAATTATATCTTTACTTTGATTTATATATTATATTGAATTATAGGCTATAGCCTATTTGCTTTTGGTTTTTATATAGGCCTATAGGCTACTGCATTATATTTTTACTTTGATTTTTATATATTTGCTTTGGCTTTTATATATACTGAATTATCTTTTTACTATATTTAAATGTTTATTCTTCTCCTACAGAGTCCCGAAAGGGAAGGAAGGTTGCCATGCCTCGCTGGGTTCATCGAAAGTCCCAGCACCTGTCCTCTCTTCTGGCTAGGTTAGTAACCCTTTCTGTACCAACGAAGTATTTTTGGTGTTACTCTAGCTATATTTAGAAGTTTTGTGCAGCTTAAGAACTTGGAGAAGGCCTATGACAGAGTGGATAGAGAAGGTTTGTGGAAAGTACTTAGAATATACGGAGTAGATGGCAAGTTGTTGAAAGCAGTGAAGAGCATGTATGAGGGTGCAAAGGCGGCAGTACGTGTGGAGAGTGAGCAGAGCGAGTCTTTGACCTGAATGTTGGGTTGAAACGGGTGTGTGATGTCCCCGTGGTTGTTTACTGTATATATGGATGGAGTAATGAAAGAAATACTATCAAGAGCAGTGGATGTTGGTGTATTGCTGAAAAAGGAGGGAATTGAGTGGAAGCTACCTATACTGCTGTTTGCGGATGATACAGTTCTGATGAGTGATAATGAATGGGAGTTGCAGGGTCTGGTAAATGAGTCTGGAACAGTGTGCGAAAAACGGAATTTGAAGGTAAATGCGGGGAAGAGCAAGGTTATGGTCTTCGAAAGGGGTAAAGTCTCAGACTGTGAGGTGAAGCTGAACGGTCAGGCTATGGAGAGATAGTCAACTCTTTTAAGTATCTGGGCTGTGTGTTGAGTAAAGATGGGACTATGGATGAAGAAGTGCGGGAGAGGGTACAACAGGGTTGTTGGAACGTTGAAAGCAGTAACAAGAAATAGGGTGGTCAGTATGGAAGTGAAGAAGTCCTTGCATGACAGTGTGGTAATCCTGACACTGACTTACGGAAGCGAAGCATGGACGTTGGTTGAGAGACTCAGACCAAAAGTGAGAGCAGTGGAAAGGAATTACTTAAGAAATGCGTGCGGAGTTACATGGAGGGATAGACAGACTAATGAGGAAGTAAGAAGGAGGTGTGGTGTGGAGGTAGATGTGCTGGAAAGTGTGAAAAGGAATAACTTGAGATGGTTCGGCCATATGGAACTTGTGGAAAGCGAGAGCATGACTAAGAGGGTGTACGAGAGCGAGGTGGAGGGACAGAGAGGGAGAGGTAGACCGAAAGAGAGGTGGAAGGATGGAGTGAGGAAGTATATGAACGAAGGCGATGCTGATTGGGGGGGGAGGGGCGTCGACTGACTGGGGATATAGGTGCATGGGGGCGGTTCGTTCGTGGCCACACCTTCGGGGATCACGGCGTCGGGCAATAGATAGAAGAAGGATCTGTGGTAGTAAAAAGGGTTAAGTGAGACAGTTCGAAGCCTGTTAATTGCTGGAGGTCTTTTTGAAACTGAATAAAATCGTTTAACAGTAGCCAGAAAAAGTTAAAAATGGAAGTGGAGGAAGTTGTCGAAGGCTGCTCCAAGAAATGGGGGCTGGAAGTAGTTGAGGCTTTGAGTGATGGAGCTAGAGGAAGAATTGAAGGCATCGGGGCATGAAAGGTGGGGTTGAAAGTAGTTGAGGGTGAGAAGGTGGAAGAGTTGAAGGTATCGTGGCATGAAAGGGGGGGTTGAAAGTAGTTGAGGGTGAGAAGGTGGAAGAGTTGAAGGCATCGGGCATGAAAGGGGGGGGGGGGTAATGTAGTTGAGGGTGAGAAGGTGGAAGAGTTGAAGGCATCGGGGCATGACAGGGTGGGTTGAAAGTAGTTGAGGGTGAGAAGGTGGAAGAGTTGAAGGCATCGTGGCAAGCAAGGGGGCTGGACAACTGGAGGAAGAGTTTAAAGCGTCGATGATTGACCCAATATGCGCGAGTTGTATATGTTCAGTCTTTATAGAGCAGGACGGGCATTACAAAAATTCTCCCTAGTGGACATTTCCCCTTGAATAAGGTCGGGAGAGGCTTGTGGGGGGCTATCTTTAACATTGGTTGGATTCTCCTTAATACCTTCTCCACACTTTCAACATGGAAGACTAAAAACAATGTCCGTAATACATTCTCATTAAATGGATATAGCGAGTGTGAGCCGAGAGAGCAGAGAAATTCGGAGTAATAACGTCTTGAATGTAGTCGACTGTATATTATAATGGCATAATTTTGTTACCGGTAAATTAGGTTCTAAATTTGCTTTAGGTAACACGCATTATATATATATTTATACATAATTAGTTAGGTTAAGGACTTACACTTTGGATATAGTGTATCTAAATCATTCTAAATAATGTCAGAAATTAGTTTTATTGTTTAAAGTAGCCTACTATTGAACAAAGGCCATAAATTTACTTTAAGCTAGGAATTTACCTTATCGGTCCTAAAAGCTTTGAATTTTCCATGACTTTGACAAACGATGATCAAACTTCACAAAGCATAACTGGCAAAATTGATGGTACTGAACGATGATACAATAATGTGTCCTGACAATAACCGACAATAATGTGTCCCGAGAGAAAGTTTTAAGTGAAATGGTGGCAGACTGGCAGTGCGCAAGTATTGTGAAGGACATATCCTGAATATTATTCCAAGGGGGTAGAGGAGAAACGGATATAAAGCACATGTTCAGACCTGGAAAGATGAAAAGGCCTAGGCTATAAATATGATACCGGTCGGCGTTGGACTTACGTGTTAAATTGTATATGTAGGCTAACTGTGGTAGTCCCAGTAATATCTATGAAGTACTTCTAGTAAAGGAACTTATCTGTGATGCAAAGAGTGTAGGTTAGGTGATGGACATGTCGGTAGGTGTAGATCAGTGAAGTTCTGTTGTTATGTGGCAGCAACTGGCGGTTTGTTGTGAGCGGGACGAAGTCTTTGTGTGAAGTGTCCTGAGATTCCCTCTTATCGTAACAATATAAATATATTTAAGGGTTCTATATCGCCCCCCGTGATTAAATAATAAGAGAAAATAAACTAAGATATAATTGGTGCAACCACAGTAATACTTATCCACAAAGATAAATAAAGTAATGCGTATAAACAAAAAGGAACCAGCTGTCGTGAACCCGGGAAATTCAAACTACGGTATAATATACCAGCTAGGATTCACGACAGGACATATATTAAAACATATAAATAATAATTATAATAGGCTACTAAAAAATGGACCTAAAATATCTACGCTGCATACATAAGCTATTATTGCAGAACTTGCCGGAAATAATTGTCCAACGGATTTTTAAATTGTGGACAAATTAAGGTATTCTATAATAATCCAGAGATTAATAATGATCAAACTGTTGCTTTGCCTTGGCATGCATATTAAAACAATCTGGTCAATGGTAACCGCCGACTTCGTACTAGGTACACTCACGCATACTAAAAGCTGCTCAGGGGTGGGGCCTTCCTTCCCCTCCTCCACCATGGGCAGGTGGATGGGGGAAGTTGTGTTAAAGTTTACCCCACCTTCCACCCCCAAACTTCCCCACCTTCCTCCTCTGGCTGCTAGTTAGTGATTTGCAACGTATGTTCTCGTATCTTGTAAATTATAGCTAAACCATCATTGCACACTCTTACAATGGCCAACGTCTAAAATGTATTGGGAATTTAATAAAATATGTAATTGTATTCTAAAAAAAGTCTATACACACAACGTGAGTTACACCAATTTCGGCTGTAGGTTCTTTCGCTTTCTCTCTCTCTCCCCCCCCCCCTCCTCTCAACACGTTTGATATATTATTCCTTGTAACTCCTTGGAACACTTACTCTGTCTCTCATAGCCTACACTTTCTACGACCACGATTTAACAGGTCTGAGTGGTGTAATATCCTTCACTGTTGTGTGTGATGAATGTTACCTGCATTCGATACCTATAGAGGAAAGATGATGGTAGAACTGTTTATTTAATAGGGCCCCTTCATCATTGACGACTTTGCCTATTAATAATAATAGTCTCCATTCAACACCCTGCGCCAGCATTTTGAATAGCCCGCGCGGAAGTATCATGGAGTACTCATCATAAGTGCACGCCTAATTCCCTTATGGGATCGTCATTTTGATCGGGTACCCTACAGAAAAAAACTCTGTAAAATATAAAAAAGACAAAATAACTTAATATCTGTTATCATATGACTTGCCATATGCGTGGAATTCTCATGTTTTGCTTCCCCAACACCAGGCCCTCTAGCGGCCATCATCTTCCTTCCAACTTCCGCGTTCATACTGTCAACACGGCTTGCGCCGCGCTTCGCTTCATTCGACGTTCCAGAGCTTCTAGTGAGCCCTTACTCATTTGTATACATCTGTGTTGTAGTAACAAGGTTTAGATTAGCTAGCACGGCTGCCAGATTGGTATGTCCGCAGGAAGTGTGTGTTAAAATAGGGTACTTTTGTAACAGGCGTCTACGGGTCCAGGAACATCGTACCACGTGTTTTTTTTTGTTGTGATGCGCCTATAGCTTTTGTGATTACTTAGCTAGGAGGCTACCGCTCTACAAGGCATATGATACAGACTGTCAATATTGAGGAAAGTACATGTCATATTATTATATATCAGCAAATGCTCTGGTTTAAGGGTGTCTGCACGTGGTGCTCCACCTTCCAGGGTTCGTGTTTTGCTTTGGGCCCCTTGGGTAGGCCTCCCTCATCTGGTTGCTGTGCTGGGTCTTCGGAGCGTCGTCTACCTCTGATGTTCGTCCTACCTCGTGGTCAGCCTTTAGTAGGGGTCTCCGGCGTACGCTTCAGGTAATTTAGGATGCTAAAGTTTCTGTATTTTGATTATATGCCTATGTATGCCCCTAGTGTATTTACATGCGTGTTGGCATCTTTTGGGGTAAGGGAGACGTCCCTATATATATATTCTTTATGATGTGTTATGTGTGGGACTTAGGTGAGTGGAGCTGTACCAACTCCATTCTCCCGAGTTTTTGTTTTTTCCGGCGGCCCCGTGCGGTGGGCCCAAGTTATCCGTCTTATAAACGGGTAGGAACAATCAAAAGGTCCCGGCGTGGTTTGGCTGAACCACATTCTCCCGGCGGAACTGCATTCCTAAGGGGGCTGCAAACTCGGCCCGCCGAGTAACTCACCCTATCTGACCCAGTTACACGATTAGATTTTCTCGCCCTGCGGCGCCACAAGTCGAGTGTACAAGAGTGAAAAGATTAGTTTTGCAAACTTTTTCATTAACCCGGGAACTGCGGGAAGACTCTTAAGAGTTCCCCCGGCGGACTGCGGGAAGACTCTTAAGAGTCAGGGAAAACAAAAATCAATTTAAAACACCAAAAAAAAAAACATGTTTTTATCGTTTTATTGTTTTTTATTTTTGTTTGCCCCTGGGCCATGCCAAATATCACTCTTCCACCTCCCCTCCTTCCCCAGTTTCCTCCCCTCCTTCAGTTATCACCTATTTTCCCTGTTATTCCCTTTTCCTGTGGTCTATTTTCGTGCTAACATTAGCGAGTTGGTAGCAGGGCGTTGTCATCACTGTTAGCAAGCGAGTGCGAGAGAGAGAGAGAGAGAGAGAGTATCGATCGACAGTCTCTCTCCAGAGGTGGAGAAAAGTGGTGGGCTGGAAGGTTGCCTCAGCCATACATTGTGTAACTCCCAGCCTGTATCGCCGATTTTGACCATCCAAACGCTGTTTCCACTTGTTTTATTGTTGTAACAGGTTAATACCTTTATAATCAACCTATAATAGGCGCATATGGATAAGTATTAATGCTATTTATGGTAAAATAAATATTTTAGTGATGCGAACAGCTCAAATACGTCAGCACAGGAGTGTGGTGTCTCATAACCCCCATGTGCACTTCAGAGGTTAATGATCAGACACTAAAGGTCAAGTGACCTGTGACGCTTGTCACAGGTTAGTAGTTAAACCCAGCTTAGACGAGTCCAGCGGAAGGTTAGACTAGTGGGTCACTATAGCTAATTTTCCGGCGGACTCGAGTTAGGATGTATAACACCTCGCAGGTTATCCTTATGAGCATTGATTCCTGGAAATGTTATTTTCCAGGCTCCTGAGACTGCTACTCCGGCGGAGTTTGGGCGGCTGATCCCGGCGGGGGGTGGGGTGGGGGCCCTTTATTGGCACCATGACAAGGTTTGAACTATGCATTACTCCTACCTGCTCTCTATTGCCAATTTTTGCTCACAAACTTTGCATTAAGTGCGTCAAGTGCTTGGATCGTTCCCGAGGCTTGTGGTTATCTAAACGTTGTTCAATTTGCTCTGATTTGAAAACCGCATTAGTTACTAAAAAAGACTTATCGTGCCTAGCGGCCTTACAAGAAATTAAGAGTACATTTAATTCTTATGCCAAAGACACGGCCCATAAGGCTCTTCACTGTGATGATGAAGTTCTATGGGAACAACTTATCTTAAAGTCACCCCTAGCGAAACCTGGTTCCTCTATATCTGTCGGACCCAAAGTCAAGTCGAAAGCCCTCAGCAAAGAGGTAGTGAGTAGTAGCAGTGAGAGTGATGTCCCCGAGGTTCCCCCCTCCGACCGTGCCAAGAGTAGACGATCGCCCTCTCCGAGGCGAAAGTCGAGCTCAAGATCTAGATCCCCCCGCAAACAGTCTCGACACTCTTCCACGGAGTCTTCCCGGTCTACTAAATGCCGGAGAGAGGACTCTGGGGGAACGACGAGTCAGGCAAGCAGCGGCAGCCGGAGGGACACCCCTCAGCAACCGCCCCCTACCCCTACCTCTGACACGCCTCAACAGGAATCTGGGGACTCAAAAGTGGGGTCTGATGTACTGGAATCCACACCTAGTCATGAACAATCCTTGAGTGTGTCTCCCAATGTTACCTTTGCCATACCTAAACTGAATTATGTACCTCTTAGTGTTAGGTCGGCAGGCCCATGTAGGGTTCTGTCCGCCCAGTACAGGGGATATCTCTCGGGGTTACAACTGAATTATCAAGTGATTCCAGACTCCCAGCCCTTTGTGGCAGGGGGTTACTGGAGTCAGTCTGAACCATCCAACCTCTTTTTAATGTCAATCACGAAAGAACTGAGGAAGGTAGCATAGACATGTTGCCATCATCGGTTCCAGATTTAATGTGGCCCCCGGCGGATAATGAAATAGAGAGACAACAGGAGAATCTTGAGCCGGAGGAAGTTTTTGTTCTCCCGGACTCCCCAGTCACTCACAGAAGAAGGTTCTAAAGCAAGTTCCCATTCATCCAGGGACTCTCACAGTAAGTGTGTTACTTCAGATCAGATAAGTGATTTATTGCACAAGGTTATGCAACATTATCAACTCCCTGCCTCTTCAGAGCCCCCAGTTTCTAAACCAGCTATGACCCCTACTGCTTCTGTCGTAAGACCCCTAGATTCCTCGGGTTTTCTTCCATCATGTCCTACCCCGGTGGTGGCCGCGGCTCCAGGCACTACAGTGCCGGCGACGCTAGCTACCTCCACTTTGAGGTTTATTGCAGATATTCTTCCCCCTCCTTTAGATAAGGCACCTCTGAAGAAGGGCCCCATGCCCCTCGTCTATGGCCCGGATTGTTCTTGGGTCCCTGTGACGCCAGTGAACCCTCAATTAGCTCAACCTTCTGTGTCAGGGGAACTACCAGTCCCCGGCGGGTGGTATATTGAAGTCAATAAGAGTAGAAAATGTAGGGCAAAAGAAGAGGCAGGGAGAGTGATGGATGTGTCAATTAAGGCTGTACCAAGTTCGTACAACCCGGATTATTTTGTGTATACAGCTGCACCGGCAATCCCTCCCGCCGCGTCTGCACGACTGTTTGCGGATTGGTCGAAAGCTGATGGCATCAACGATGTCAAAGCTTTGCATGCTCTCACGCCGGAATTGGCTACTACTCCGGTCCTAGACCAGACGTATACACCAGTCCTGCAGATGGGGCAGGTGGGGTTAGGCCCCTGGGTAGATTGGGAGATAGAGGCTCAGGTGTTTGCTGCTACAATTACCTCTAAGTCTTCACATTAGGTTCCCCAAGAAAATCATGCTTACTTTTCTTTGCCAGTTGCCAAAGCAGAAGGAGTGTCCTCAGATTTACTTACCTTTCTTGCGGCGTCCAAAGTTTCCTTGCACTCCCTTGATGAACCTTTCTCTACTCCCCCGGCTGCTCACCTTGACAGGGACTTCAAGTTAAGAAATAAGGCCTACCAGATGTTCTCTCAGTACTTGGTTAGCCACCAGATCGCCACCTCCCTTTCACGTTTCAGCCATAGCTGACCCCCAAATTAGGAAAGCTACTGAATTGTCTAGGAGACTTTTGCTACAGAATTCCATTCAGTCCTTAGGAGACATCAGAATTTTAATCATGGAAGCGGTTCGAGCCCGCCAAGATCTGAGAATCCATCTGGTTAGGAAGTTACCGGCGGACATAGGTCGCCGGGTAACTCTCTCGCCGATACTTACTGCCACCCTACTTAACTCAGAAACCTTGCCCCTCAACTTTCTCTTCATAATTGCTGAGGGGCACAGGGCCCTGGGTGGGGCTTTGGTTTCCGCACCCTCCTCAAGCTCCCCGCCATGGAGTGGCTTCGGTCACCCCTTTATTGTGGTCGGCGGGGAGGGTTCTGTGGGGGCGCTCGGTTATGGCCTTGGCCTTGCTCGGGGCCTTGGGCTGTTCGGCCAGGCAGCTTGGGGAACAACAACAACAACAACAACAACAACAACTCAGAAACCTGGAGTCTAGTGTTTAATATGGTTAATGGTTGGAAGCAGGTTACCTCCCAAGCCCGGAAGGACCCTGCTAAGAACCCCTTTCATAAATCAAAGGGCGGTAACAAGCCATACCAGCCACAAGCTAAACAGTCACCAAGGGATCCCAGACTTCCTCCGCAGCAGGGAGGTAATCTGCACAAGTCCAAACAAGGTAAACACTCAGGGTATAAAGGTAAGGCCCCTCAGAAGGGTAATCAAGGCCAATCATCAGCCAAATCTAGCCAAGCGTCAGATGCCAACCCACCTCCCCCTCCAAACAACTAGCCACCCATACTCTCAGCCTCCCAGTGCCATGCTTAAGGACACAGGATTTGAGTGTTGCCTTGAAGGTCGGGCCCCGGTTGCACCTGGGTTCGTTCCGTTCATTCCGCTCGGACTGGCCCACGAAAACCTGGGCCAGGATAGTAGTGAGCAAAGGAATCACCTGGCGGTGGCTCCGACGGCCTCGACTGCGTCAGCCGCGGGAATACACCAATGTGTCTCAGGAGGAGGAGACTCTACTTCAGGAAATGATTACCAAACAGGTCCTTATCCCGGTCAATGCCAATCACCCAGTATTCACATCAAGACTCTTCTTAGTGCCAAAAAGGGACAGTGTGCAGATGCGACCAGTTCTAGATCTCTCGCATCTGAACACATTTATAGAGAATTCACCCTTCAGGATGCTTACAGTCCAGCAAGTCAGACTCGCACTTCCGCCGCAGGGTTGGATGTGCTCGATCGATCTCAAAGATGCCTATTGGCATGTCCCTATCAACAAACGGTTCCAAAAATTCCTCGCTCTGAGGGTTAGGCAAGAGACTTATGTCTTCCAAAGAATGCCTTTCGGTTTGAACCTGGCACCGAGAATTTTCACAAAACTCGTCCGGCAAGCTCTTCTACCCCTATTAGTCCAGGGCATACAGGTATTTTGGTATCTAGACGACTGGCTGGTAGTGGCGAACTTTATGGAATTATGTCAAGATCATGTAAACCAAGTGTTAGCTCATGTACAAACCCTAGGGTTCAAGGTGAACTTGGCGAAGTCTCGCCTTGTCCCCACAAGGACTATTCAGTGGATAGGGCTGGTCTGGGACACCGCCAATTTGACTCTTACTCAGAGTGTGGACAACCGAAACAGATTCCGCAAGAATCTGTTCCGTTTTCTCCACAGTCTGGATACAACCAGGAAGACGTGGGATTCCCTGATCAGCTCTCTCAACGGGATACAATTAACTGTGAAGTTGGCCCGGTTGAAAGTCAAACGATTAATCCTGGAAGGCAACAAAGTTTTCCCTCTCTTGCCGGAGAAGAAATTAAAGCCAATTCCTCCATTAATCCATAGCTTACTCTCGGTCTGGACCAAGCAAGAAGTCCTCCACTCTATCTTTCTCCCCCTCCTACGGTATGGGTTGTTGTTGTTGTTGTTGTTGTTCCCTAAGCTGCCTGGCCGAACAGCCCCGAGTCCCTGAGAAAGGCCATGGCCACGATCGGGCTTTCCCACAGAGCTCTCATTGAGTGAAGATTGTGTTGTTGGCATAAGTGGTTGTGTGAAATGCAGTCTTCTATGATGTGTTTAATGGTATGGGGTGCTGTGTTACATCCCGGGCAGGCGTCGACAACGGAGTCATCCAGTCTCTTCTGATAGCTCAGGATAGCTGGATGGTATCCGCATCTCAGCCTGGCCAGGTGGACTCTGTCCTCGCGAGGAAGGGAGGATTCGGAAGGATGGATTTCGGGAGGTCGTGCATGCAGCTGCGTGTTGTCTGTGAGTGAGTGGATGGATCGGTGAGAGATATGAGTATGGATGTGCTTCTGGAAGTTGGTTCGGGGTGGGCAGGGAGGGAGAGAGGACAATAATTGTGTGTGATACCGTGTGCTGGGTGTTGTTTTGATATTTCTTGGTGTCTGTGGGTGTGTTGCCATGTAGTTTATTGGGTGGTCTTGGTTCGTGGAGGCTGCTGCCAGGAATTGAGTGCCTCTCATGTCTCACAGTATGGGTAGACACAGACGCCTCAGGGGCACTAGGTTGGGGCTATCAGTCCAACCTGGGCCATCAAGGTCAAGGCACCTGGTCAGAAGACAGTCAGTTGCATATCAACAAGCAAGAGCTTTTAGTCCCTCTCTTTTTTCTCCAAACTCACGGCATGACTTTGCAAAACAAATCAATAGCTTTCCGAATGGACAACCACACTGCAGTTTTTTGTATTCAGAAACAGGGCTCAGTGAGGTCGCGAGAGTTGCTGAAGGTTTCCGAACAGATTTTTGCCCTAGCCGAATTACTAGGCATTTTCCTTTATGCAACATATCTCCCCGGCGTGGCGAACGTCTGGGCAGACGCTCTCTCTCGCCGGCGGAGCACTCTAGTAGAATGGACAATCAAACAGGCTATCTTCGACAAAATGATTGCGAAGCCTTACCATCCACAAGTGGACCTGTTTGCATCCACAGAGAACCACAGACTCTCCCTCTTCCTCTCTCGTCAAGGGGTAACCCCGGTGGGGGGTCCCAATGCATTGTTGGTAGATTGGAACAGGTGGACCTCAATCTATCTGTTTCCTCCACCAGATTCTGTGCTAATGTGCAAAGTAATTCACAAGCTGAGGAGTTACCGGGGCCGAGTCGCGATGATCGCGCTGCTATGGCCAGCCCAGGTATGGTACCACCAATTGCAACAGTGGTGCAGGACCCCGGTGTCCCTCCAGATCTCCGCTTTCCACTTGGAAACAATTGGCAACCTTCGGACCTCGCTCAGTTTTGCCTTATGAATATTTACTATGCCAAATGGTTAGCTCAATTTGGGGAAAGTGGCACTAATAAATTAATGAACCAGTACACTATGTCTACCAGGAGACAATATCAATCCCATTGGAAAACCTTCACAACCTGGATTGTAGAGTCAGGGCAAACTACTGCCTCAGGGGCTTTAATTTTCAAATATTTAAACTATCTATTCGAACAAAAACATTTTTCAGTAACCACTTTAAAAAATCATTTGTCTGCCATTAGAACCCCCATTTTTGATCTCACTGGCCTTTCCATACCGCAGGCGGAGGAGAAAGGGTTTATGAGGGCGTGTTTCAAGCTACGTCCACCACCCTGTCAGCTCATGCCCACCTGGTCACTTGACAAAGCCTTATCGGTACTTCAATCGAGGTCTAATAGTAGCCAGAATAAACTAGAAAAAACGTTGCCGGTACTGAAGGGGTTAATCAAATATTTATAGATTTAACGAATACATAAAATTTAATGGGCGATTGTTTACGGAATTTACTATTTATATTAGATTCCTAATGTTTAGCGAATATCCAATTAATGTAGACTATTTTCCTTAAGTTTGCAAGATTTTCAAATAAACTATAAATCGGAAATTATGCACTATAATGCAAAGAAAACTTGTATTTTCCCCTCTAAACACACTACTAAAAGTTTATAAAGGTGCCGTTGTAAAGGCTTATCCCTAATTACCTTCACCTGACCTGACTGGGATACGAAATTAGACTCTTTATATATTTTTTAGTTAAGATATACTGTACTGTATATAGGAGATGGTTTGGCCATCTGGAACATATGGGAAGCGAATGACACTGTGCGAGAGAGAGGTGGAAGGACAGAGGGAGAGGTAGACGGAGAGAGAGTACGAGAGAGGTGGAAGGACAGAGAGGGAGAGGTAGACGGAGAGAGGTGGAAGGACAGAGAGGGAGAGGTAGACGGAGAGAGAGGTGGAAGGACAGAAAGGGAGAGGTAGACGGAGAGAGAGTGGACGAGAGAGAGGTGGAAGGACAGAGAGGGAGAGGTAGACGGAGAGAGGTGGAAGGATAGAGAGGGAGAGGTAGACTGAGAGAGAGGTGGAAGGACAGAGAGGGAGAGGTAGACGGAAAGGAGGTGAAAGGACAGAGAGGGAGAGGTAGACGGAAAGGAGGTGGAAGGACACAGGGAGAGGTATACTGAAAGGAGGTGGAAGGACGGAGAGGGAGAGGTAGACGGAGAGAGGTGGAAGGACAGAGAGGGAGAGGTAGATGGAGAGAGAGAGGTGCAAGGACAGAGAGGGAGAGGTAATTTTTTATTTTTTCAGTCTTTGACTGACTCGAGACTGCCATTATGTATAAACGACACATTTTACTGAAGTTGGCTAAAAATAAAATAGTTAATTTTATGGCCAAAGGCTTTTCATTGTACCATACAAAGTGTAAGACTTCTGTTTGCACTGCAACACTTAACATTTTTATTTTTTGACCAACATAAGCTTCGAAGTCTTTTCATAAATGCCTTGTCTTTATATGTTATAACTTATTAAAAATAGGCCATAGGTCACCACTATTCCATGGATGCTAAACTATAGTCTATTTGCTGTATGTAGGCGATAAATAATGACCTATCCTAAAAGGGCTAGAGCAAATTGGTTGTAAATCTCCACAGCTATTCATTGACTGCTTCTTCCCAAATGGTAGGAATATTAGCTCGATTACTCTAGTCGTTTTTGAGTTAGAGGTCATGATTTCTCGCCTACTTACAGCGAATAGACTATAGTATCGGGTGTTTTAGTTGTGTAAAGGGTTTGAAGTAAATGCTCTATTGCATCCTAATTGTTGTGGATGACGTTCGCTTTTTATCTTCACTTTGGGGACAGTGGGATCTCAATATGTTAAGGAGGGATGGTTAACTTTTTGGGCGATTTTTGCATGTATTCAATATTTTTCTAGTTTCCTCCCTAGACCTCTCAAATTAAAAAAAAAACATCCATTAGATCCCCTTTCTAGATTAATTTGTACATTTTTCGGTAGAAAAATGTCCTGGCCGAAGGCCGATTCTTCCAACATTACAGGCTCACTATCGTTCGCCTGGGAAAAAATAGACACCTAAATAGCACGAAAGGTCTAAATATTGAAGAAATGGGGCGAAAGGTCTTAAAATCAACTAACTAATGGGGCAAACATCTTAACACCTGAAAACCAATGGGGCTAAACATGAGGGAGAAAGTTGTCCAGAAAACCGGGCCATGTCCCCTTAATGGGGAGGTCAAGAGGTGAAAACATAGTTTGTAGAAGAAACTCATGATCTAGAATTTGTATAGAGTATAGCAATGCTAGAAGATACTCTGTCCATACCAGTTATATTGACTATACAGTATAATTATTACTATATTATGTCTATATATTGACTATATTATGACTATATATTGACTATATAATTACTATATTATGACTATATATTGACTATATAATTACTATATTATGACTATATATTGACTATATAATTACTATATTATGACTATATATTGACTATATAATTACTATATTATGACTATATATTGACTATATAATTACTATATTATGACTATATATTGACTATATAATATATTATACTATATATTGACTATATAATTACTATATTATGACTATATAATTACTATATTATGACTATATATTGACTATATAATTACTATATTATGACTATATATTGACTATATATATATTGACTATATATTGACTATATAATTACTATATTATGACTATATATTGACTATATAATTACTATATTATGACTATATATTGACTATTAGCCAAAAGTTGATTGTGGTAGTATTTTGTGCTTGGCGACCTTCAGTACTTTAACCCGTACAGACACAGTACCAGTGACGTCCTTTTCATTATATTCTGGCAACTATTACACAATTTTATTCAGCTTAGGAAGGACCTCTAGCAACAATAAGGCTTCAGAATATCTCAACCAACCCTTATGCGGACCAAAGATCCTTCCCAAGCTGCATAATATAGTATAAATATAGCTGGAATAAAATATACCACACGTCGCTGGTATTCAAAGGGTTAATAAAAGTGTTTAAACTTCTAGCTAACCGGGGACTATTTATAGCTTGAAAGAATGTTTAAAATTCGAGTTAAGGGGAAATGGGGGTCGCTTTTCTGGTCCCCCTTCTCCCATGTGTTTAGTCCTATTAGTTTTCAGATTTTGCTGTCCGGCCCATTAGTTAGGCGATTTTAATACCTTTTTTCCTTGTCAATATTAGGACTTCATGTCATTTATTTATTTTTTTCCTGGCGAACGACAGAGAGCCTGTAATTTAGGAAGAATCGGCCTTCGGCCGTGAAATTTGTCTACCGAAAAATGTGCAAATGTATGTTTTAAAGGGGATCCTGGGGTTGTTTATAAAATTATGCAGTTTGATGGAGGAAACTAGAAAAATATAAATTTTATTAAATAATCTACAAAAAAGAGAACAATCCTCCCTTGATGGATGGTCAGATTTTTTAGTGGGCCTTATAAAGTTGTCATAATCCTGAAAAAGGTTAAAAATGAGGGGGTAGGGGTTGGATACAGTAAACTTGTGAATTACGTCCACAGCTGGTAGTTTCTATTTATTCAGGCCCATTCGCCACTTTTGTTTTCTCTCTGGGGGTGGTAGACTCGAGACAGAGCCCGAACAGGGACAACACAACAAAAAAAACATTAAACACGCATAAACAAAACACAAATTCACACACATCTAGGTCACCCAGGAGATGTTTGGTGTTGTGGTGAAATTAATAAAAAATAGATTATTGA
Organism: Paralithodes platypus; assembly: GCA_032716605.1. Lineage (NCBI taxonomy): Eukaryota > Metazoa > Arthropoda > Malacostraca > Decapoda > Lithodidae > Paralithodes > Paralithodes platypus. Next base: position 35,473,508 of record CM064577.1, on the reverse strand, counting down.
TTTCTAATGGTGGTTTTTTCTTTTCTTTTACAGGTAAGGAGGAACTTGCTGCGATTAAGTATGATTCCGAAGTAAAAACTGTTCAAAAACAAACTTTGTATTCAAATTTAAATGTAATCCCAGTGTACTCTTCTGTAGTGTAGCAATAGTTGGCGACCTTAATATTGAAGTCCATTTTATTTATTGTTGTTGTAGGGTAATTTACTAGTACATGTTTTATCATAACTCTTGCTAGAGAAACTAAAAGGTCCGTCCACTTAGCTACTTATATGTACGTAATGGGTTTGTAACTGGGCACTCGTATCTGCCCATTGCGAAGCGTATCGAGCGAAAAACTATCGAACGGGGCAATATGCGAAAGTATCTGCGTATGTATAAAATAACCATGTTATGTACAGTATATTGTATGTCTAACAAAGGATTCACTGGGATTAATGCATATTCATATCGGAAAGCCATACTTAAAATCTGCAAATTCTAAACCTCAATTCTCACTGGACTACACTTCAGTCTTCAGCTTCAAAGGACACCACTACGAGACTTCTTACTCACAGCACCTACAGTCATCACTCTACTACAGCCCTAGTCTTCGCTCTACTACAACACACTACGAATCGACAGCCGACTTGACAAGGTGGGAGTCTGAATTTCCCCCCTCTATCTCTAACTACGAGCATTACTCTTCTTTCCTACTTTATTATTGCCTGTCTCTTTCTGTTAGGGTGCACTCACAGCTAGCTAGGATGTACTAAACTGTTTCCATGAACGTGTACTAATACTTTTTCCCTTTCACAGATCCCATTGCTTAAAATCTTAGCCCTGCGTATGAAGAGATTCAGCGTGGGAGGACATTATAGTTTGCATACTGGGAGAGCTGGGATGGGGAGAGATTGGGATGTGGGAGAGATGGTGCTGTGGGATACGGAGGGAGGGAGATGGGGATGGTGATGTGGGATATGGAGAGAGGAAGATGTGGGATACGGAGAGAGGAAGATGAGGATGTGGGATATGGAGATGGCTTAGGTTGGATACAGTGAGAGGGTGATGGTGATATGGGATAGGGTGGTATGGGATATAGAGAGAGGAAGATAGCTGTGAGATATGGGGATGCTGATGTGGGATACAGAGAGGGTGATGTCGATGTGTGATATGGAGAGGGGGAACTGGTGATGTGGGATACGGTGAGAGGGTGATGTCGATGTGTGATATGGAGAGGGGAAAATGGCAATGTGGGATACGGGGATGGTGATGTGGAATACGGAGAGATCGCGTTGGCGATGGCGATGTGGGATACAGGGATTACGATGTGAGATAAGGAGAGGGGATGTGGAGAGATGGTTATATAGGGTATGGAGAAGAGACTGGGATATGGGGTATGGAAAAGAAACTGAGATATGGGGTATGGAGAAGAGACTGAGATAGGGGGTATGGAGATGAGACTGTGATATGGGGTATGGAGATGAGGCTGTGATATGGGGTATGGAGAAGAGACTGTGATATGGGTTATGGAGAAGATACTGTGATATGGGGTATGGAGATGAAACTGTGATATGGGGTATGGAGATGAGACTGTGATATGGGATATGGAGATGAGACTGGGATATGGGGTATGGAGATGAGACTGTGATATGGGGTATGGAGAAGAGACTGTGATATGGGGTATGGAGATGAGACTGTGATATGGGGTATGGAGAAGAGACTGTGATATGGGGTATGGAGATGAGACTGTGATAGGGGGTATGGAGATGAGATTGTGACATGTGGTATGGAGATGAGACTGTGATATGGGGTATGGAGATGAGACTGTGATATGGGGTATGGAGATAAGACTGGGATATGGGGTATGGAGATGAGACTGGGATATGGGGTATGGAGAACAGACTGGGATATGGGGTATGGAGATGAGACTGTGATATGGGGTATGGAGATGAGACTGTGATGTGGGATATGGAGATGAGACTGTGATATGGGGTTTGGAGATGAGACTGTGATATGGGGTATGGAGATGAGACTGTGATATGGGGTATGGAGATGAGACTGTGATATGGGGTATGGAGATGAGACTGTGATATGGGGTATGGAGATGAGACTGTGATATGGGGTATGGAGATGAGACTGTGATATGGGGTATGGAGAAGAGACTGTGATATGGGGTATGGAGATGAGACTGATATGGGGTATGGAGAAGAGACTGTGATATGGGGTATGGAGATGAGACTGTGATATGGGGTATGGAGATGAGACTGTGATAAGGGGTATGGAGAAGAGACTGTGATATGGGGTATGGAGAAGAGACTGATATGGGGTATGGAGATGAGACTGTGATGTGGGGTATGGAGCGAGACGGGTGATGTGGGTTGGAGAGTGCGCTGGCGGTGTGGGGTATGGAGCGAGGTGGTGTGGGGTATGGAGCGAGACCGGTGTGTGTGGTATGGAGCGAGACCAGTGTGTGGGGTATGGAGCGAGACAGGTGTGTGGGGTATGGAGCGAGGTGGTGTGGGGTATGGAGCGAGGGGGTGTAGGGTTTGGATCGAGGAGGTAGGGGGTATGGAGCGAAACTGATGTGTGGGGTATGGACCGAGGTGGTGTTGGGTATAGAGCGAGATGGTGTGGGGTATAGAGCGAGAAGAGTGTGTGGGGTGGAGCGAGATAGCGATATGTGTAGATTCTCAATGACAGTCTGAACAGCCACCACAGACTCGAGGGACGTGAACTAGGGGGTGATCGTTCTCCATCATCGAACCACGTTAAAGAAAGCGAGGCCCTTGACACAAACCTCCTGGGTGGTGCTTGTCTGTATGTTTGTTCGCATATAGCATCATGAATGAATGATTTGCCAAAAGTAGTACCCGAAATGACCATGTCTGCCGTTCACCCATTTCTGCCCCCCCCCCCCCCCCCCCCCCACCACCACCACCACCACCACCACACACACACACACACACACGCACACACGCACACACACACACACGCCTTCCCCCACCGAACAGAAACGGCATGCATTTTTTGTTTGGTGGGGGGGGGGGGAATTGATGTGTCGGGTTTGCATTGTCTTCCATAGGCACACACACATTCATGGTTTCTAGTACACTTGTTCAGTCACTTCTTCATGAAGTGGAGGTTTTGGAGCGTGACCACGTGACCTTTGTATGTAGTTCGAATCCTGTTAATTGACAACTTGTGAGTTTCAGTCTATAAGGAAGTTGGAGCCGTGAACATCGATATTAAAGAGAAATGCAATATTAATGTGGGTGTCCGATGAATTAAAAGTATGAATAATTTTGGTTGTATGTCTTTATAAATATAATACGACCGTATTTTAGCAGATAATTCTGCTAAATGTTAATGGCTACAGCTCCAACTTCCTTATAGACCAAAACTCGCAAGTGGTCAATTGCTGGAGGCTAATTTGAAACTGAATAAAATCGTCTAATGGTAGCCAGAATATAGTAAAACAAAAATAGAGGTCTCCGGTACACATATTAATAATCCACCTATATCACTTTCTACATAAACATTGGACCAAGTATCGTCAACTCAGGTCAGGTGAAGGTATTGAGGGATAAGCCTTTACAACGGCACCTCGTAGCTACTTTCTATTTTTCCTATTTTCTGAAGAGTGTAGAGTACATAGGAAATCAAGCAACAACAGATCTAGTGACTCTTCTAGGTTGCTTGTCCTCCAAAACACTGAGGATCAAGTGTCCAAACAGTGGTTTAGAGTGGGTAAGGGAACATTGGAAAGGGAATTACTGCCCTGGAACTAATGTCCGTGGCAGGATTAGGAAGTTAGTAGGGGACAGATGGGTTAGTAACTGAGGGGGGGATAAAATAAAGTTATTCATTTACAAACGCAGTCAGTCGCTGGTTTGATGCGAGATATTTGTCTAGGCGGAGTTTAAATGAATCAACGGTGATGCAGTCTATAACGTTTCGGGGAAGCCCATTCCACAAGTTGACAACTCGATTGAAGAAGAAATTCTTAGAATCGTGTGAGTTAAAAGATTTACCAATAATTTTGCAACCGTTTCCCCGCGTGTAATTAGATTGGTCGATAGTGAAGTACTTACTACAGTCCATATTGTCGATGCCTTTGATGATTTTGAACACTTGAATTAAGTCGCCTCTTAATCTGCGCTGGGTTAAAGGAAATAGATTTAATTCTCTAAGACGCTCTTCGTATGGTTTGTTCTTTAGGCTAGGTATAATTTTGGTAACTCTACGTTGAACTCGTTCTAGCTTGTTTATATCTTTTTGGTAATAAGGGCACCAGGATTGAACGCAGTATTCCAGAAGAGGGCGGACTAAGGAATTGTAAAGGGTTAGGATAACTTCTTTGGATTTATGCTCAAATGACCTGCCTATAAAGCCAATTATTTTGTTTGCCTTCTTAACAACTTCTGAACATTGTTCACTCAGTTTTAGGTTACTCGATATTGTTACTCCCAGATCGGTTTCTCTGTTTACATTCTTAAGCTGAGTGCCATTCATTGAATAGTTTGCTTTCTCATTTAGGTATCCGATATGTAGTACAGTGAACCCTCAAAATACGCGTGGGATGCGTACTGTGCTGTCGGCGCGTACGTTCGTTTGCGCGTACATGGGAGTTAAATATAAATGGGGAAAATAGGTATTGGTCTGGGTCCGACCGAAAGTTGTACTATTTCTACCTTTCATCACCTAAAATCCACAAATATATAGCATATTACTGTACAAATATGTTTTCATAACCTAATCTACCACACAAAATACATTTAATGTATACAAATAAGACACAAACATAAATTAACTCACATTGGTAGTGGTTGAGCAATGCCGGATCTGCGCCATCGATCGATAGCACTGCGCCCGAAACGGATCGACCGAAATAATAGGCCTAGCCGCCTAGGCTTACTGGTACAGTTTTGAGTCGAAAAGTAATACACCCTGTATAGCCTATAGTTTTATATAGCCTATAGTGTCAAGTGAGATAGTTCAATAGCTCATATACATATTACAGAATTGGCTTCACATCATTTAGCCAGGGGAGAGCAGTGGGCTTTGAAGCGACTTTCGAAAGAAATGTAAACAATCTCGCTTCCAACTACCGAACAGAAACAGATTTTCCATTTCCGATTTTGTTAGCTCAATAAATGATACATGCAATGTAAAACGAAGAACAGTCTTTTAATAGATTCATAATATCCTGTTGTGCTTTATAGATACATAATCGTTTGGTACGGGAGATGTGTCTCTCTCCACAGTCAACAGTGACGACGTTGGAGGGCTTGGCGTCACGTCAATATGGCCGCCCGAAACTCTCCAACAGATACGAATCGACTCCCGCTCGTACGCTCGGCGCGTACATTCGAATAATTGAGCGTACTTTTCGATTTGTTGCCTCAATTGTGGTTCAAGCGTAGTTTGATTACGTGTAGATAAATTGCGCGTAATTTGAGGGCTCACTGTACTTTACATTTATCCGCATTGAAACTCATTTGCCAAATTTGGGCCCAACATGACAATTTATCTAGATTGTGTTGCATATCGTCAACTTGTTCTTTTGAGAGTACGCTATTTGCAATTTTTTAAAGGTAGTAGGGGTAGGCAGCCCCGCCCAGGGAAGTACTACCGCCAAGGTTTCGGGAGACTCAGGAGTTAGCCTGAATTCCATTTTCTCTCCCAGGCCTTGGTAGCTGGATACATATCTTTCTGCCTCACACATCAGGGGTATCAGGAAAACCCTCTTTATATAACATACACATCCAACTTCACGACATTGCCCTACATCGCTATCCTCTATCCATAAAACACTACTCTTCCCACTACATATCATACATGTAACACCATACACTTACCTTATAAATATGGCAGTACAATTGTTAAGAGCAAACCTGGTGGTCCCTCGCATATCCACCCCCGGCAGGGTTGGGTCATTGACACAGGGCCCTCCCGGTCGTCATCATGCGACTGTGTCAAGAGCATTGCAACGTCCCAAAGCTGCTCGTCGGTGCAGCTTTTTCTTTAGTAATATAAGGGGACTTCACTCTAACATCAATTTTGTACACCAATTTCTTCAAGCAGAATCCCCTACTCTCCTTTTTTTGACAGAGACTCAAGTAACATCCACATCTGACACATCTAGATTTAATTTTCCAGGTTATCAACTGCTCCAAAATTTCAGACCTAAAGGAGGTGTATGTTGCTTCGCAAAATCTGAAATTGCCCTGGAGGAGGTTACTAGTTTCAATTGTCCCTATTTTGAGTATTCTATATACAAATTAATTTCTGCTGGTAAATTAAAATACATATGTTGCATCTACCGTTCCCCAAATACTCCTCCAGAGCAATGTCTTTTTGATTCTCTGTCCTCACAACTCTGTGTCCTCAACTTAAATGCTTCTTCTGAAATCACTGTGTTGGGTGATTTTAATGTCCATAATGTTGAATGGCGCACTCATTCAGCCAGGACTGATAATGCTGGTCTTGAATGTGAGCTATTTGCAGACTCATTTAATCTCACTCAACTAGTCAACCAACCCACCCGTGTACCAGATAATCCTAATCATAATTCCCACCTACTGGACTTATTTTTAACAACCAATTCAGAAATTTATGATGTTACAGTGAGGTCCCCGCTTGGATCTTCTGATCACTGTCTGATATAGGCCACCTGTCTATCACCTACCACACCTTCCCACTCTGAACCTGTTTTGGTGACTAAATGGCATTACGATAGGGCAGACTGGGAGGGTCTTCAAGGTTTCTTTATTGATATTCCCTGGACCTCTTTCTTTTCTAATGATGCACACTCCACCTTGAGCCACATACAAGATTTTGTAAAAATTGGAATGGAAACTTTTATTCCTCATCAAAAGTACAGTAAAAGATCTAATTCACCTAAATGGTTTGACCATAATTGTGCTAGAGTAACTGAACAAAAAGCAATAGCCTACAATGCATACACAAGATCAAAAATACATGAAGCCTTTAAGTACTTTAGAAACATCAGAAATCATGCCAAAACTGTATTAAACCTAACTAAATCAAACTTTCTCCATAAGCAGGCAAATCAACTTCTAAATAATCCAAATGATAACAAAATATTTTGGTCTACTCTTAACTCATTCAAATCCAACTTCACTACTGCTTCATCCATTCCACCATTAAAATCTCCGACTGGCAATCTTGTAAGTGACCCACGAGGTAAAGCTAACCTTCTTGCGGATATTTTCTCCACCAACTCAACCTTAGATGAAATAAATCAAGATGTCGATCAACTGCAGACATTCTTTGCCTTCTTACGCATCAAATCAACCAAGCTACAGACCAACATGGTGAAACACATACAATAGCACTGGATATATCAAAGGCATTTGATAAAGTCTGGCATCAATCCTTACTGTCGAAGATGTCACACCTTGCATCATTAGTTCCACTAATTTCTTCTTATCTTCATAACAGAAAAATATGTGTAATGGTAATTTTAATTCGCCTGAAATTCCCTCACTTAAGATCCACACCAGACATGTCAAAACTATTTTGCAGAATCTCTCAGTGGATAAGGCTCCTGGTCCAGATGAAATTCCTCCAATAGTACTTAAGAACTGATCCTTGGTGCTCGCTCCTGTATTGGCAAAAAATTTCCGTCTGTGTACTCATACCTCATGCTTCCCAGTACCCTGGAAAGAAGCAAACATCCATCCAGTTCCTAAAAAAGGTGCCTCTTCAGATCCATCAAACTACAGACCAATAGCTATAACTTCCACTCATGGCAAAGTCGTTGAAATTATATTAAATAATCACATAATTAAGCATCTGGAGAATAATAAATTAATCAGTGATAGGCAATATGGTTTTAGAAGATGTCGATCAACTGCAGACATTCTTTGCCTTCTTACGCATCAAAGCAACCAAGCTACAGACCAACATGGTGAAACACATACAATAGCACTGGATATATCAAAGGCATTTGATAGAGTCTGGCATCAATCCTTATTGTCGAAGATGTCACACTACGGCCTTGCATCATTAGTTCCACTAATTTCTTCTTATCTTCATAACAGAAAAATATGTGTAATGGTAGATGGCCTTTATTCTCAATTTCACTCAATTAATGCTGGTGTTCCCCAGGGATCAGTTTTGGCTCCAACTCTGTTCCTCATTCATATCAATGATCTCATATCTACCACTCATAATCCAATACATTCCTATGCAGATGACTCAACACTCCACAGTTCCTTCACATTTACCAATTCTTTCACCCAACCCGATCTTATAAATTCAAAAATAAACACTGCAATTTCTCTGAACCAGGACCTTTCTAGAATTAATGAATGGGGACAAGAGAATCTAGTTTCCTTTAATGCACAGATAACCAAGTACATTCAATTTTCTAACCGACAGAATCTCACTGACTCCCATATATTTTTTAATGATGTAAATATTCCCACTTCCCCTAGTATTGACATTCTCGGTGTAACATTAACTACTAACTTGAGCTGGACACATTATGTTAGAAGCATTGCTAAGAATGCCTCTAAAAAACTGGGACTCCTGTACAGAGTTCGAGAATTCTTCACTGACGAGCAGTTGGCCGTAATATATAAAAGTCATGTGCGTTCTCAGATGGATTACTGTTCACCTCTGTGGGGTGGAAGTGGAGTGGTTGCATTGAGGCAGTTGGACAAAATTCAAAATAAAGCTATTAGATTAATCAATAACCCTGCAATCACACAGGACCTTCCTACATTATCCTTACAAAGAAACGTTGCATCCCTTGCATTATTCTACAGATATTTTCACAGCAATTGTTCCGAGGAACTTGCTTTAATTGTGCCGCCTCTCCACATCTTTCCCCGTAGAACTAGGGCAGCTGAGAGCGCCCATGAATTTACACTTTCTCCTCCACAATGCAGAACTTCTGCTTATCAAATTCATTTATCCCCAGAGCTACTATTCTTTGGAATTCACTTCCCTCGAATTGCTTTCCACAAACTTACAATCTACAAATGTTTAATAAAATCCAGTTGTTACAAACATTTTATGAATGGAGGATGCCTTTAGGCACATGGACCTTTTTGTTTTATCTGTTTTTCCTTCTTCCGTTCATTGTCTCTTAAAAAAAAAAAAAAAAAATCGTCAGCAAATTTTGAGATTGTACATGTGAGACCCTCATCTATGTCATTGATGTAAATTAGAAAGAGAATTGGACGTAGTACCGATCCCTGGGGTACCCCGCTACTTACATTGGTCCATTTAGATGCCTTACCGTTTATGACTACTCTTTGCTTTCTGTCGCTGAGCCAATTTTCTATCCATTTCAACACACCGTCTTGTATTCCATGCGCTTTTAGTTTTAGCAGTAAACGTTTGTGGGGAACTTTGTCAAAGGCCTTTTGAAAATCAAGGTATATAATATCTACAGCTTTACTCTCATCGTAGAGGTTGAGGATATCGTGGAACAAGTCTAAGAGGTTTGTTAAACAGGAACGTTTTTTACGAAAGCCGTATTGAGTATCTTAAAGTATGTTATTTTCCTCTAAGTGATTTACGAGTCTGTCTCGTATGACCGTTTCTAGCATTTTACATACAACTGAGGTTAAACTAATTGGACGATAGTTACTGGGTAGGGATTTGCTGCCATTTTTGAATATCGGTGTTACGTTGGCTAGCTTCCACTGATCAGGCATAGTTCCAGACTGCAAGGATTTATTGAATAGTAATGTCAGTGGTTTGGAGAGCTCATCCTTAGCTTCCTTTAGAACTCTAGACGAGATTGTATCGGGTCCAGGCGTTTTATTTACCTTGAGTTTATCTAAACAATTCAATACTTCTCTCTCTGTAACGGTGATGTTGCTTAGAACATCTGAATTATCAATCTGAATCGGCGATGGTGTAGGGATATCACTGAGGTCTTCTGTTGTAAAAACTGATGCAAAGAAGGTATTGAGGGCATTACTCATTTGTACTTCGTCTTTGGTGTATTCTCCATTTTCATCGACTAACGGTCCAACAGTTGAAGTAACTACTTTTTTCTTTCTGATATAACTATAGAATTCTTTCGGGTTTGTTTTACTTTGATTCGCAATATGTAACTCTAAGGTCTTTTTACTTTGCTTAATTAACTTTTTGGCTTTGCGTCGTAGCTCTACAAATTTCACCCGTTCTTCGTCATTTTGTGAGGATTTTAATCTATCATTAGCAAATTTTTTAGCAAGCAGGCAGTTTGAAATATCTTTATTCCACCATTTGGGCTTATTATTATGGCCTGGACGCCGTATTTTCGATGGTATGCAGTCTTGCACTGCTTTTAGGTAAGTGGTTTCGAATAACTTCCAAGATGTATTTATGTCGTTATTGTTAATTAAAAAGCTCCAGTCAGTTTCTTTAAACATAGATCTAAGTTTATGTTAGTTTTCTTTCTTGAAATTAGGGACTTTTTCGATGCTACTATTTGGTTCGTTACTAGTAAACTTTAAAGTGAAAGTTATCGTACGATGGTCGCTGTTACTGAATTCATCACCAACATTCAAATTCTCTATTAATTCATCTTTTGTTGCAAGTACAATGTCAAGAACGTTATTACCACGGGTCGGCGTTCGAACAAATTGATAAAGCGAACTCTCTTGCAAGTTCGTATACAAGTCATGTCCGGAGTGTGAAGTAAGAGTATCGTCCCACTTGGTCACAGGTAAATTAAAGTCGCCAAAAATTACGGTATCTTGTGAGTTACTTACATCTGCAATTTGTTCGTAAATTTCTCGTCCAGTTTGCACTGATTGAGCTGGAGGTCTGTATATTAATGCAAGTATTATTTTTGTACCTTTATTATTCTTTATTAGCACAAAAGATGTGTCGACGTTCACAATTTGAGGTTTTGACAAGAGGATAGGGTTAAGACTTTCTTTGATATAAAGTAAAACGCCACCTCCATTTCGATTTATTCGGCTTTTCTCAAACATTACATAACCGGGAAGTGAATATTCTGCTAAAAAGTCTCTATCTTCTGTATTGAGCCAATATTCTGTTATGCCAATCACATCATAATTTTCTGTAAACACTAGCTCCTCTAAATCTGAAAATTTATTGCGTATGCTACGAGCGTTTGCATAGAAAACCTTTAAATTTGTTATTTTAGAACTCGCGGAACGCTCTTTAATAATATTTTTGGTTCTTGTCGGATCTACATTTATGTTCATGGCTGTCCTCGGTCCTCGCTGTCTTCGGTCCTTATCGCTGGTGGTCCTCGGTTGCCTCTGTTTTTTGCTTGGCGTTGGATGATTTATGTCACTGCTGCTTCTTCTCGGATGGCGTTTTTTCATCCAAGGCTGCGGACTGCTTCGTGTAGGAGACGACCCATGCATGCTGAACCCACAGGGTTTAGATGAGTGCCACCCTGCAGAACAGAGTAGGCTGGTTGTAGAAGTTGTCCCAGAGGTTGATGAATTCAACTTCTTCCCTCAGACACAAATGTTTTAGTCGGCTATTTGTGCTGAAGGCCTTGTCGTAGAATTTGTCAGGTGCGTCGATCTTGGGGAGAATGCCTGAGATGATGATATTCCTTGACTTGTTTTTGTAGTGCTGGATCATCTTGCGATATTTCTCCATCAACTCTTTGGATCTGGTGCGCATGGCGTCATTTGAACCAACATAGATGACAAAAAGGGTATTTTCATTTGCATCTTTTGTGGTATCTTCGAAGGCTTCCACAATGTATATGCTGATATGGTTACTTGCACCGGTACATAAGAAGCAAAATCCCTTACACACCCAACCAACATACAATTGTCCACAATAATGGCATATAGATATATACCGTATATATATATATAATTTTTGTTTTTTCCCCCTACCATACCAATGTCATCTTTTTACCTCTATTTACGAGATTGGCATTGCTACGCATTGCCAACCTTGTCTAAAATTGTACAGGACCCTTGATAGCTGGATTGACCACTTGCGAGTTTCGATCTATAAAGAAGTTGGAGCTGTTGACATCGATATTTAGCAGAATTACCAGCTAAAATACGGTTTTGATGCATTTATTTATACATGAAACTCAATTTAACACACTTTTTTTATCCATCAGACACCTACATTGTTATTGCATATCGTATTAATATCCATGTTTATGATTTCAACTTCCTTATAGCCTGAAACTCGCAAGTGGTCAATTCTCTGCAACCTTTGCCAACATATTTTCACCTGTAGCTACGTTACGTTGATTGGAAACTTGTCTAACCACGATTTTAGTTAGTTCAAAAAAGGCCTCCAGCAATTATCAACCTTTCAACTATCTTAATTAACCCTTGTTATTACCCCAGATCCTTCCTAAGCTGTACAAAACCGTCTAAATCTAGCTAAAAATATATATAACAAGTCTCGGGTACAGAGAGGATTAAGTATTATACACTCAATTATGCAATGGAGGTTAAAAAACAAACTAAGTATCTTTTAACCCGTTCAGTACCAGCGACATCCTTTTCATCACATTTTGGTATCTATTAGAGGATTTTATTCAGCTTAGGAAGGACCTCTAGCAATAATAAGCCTTCAAACTATCTCACCCAACCCTTTTAACCCTTTCACGCATATGACGCAATTTGAGCCTATTGGGGATACTTTAAAGCTTTTGTTACCATCAGGGGTATTTAGAAACCTTTAGTTTAGTTATTTCAACCTCTGCAGTTGTCTTTGAGTTAGCTGTGAGCAGAAAACTAATTTTGGAGAGGTAATTATAAGAGTGAGAGAAATCTATTTCTTGTTGCTAATCTGGTAACCTCTGCGTCGTAAATGCGTGAAAGGGTTAACTACCACAGATCCTCCATAAGCTGCATAATATCGTATAAATATAGCTAGAACTAGCATGGGTACCCGGCGTTGCCCGGGTTTAAATTCTACTACCATAATCACCATCATCAATCACTACTACCACAATCATCACAATACTACTACTACTACTACTACTACCATAATCACCGGCCTCGACCTCCCTGTGCCTCATTAAACGGCGACCTCGATTTCGGCCGCTAAATGACCTCCGATTTTGGATCTGACCTCATCCGTATCCCCATTTTGGGGGGCTGCGAACAACTTTCGTTCCATACATCTTTTCGATCGGAGGCCTCCTTCTGCCCCAAACGGCAATTTTTGTATTTGTTTTTCATTTTCGGCCTCGAAACGACCTCAGATCGTGGCCTCGCCCCCTCTATGACCTGACCCAGGTCAATTGACACCCACATGCAAAGTGTCAGCTCCCCAGGTCCAAAACTGCGGCCGCCTATTAAGAACACACAGACAGACAAACAGACACACAAACTGATTTAATAATATAGATAAAATAATACACACGTCGCTGGTACTCAAAGGGTTAATTGCACCCACTCAACACACACACACACACACACACACACGCGCACTGTAAGTAGGCACTGTTGAGGGAATCGTCCTCTCCTTTTCTATAATGGTTTTCCAATGATGACTGTGTTTTTGTTTTTCGTGTTTGGAGGAAGTACAGTCGCGCTAATAAGTGATGTCTCGGCACCAAGTATGATTTGATCAATAATTGGTATCAACAATGTCTAAGCTTCATTTCTTCATATCGAGTGAAATATACAAACATTTTCCTACACATACCCACCCTATTTAACATCTGAGAGACATTAATGCAGCACAGTGCGAGCCGAGCCAAATGTAATGAAAGCTGGGACATGACTTATTAGCGCAATGGTACCCACCCTATTCAACATCTGGCAGACATTAATACAGCACAGAGCAAGCCAAACGTAATGGCAACTTGGACATGACTTATTAGCGCGCCCTTACATTGGGGAAAACTGAAAGAGAGAGAAGGGAATTTAAGGGGCCCTCCTCGCTTTTTTTATCTTTCTCTCCCTCTACCAATGTAAGTAGCGGGGTACCCCAGGGATCGGTACTAGGACCAATTCTCTTTCTAATTTACATCAACGACATAGATGAGGGTCTCACCTGTACAATCTCAATATTTGCTGACGATACATAAATTGCAAATAGCGTACTCTCAAAAGAACAACTTGACAATATGCAAGACAATCTAGATAAGTTGTCATGTTGGGCCCAAATTTGGCAAATGAGTTTCAATGCGGATAAATGTAAAGTACTACATATCGGATACCAAAAGGAGAAAGCAAACTATTTGATGAATGGCACTCAGCTTAAGAATGTAAACAGAGAAACCGATCTGGGAATAACAATATCGAGTAACCTAAAACCGAGTCAACAATGTTCAGAAGTTGTTAAGAAGACAAACAAAATAATTGGCTTTATAGGCAGGTCATTTGAGCATAAATCCAAAGACGTTATCCTAACCCTTTACAATTTCTTAGTCCGCCCTCTTCTGGAATACTGCGTTCAATCCTGGTGCCCTTATTACCAAAAAAATATAGACAAGCTAGAACGAGTTCAACGTAGAGTTACCAAAATGATACCTAGCCTAAAGAACAAACCATACGAGGAGCAGCGTATTACAGAATTAAATATATTTCCTTTAACCCAGCGCAGATTAAGAGGCGACTTAATTCAAGTGTTCAAAGGCATCGACAATATGAACTGTAGTAAGTAAATATTCCCACTTCCCCTAGTATTGACATTCTCGGTGTAACATTAACTACTAACTTGAGCTGGACACATTATGTTAGAAGCATTGCTAAGAATGCCTCAAAAAAACTGGGACTCCTGTACAGAGTTCGAGAATTCTTCACTGACGAGCAGTTGGCCGTAATATATAAAAGTCATGTGCGTTCTCAGATGGATTACTGTTCACCTCTGTGGAGTGGAAGTGGAGTGGTTGCATTGAGGCAGTTGGACAGAATTCAAAATAAAGCTATTAGATTAATCAATAACCCTGCAATTACACAGGACCTTCCTACATTATCCATACGAAGAAACGTTGCATCCCTTACATTATTCTACAGATATTTTCACAGCAATTGTTCCGAGGAACTTGCTTCAATTGTGCCGCCTCTCCACATCTTTCCCTGTAGAACTAGGGCAGCTGAGAGCACCCATGAATTTACACTTTCTCCTCCACAATGCAGAACTTCTGCTTATCAAATTTCATTTATCCCTAGAACTACTACTGTTTGCAATTCACTTCCCTCGAATTGCTTTCCACAAACTTACAATCTACAAATGTTTAAATCCAGTTGTTACAAACATTTTATGAATGGAGGATGCCTTTAGGCACATGGACCTTTTTGTTTTATCTGTGTTTTTCCTTCCTCCGTTCATTGTCTCTTAAAAAAAAAAAAAAAAAAAAAAAAAAATACTTCACTATCGACCAATCTAATTACACGCGGGGAAACCAACCGGTGCAAAATTATTGGTAAATCTTTTAACTCACACGAAGCTAAAAATGTCTTCTTCAATCGAGTTGTCAACTTATGGAATGGGCTTCCCCGAGATGTTATAGACTGCAGCACCGTTGATTCATTTAAACTTCGCCTAGACAAATATCTCGCATCAAACCCGCGACTGACTGCGTTTGTAAATGAATAACTTTATTTTATCCTCCCCTCAGTTACTAACCCATCTGATCTAACCCTACTAACTTCCCAATCCTGCCACGGACATTAGTTCCAGGGCAGTAGTTCCTTTTCCAATGTTCCCTTACCCACTCTAAACCACTGTTTGGACACTTGGTCCAAAGTGTTTTGGAGGACAAGCAGCCTAGAAGGGTCACTAGATCTGTTGTTGCTTGATTTCCTCTGTACTCCTTTGTACTCTCTTTGGCTTGTATCCATTCGGCCCCATTCAGCCTACTGTTTTAAGACGTTTACCCCCATCCAGGTGTCACTATTTTCGTGGCGAGCGGTAGCGAGCCAGCATATAAATATATATATTTTTTTTTTACAGCAAGCTAAATTTGTAAATTTTTCGATTGAAAAATGTCTTCGGCGAAGCCGGATTTCTCCAAACAATGCTTGCTCGCTATCGCTTGCCCGGAAGAAATCGACACCTGGATGGGGATAAACGTCTTAAAACAGTTGGCTGAATGGGGCCGAATGGATACAAGCCAAAGAGAGAGGGAGAGAAAGAGAAAAAAAAGCGAGGTGGGCTCCCTTAACCAGACATGTGTATACTCTTTCTATACTATTCCTTTCACCCCCCCCCTCTCGCTGACCCACTTCCGGCAGTATTACACCTGCGAATTACCTGGACTTTACCTGTGTTAGTGCTACACTCTTAATTACTTCGGCTGGTGACTAAAAAGGGAATTATGAACTAACTAATTACCCGTGATTCCAGTGTCTAGGATAACACACGAATGATGTTGATTATAACTATGTAAAATCTGTGTTAATTATTTAAATATATATACAGTATATAATTATATATATATATATATATATATATATATATATATATATAAATATATACTGTATATTAATAATAATAATAATAATATATAAAAAATAATAATATTAATGAAAACATATTGAACGAACTCTATTTTTTAAATGGTGTAGATAACAAAGTGGAGGAATTTTCCATTGTTTGAGTATATATATATATATTTTTTCTATGTGATTGAGGGAGGCAAATGGCAGAACTGCCTATAGCGAGTGCCTCCCCCATAGTTGAAAGAGTGACAGGGCCAAGATCAAGGGACGTTCGAGCCAAAATGCCTGGACACACACAGTTCGAAGCAATTTAAGTCATAGGAAGAGGGAAAGACTGATTCTGGGAGAGAGTTCCAGAGCTCAGCTGTTGAGTAGAAGAAAGGTTGAGAGTAACGTTTCACTCTTGGGTTGGAGAGTTGCACAGAGTAGGGGTGGGATTGAGTTGCAAGATGGGTACCACGTGCCCTACGTAAAGGAGGCAGTATTCACTGGGAAAGCTCTGAGGAACACTGATCATTATAGTAGCGATAGAATAGCGAGAGAGATGCAACATTGCGGTGGAGAGAGAGAGATTGCAGAGTTGGTGAGTGGATGGGAGTTAATGATACGAAAGGCCTTCCTTTCAAGTTTGTCTAGGAGAGCGGTGTGAGAGGAACCTCCCCACACATGTGAACAATACTCATCACAAGGGCGCACTATGCCCCTGTACAGAGCAAGAAGCTGTGCAGTGGAAAAGAACCCCCTAAGGCGGTTGAACACACCGAGCTTCTGGGAGGCTGCCTTAGCAAGACTGGTAATATGGTCCTTCCAACTGAGAGCAGAAGAAAAAGAAACACCAAGAATATTGAGAGAAGATGAAGGATTGATTTTTGTATTGTTGAAGAATAAGGGATAGTCCGCTGGGAGTTCCTTACGGGTAGATAAATGGAGAAATTGGGTTTTGGAAGCATTAAAGTTAACAAGGTTTTCTCTGCCCCAATTGGAGATAGTATTTAGATCAGAATTTAAGAGTTCTATGGCTTCATTACGTTTGTCGTTGAGAGATTGCTGGCTGGGGCGTTCTGAAAAACTAATGGAGTAGTGTAAGGATGAGTTGTCTGCATATGAATGGATGGGAATTGAGGTACAGTTGAGAAGATCATTTATAAAAAATAGAAAGAGAATAGGAGATAGGACAGAGCCCTGAGGAACACCGGAGTTTATAGGGCGAGGAAGTGAACAATGGCCGTCCACACCCGTGGCTATGGAACGGCCGGAAAGGAAATTAGAGACAAAGGCACAGATGGAGGGATAGAAACCGAAGGAGGGTAGTTTAGAAATTAAAGATTTGTGCCAGACTCTATCGAAGGCTTTCGATATGTCTAGTGCAATAGAAAAAGTCTCACCGAATTCCCGAATGGAGGATGACCAAGAGTTAGTAAGATATGAAAGAAGATCACCAGTAGAGCGACCCTTAAGGAAGCCATACTGGCGATCTGAGAGCAGATTATGAGAAGAGAAATGCTTAAGAAATTTGGAGGCAAGAATAGTTTCAAAAACTGTAGAAAGACAAGAGATGAGAGCAATTGGACGATAGTTGGAGGGTTGAGAGCGGTCACCCTTCTTTGGGACAGGTTGAATGTGAGCAAATTTCCAGCAAGAAGGGAAGACGTTAGAGGATAGACAGAGACGAAAGAGTTTCCCTAGGCAGGGAGTCAGCACGGAAGCACAGTTTTTGAGAACAACAGGAGGAACACCGTCCGGACCGTACGCCTTATTAGTATTAAGCCCAGAGAGGGTAGAAAGTACATCTTTAGAAGAGGTTAGGATATTAGGCATAAGTAAGAGAGAGAAGGGTGGAGAGGGAGGAATAGCACCGGAATCATCCAAGGTGGAGTTTCTAGCAAAAGTTTGAGCGAAGAGTTTAGCTTTGTCAGAGGAAGAAGTGATGGTTGTGCCATCAGAGTGGAAAATGGGAGGGAAAGACGAGGAAGAAAAATTGTTGGAGAGGTTTTTGACTAGATGCCAGAAAGCTTGGGAAGAGCTAGAGTTGGATAGTTCAGTGCATTTAGTATTGATGAAAGAGTGTTTGGCAAGTCGAAGAACAGATTTGGCTTGATTCCGGGCAGAAACATAGGAAGAATAAGATTCTTGAGTTTCAAGGCGTCAGTACCGTTTGAATGCTTCCTCCTTATTGCGAACAGCAGTAGAACAGGTTTGAGTAAACCAAGATTTTTTAGTATTAGTCTGAGAAAAAGATAATGGAATGTATGCTTCCATGCCCGATAGGATTACCTCGGTAATGCGGTCAGCACTCTCCGAGGGTCCCCGGCCATGGAAGCAGAAATCAATCCATGGGATATCAAAGAAGTACTGCCGGAGAGCCTCCCAGTCGGCAGCGCCGAAGTGCCACAAGCGCCGCCGGCTAGAAGGATCGGGTGGCCGTACTGGAGAGATAGGACAGGTGACAGAGATAAGTTTATGGTCGGAGGAGCCCAAAGGAGAGAAAAGATCAACAGTATAAGAAGAAGGGTTTGAAGTTAGAAACAAGTCAAGAATGTTGGGCCGATCTCCGATGCGATCCGTGATACGGGTGGGTTGCTGAACTAACTGCTCTAGGATATTTAGGATAGAAAAGACGTAGGCTTGTTCACCAGCTGGGTCAGTAGTGTGAGAGGAGAGCCATTGGCAGTGGTGAACATTGAAATCTCCTAAGATGGAGATTTCTGAGCAAGGAGAAATGGATAGAATGTGTTTCACTGTAGAGTTTAAATAGTCAAAGAATTTGAGAAAGTTGGTAGAGTTAGGGGAAAGATAGACAGCACAGAAATATTTAGTTAGAGAATGACAGGAAAGTTTGAGCCATAAAGTTGAGAATTCAGAGGAGTCGAAATCGGGAACACGAGAGCAAGTGAGTTTGTTGTGCACATATGCACAACATCCGCCTTTGGCTTTGAAACTACGATAGAGAAAGTAGGAGGATACAGAGAAGGGGCTGCTGGATGTTACTACAGACACCTGAGTTTCGGTGAGGAAGAGAAGATCAGGTTTGTAGGAGGAGAGATGGTGTTCAACAGAGTGGAAGTTAGAGGAAAGTCTGCAAATGTTGCAGAAATCAATAGAAAGAGTAACAGGCCGAGGTCCAGGTAATTTTGTGGGGTCGTCAGGGGATGGTCGGTCGGGTGTGGGGGTATTTATTTCCCCCCACCTCCCCTGGGGACTCCGAGGCTGGGCTTTAATTAATATTTTTTTTAAATTTTGGTGTGGAGGAATGAAGTGTGGTGTGCATATTTAGTGTAGTGAAGTGGATAGGAAGAGAAGGTGTTTGTGAGAGCTAGCTGGATTGCTCTCAGTGTAAATGAGGCACAAATAAAATCAGTAAGAGAGGCCAAGCAAATGAAACAGGAGTTCCAGCAACTCTTTATCACATGCCTATAACCTCACCTGGGTCTAGCCCTGATCGATTGGTGCCTACAATCTCCCCACTATATATATATATATATATATATACATATATATATATATACCGGTATATATATATATATATATATATATATATATATATATATATATATATAATATTTATATATATATATATATATATTCTTTAATACATACGAGGTTGAAAGAAATGGCAATTTCTGCGTTGGAAATTTTATTATTCAAAGTTTCCAGGTCTCTGATGAGTTTTCGCTGGGTGGCAGGAAGTAGATGAAGGAGATGAGCAAAATTCATGGTGGTACAGGGTTACATTACAGTACATGAAGATACAGGATATACGACGCGTTTCACTGGACAACCAGCATTATCAAGTAAGGAAGGAATGATATAAAAGGTAAACAGGAAGGGTATATATAGAGGGTGGAGGATCAGAGGAGGCGGAAAACAGGGGGCAAAAGTCTGCTATTGGTGGAAGGGTAAACTAGGAGAGAGAAAGAGGGTAACCGCTTCACGCATGCGCACTGGATGCGGGATGGTGGTCGGTAGGTGGGGTCGAAGCTGATTGGCTGCGTGTCGAGGGGCGTGGCCTTAGTTGTGTGGCGCCTGCAGAAGACGAAGTTGAAGGAGGTAGCGCGGGGGGCTGCGTCAAGGGCACCGGGGGGCGAGGAGGGGTGTTAGGTCCTGTAGGGTAGTGCCTTTTGGCAGAAGGAAGGATCTGAAGGTCCAGAGTTTGGTTGTTGATGTTGGGATGTAAGGCTTGGATATATAAAGCTTCGAGTATAGGTAATCTCCTTGGGTCACTTTCTTTATCGAGTATGGTGGTGTGTTTCTCTAACTCGTTGCGTGTGAGGTGAGGGTGGTTAGGGGTGAGATAGTGGTCTTTGATGGCTCCAGCATGAAGGTGAAGAGTTAACCGACGTGAAAGACGAGTCTGCGTCATACCAATATAGGAATGAGGTCCACAGTCCTCATAATTACAGGTATGTTGGTAAATGACGTGATCGTCGGTCATCGGGCTCTTTATCTTGGTGGAGGCTGGTTTGTTGCGGAGAATGAGGTTGGAGGTCTTGGGGGATTTGTAATAAATTATTAATTTGATTTTGTTTTCCGGGTTGGTTGGGTGGACATGCTTGGAGATTATTTCTTTTAAGACGGCCTCGTCATTTTTGTGTTCAGAGGACATGTAATTGCGGTAGAAGATCTTAATTTCATTGGGGGGGTCAATGTTGGGAGGGCTTTGGGTGTACCATTTTTCAAGATGGTGGTTGATGGTGCTGGAGATGTCGGAGTTGGAGTATCCGTTATTTACTAAAACTTGGGATAGTCTTTCTAGTTCCTGGTGGGTGTCGGCCCAGGTAGAGCAGTGCGTGAGGGCTCTCCTAACATAGGCGGAGATGGAGGATAGAAGATAACGGCGGGGGCATTCACTATCGCCGTTGAGGCATTGTCCTGTGTTAGTTGGTTTAATGTAGACGGTGGTTTTGAACCCATGGTCGTTCAGAGCTACGAGGATGTCGAGGAAGGGGAGTTGTCCATTGTTAGATTTTTCAAAGGTGAAGTTAAGTCCGGAGGAGGTCATGAAGCGACGCTGGAGTTCCTGTAGTTCGTGGAGGTCCTTGATTTGCACGAAGATGTCATCCACGTATCTACAGTAGACGGCGGGTCGTTGGGCAGCTAGGAGCTCTTCCTCGATGGTACCCATGAAAAAGTTCGCAAAAAGAACTCCTAGGGGGCTGCCCATCGCCACACCGTCTATCTGCTTGTACATGTTGCCCTGGGGGCAAAGGAAGGGGGCCTCCTTGGTACATAGCTCCAGTAGTGTTTTCAGGGCCTTCTCCGGGATGTCCAGTGTAGGTTTATCAGGGCAATGATAAATTCGACGTAGAATCATGTCAATGGTCCTATCCACTGGCACGTTGGTGAACAGGCTTTCTACGTCGAGAGAGGCGATTGTGTGGTTGTTGGTACGGGGGGCGTCTCGTAAAATTTCCAAGAAATCGTGGGCTGAGTTAAGGTTGAATTGGCTGGGCACGTAGGGGGTGAGGAGGTTGTTCAGGGCCTTGGCGATCTGGTAGGTGGCAGTGGGGATCTGGGAGATGATGGGGCGGAGGGGGTTCCCAGGTTTGTGTGTTTTGATGGTTCCGTACGCATAACCAGGGGTGTATTCTCCGACGAGTTTTTTAAGGTGGATCCCTCCTTGTTTGGCGTTGATGGCGGTGATGGTGGTGTTGGCAATACATTTGATTTCGTCGGTTGGGTTGCGGGTGATCTTTTTAAATTTAGTGTTGTCACTTAAGATGACGTCCATTTTTCTAAGATATTCCTCCTTGTCATGGATCACGAGGCAGGAAGCTTTATCCGCACGACGGATGATGATGTTGGGGTTGTCTCTTAATAGTTTGGCAGCTTGGAAGTGTTGTTTGTTGAGTATTTTGCTATGGTGAGTTCCTCTGGTTTTGGCGGCTTCAGCGAGGAGAGTAGGTTGTAGGGCGGGAGTAGTGGTGACCTTGCCATCCTTCTTGAGTCGTAGGATGGCGTCCAGGAGGATTTCCGTTTCTAGGCGTTTCCGGTGGAGGCCAGGTTTGGAGCTGTAGTGGCAGTTGAGGCCTTTGTTGAGGAGGTCTTCTTTGTCCAGGGTCAGAATGGTGTTAGTAAGGTTTATATATCCTTTTGTTGGTTTGGGTAGTTTTAAGTTTCCGCCATAAAGACGGGCAAGCTTTTTTATGGTTGTGTTTTCGGCTTGTCTTCTGTGTTGTTCAAGGAGTTGTTCGAGGGCTGTGTTGATTTCGGCTTTGAGGTGGTCAAAAAATCATCCGTCGTGCGGATAAAGCTTCCTGCCTCGTGATCCATGACAAGGAGGAATATCTTAGAAAAATGGACGTCATCTTAAGTGACAATACTAAATTTAAAAAGATCACCCGCAACCCAACCGACTAAATCAAGCGTATTGCCAACACCACCATCACCGCCATCAACGCCAAACAAGGAGGGATCCACCTTAAAAAACTCGTCGGAGAATACACCCCTGGTTATGCGTACGGAACCATCAAAACACACAAACCTGGGAACCCCCTCCGCCCCATCATCTCCCAGATCCCCACTGCCACCTACCAGATCGCCAAGGCCCTGAACAACCTCCTCACCCCCTACGTGCCCAGCCAATTCAACCTTAACTCAGCCCACGATTTCTTGGAAATTTTACGAGACGCCCCCCGTAACAACAACCACACAATCGCCTCTCTCGACGTAGAAAGCCTGTTCACCAACGTGCCAGTGGATAGGACCATTGACATGATTCTACGTCGAATTTATCATTGCCCTGATACACCTACACTGGACATCCCGGAGAAGGCCCTGAAAACACTACTGGAGCTATGTACCAAGGAGGCCCCCTTTCTTTGCCCCCGGGGCAACATGTACAAGCAGATAGACGGTGTGGCGATGGGCAGCCCCCTAGGAGTTCTTTTTGCGAACTTTTTCATGGGTACCATCGAGGAAGAGCTCCTAGCTGCCCAACGACCCGCCGTCTACTGTAGATACGTGGATGACATCTTCGTGCAAATCAAGGACCTCCACGAACTACAGGAACTTTAGCGTCGCTTCATGACCTCCTCCGGACTTAACTTCACCTTTGAAAAATCTAACAATGGACAACTCCCCTTCCTCGACATCCTCGTAGCTCTGAACGACCATGGGTTCAAAACCACCGTCTACATTAAACCAACTAACACAGGACAATGCCTCAACGGCGATAGTGAATGCCCCCGCCGTTATCTTCTATCCTCCATCTCCGCCTATGTTAGGAGGGCCCTCACGCACTGCTCTACCTGGGCCGACACCCACCAGGAACTATAAAGACTATCCCAAGTTTTAGTAAATAACGGATACTCCAACTCCGACATCTCCAGCACCATCAACCACCATCTTGAAAAATGGTACACCCAAAGCCCTCCCAACATTGACCCCCCCAATGAAATTAAGATCTTCTACCGCAATTACATGTCCTCTGAACACAAAAATGACGAGGCCGTCTTAAAAGAAATAATCTCCAAGCATGTCCACCCAACCAACCCGGAAAACAAAATCAAATTTATAATTTATTACAAATCCCCCAAGACCTCCAACCTCGTTCTCCGCAACAAACCAGCCTCCACCAAGATAAAGAGCCCGATGACCGACGATCACGTCATTTACCAACATACCTGTAATTATGAGGACTGTGGACCTCATTCCTATATTGGTATGACGCAGACTCGTCTTTCACGTCGGTTAACTCTTCACCTTCAGGCTGGAGCCATCAAAGACCACTATCTCACCCCTAACCACCCTCACCTCACACGCAACGAGTTAGAGAAACACACCACCATACTCGATAAAGAAAGTGACCCAAGGAGATTACCTATACTCGAAGCTTTATATATCCAAGCCTTACATCCCAACATCAACAACCAAACTCTGGACCTTCAGATCCTTCCTTCTGCCAAAAGGCACTACCCTACAGGACCTAACACCCCTCCTCGCCCCCCGGTGCCCTTGACGCAGCCCCCGCGCTACCTCCTTCAGCTTCGTCTTCTGCAGGCGCCACACAACTTAGGCCACGCCCCTCGACACGCAGCCAATCAGCTTCGACCCCACCTACCGACCACCATCCCGCATCCAGAGCGCATGCGTGAAGCGGTTACCCCCTTTCTCTCTCCTAGTTTACCCTTCCACCAATAGCAGACTTTTGCCCCCTGTTTTCCGCCTCCTCTGATCCTCCACCCTCTATATATACCCTTCCTGTTTACCTTTTATATCATTCCTTCCTTACTTGATAATGCTGGTTGTCCAGTGAAATGCGTCGTATATCCTGTATCTTCATGTACTGTAATGTAACCCTGTACCACCATAAATTTTGCTCATCTCCTTCATCTACTTCCTGCCACCCAGCGAAAACTCATCAGAGACCTGGAAACTTTGAATAATAAAATTTCCAACGCAGAAATTGCCATTTCTTTCAACCTCGTATGTATTAAAGAAAATTTATTACCTGGCTTTACCAACATATACAGTATATATATGGAAAATGAATAGCTAGAGGCAGGTGAAATGCATGTAAGGTACAATATGTAGTGTAGTGTCGAGTTAGGGCATTTACTGGGCACACCAGGACATACAGTATATTACTAATTGCTCGGACTACGATATTTGTCCGAATAGACTTGCGCATAGCCAGCATGACCAATGGGGGGGGGGGGGAGAGAGAGAGAGAGAGAGAGAGAGAGAGAGAGAGAGAGAGAGAATATTACCCTTCCCTTTCATCACGGCATACTATTTATGCAATAACTCGACGTATGAGAATTTGAGCAGTCCAAGTGATACTCAGGATAATGGATGTGAGAGGGGGGATGTGTGTATGCCTGTAGGGGTGTATGTAGAATAAGAGGATATGTGTGCTATGTTCATGTTACATATCTTCATACACTGGATCTATCTATTTATCTATCTATTGCCGGACGCCTTAATCTCCTTAATGAGGGTGGCCATAAACAAAAGGCCCCCAAGTGGACCTATCCCCTGTAAAAGCGACAACCCATGCCAATTTACTGAAGGACTTACAGGATTGACCACTCAATCTAGGACCCGTCCGACCCCGAGGCCTTCTATGTATCTTTTTAGCACTATTTTTCTACAGTGGTGTTCGTCTAGTGGCCTAGTCCATCCACTAACCTGCTTCAAGCAGTACAGATTTGTATCAGGTTTACAACCAAGGCTGACGAGTCCCATTCACCCGGATTTTAAAAGGTTGCCTCCCCTAGATGGGTTGCCGACCAAGGCTAATGTGTGATTGAAAATGGATGTTGCATGCGTGTTTGTGTTTCATATAGATGGAAACTTTGACTGATATAGTTAGTTAGGTAATTTACTCTGCTCAAATTGCATTTTGTAACTGATGAAACCAGTTCCATATTGCTCAAAAGTATTTGTAGATTAACAAATATTGCAATATTTCCAAGACTGATAAATATAAAGTTGCATATATCAATACAAACAATGTGTATTATACTAGTTTGCAAACTACTTATCCATATAGCTGATATATATATATATATATATATATACAGGGTGTCAAAGGAGGAAAGGGCATAACTTTGGGAAATGATAAAATAAGGTATTCTAAGCCTAAAATGTTCTATAACAAAAAGTCCAAATCTCAATTGTTAAAAAGATATTGAAGGTTTTATGTAGTGTCCTCCCCGGCCTCACTGTAATGGACTCTTCCATGTCAAATAGTTTCCAACTGGTCCAAAGTGAGGTATTATATCTATAATCATTTTGCAACTGACAGAATTATAATATCTTCACAATAACATGGTAAAATAATTGCAGTTAGATGGAGGTGTGGTAGGTACTAGGACAGCTAGGCCACCCTTATGGGGAAATACTGAAGAAAATGCCATTTTCAACATGCAATATCTCTTTACTGGTTGAACATTGGAATATTTCTTATAGAACATTTTAGGCTTATAATATTTTGTTTTATCATTCCCCAAAGTTATGCCCTTTCCTCCTGGGACACCTTGTATATATATATATATCTCTCTCTAATGCGTGTGTTTTATTTATTTTTATTTTTATTTTTTTAAAGTTAGTGATTGTGATGATGACAAATTAAATGAAGTTAGTATTGGAAATTAGTTCCTGTCAACCAGTGGGTCTAACGAATGGAGTAATATACAGAGTAGAATAGAAAAAGAAATAATGAGAGAGAGGGAGAGAGAGTTACACAGAGCTAGGTGATCCGGCCTTAATACTACTAGACAGGGACAGTAAAAGTAGAAGAAAGAGAGAGAGAGAGAGTGAGAGAGAGTTACACAGAGCTAGGTTATCCGGCCTTAATACTACTAGACAGGGACAGTAAAAGTAGAAAAGAGAGAGAGAGAACTTATGATAAATTGTCTCATAACTCTTGTTCAGCTGCTCCAACTTTAGTTTCTTGATCACTCTTACAGGCACTTCTTCTACCATCGGTCATATCTGTCCTAATCCATCTTTACTCCTTCCAAAATATTTCTTTATAATTTATCATATCAGTAATGCTGAATCTCTCTCTCTCTCTCTCTCTCTCTCTCTCTCTCTCTTCTCTCTCTTCTCTCTCTCTCTATCTCTCTCTCTCTCTCTCTCTCTCTCTCTCTCTATATATATATATATATGTATATATATATATGTATAATTATATATGTATAATTATATATGTATATATATATATATATATATATATATATATATATATATATATATATATATATATATATATATATATATATATATGTATGTATGTATGAGGATGCAAAGGTGGCAGTACGTGTGGAGAATGAGCAAAGCGAGTTCTTTGATCAGAATGTTGGCTTGAAACATGGGTGTGTGATGTCCCCGTGGTTGTTTACTGTATTTATGGATGGAGTCATGAAAGAAATATAAGGAAGAGCAGTGGATGTTGGTGTATCGCTGATAAGGGAGGGAAATGAGTGGAAGCTACCTGTACTGCTGTTTGATGATGATACAGTTCTGATGAGCGAAAATGAATGGGAATTGCAGGGTCTGGTAAATATGTTTGGAACAGTGTGCGAAAAACGGAATCTGAAGTTAAAGCGGGGAAGAGCAAGGTTATGGTCTTCGAATGGGGTGAAGCCACAGAGTGTGAGGTGAAGTTGACCGGTCAGGCTATGGAGATCGTTATATCAGTTTTAGCAATATTTGAATGCAACACAATTGATTATTATAAATTAAACTTTAAGACCATTAACTCAATGACTGCGGGCATACTGTATAAAAAAATACGGACATCACTGCGGCAATTGTCATATGACAATCACTGAAAATTTGCATTGTACGTGGCTTGACAGGCAGACAAGCGAGTCTAAGAAGCGCAGGCCCCCTACATCTACCGCCCAGCATGCCAGGGTGAACACTGAGGTAATCTCACAACATCTCCCGCTTCCCTGCACACTTGGAAATAGCAAAAATCGCCATAAACCACTAATTTTTACCGATTTTGGCCCATGTTTGCCATATCGTTGCACGACAACTCGTGGTCGTACCGACATGATTCAGGTGTCATTGGAAAGATCTATTCCACTACTTTCAGGGATATATTATTGAGTTATGTTCTAGCTCTTGTTTATACATGAAAATGTGCAGGGAATGAAGGTCACTTTTAGTCCAAAACCCCCGTATTGTACACTGCAGGCCAAGCAATTGTCATATGACGGTCATTTGAATTTCCCAGTCTATTTTCTCACACGTTTAGGTACACATTGACGTTTAGGTACACATTGACCTCGCATCCATGCATTCCAGGTTTGCACAGTTGGTGGGAGGGAGGCATGTTTACCACTTGCCTTACACCTCTCATTTATATTTATTAAACCTCTTTATATTCTTCCTTAGATTTCTGCTACCTCCCCCCCCCCCCACACACACGCTCGGTCTCTCATTTTCACCTCCCTCCCATCTTCTTGTTTTCTGTCCTTATCTCCATTCTGTGCTTTGTTCTTGTTACCCTCACCTACTAGCCTCCTAACACTTGTCCCCCTTTCATCCCAACGTGTCGTGTCGCCTCCTTCTACCTACATTTGAATATATACTAACTGCAGCTGTTATTGTTGTCAGTTGTGTTGACCTTGACTTAATGTGTGTGTGTGTGTGCGTGTGTGTGCGTGTGTGCGTGCGTGCGTGCGTGCGTGCGTGCGTGCGTGCGTGCGTGCGTGCGTGCGTGCGTGCGTGCGTGCGTGCGTGCGTGCGTGCGTGCGTGCGTGCGTGCGCGCGCGCGCGATCAGTAACGTCAATGTAGCTTCATATTATTCTGTCGATAATTATTAGTTTATCAGGCTGTGTGAGGTAGGCTACAAGGCGTGTTTGGGCAGATATATTGGTGTATTCCAGGAACGTTCTCATCACTCTTCTCTCTCTCTGGATCCTCTTATTACTCCATTTCCCATCTTATCTTCCACTCAAATCCTCTCTATCCCTCAAAGCTCTCACGGCGTAATATTTCCAGCCCCCCAGCCCGCCCTCCCAGAGGTAGAACTTGAGCCAAAATGCCCAGTAGAACGAGGTTTACTTGGACCCAGATTACTTAAGGGAGCCCACCTCGCTTTTTGTATCTTTCTCTCCCTCTCTCTTTGGCTTGTATCCATTCGGCCCCACTCAGCCTACTGTTTTAAGACGTTTACCCCCATCCAGGTGTCAACATTTTCCTGGCGATTGGTAGCGAGCCAGCATTATATATTATTGTTTTGACAGCAAACTAAATTTGTACATTTTACCATAGAAAAATAGCTCCGGCGAAGCTGGATTTCTCCATACAATGCTGGCTCGCTCGCCAGAGAGAAATCGACACATGGATGGGGATAAACGTCTTAAAACAGTTGGCTGAATAGGGCCGAATGGATACAAGCCAGGGAAAGAGAGAAAAGGAGAGAAAGATAAAAAATGCCGGTGACCCCCCTAAGCCAATGGAGCGGGGTAGTGTGGCAACATTGGCGTGGACAGAGAGAGTGGGATGGTCACTTGGTTAGCCTAAGGTGGTATGTAATATATATAGACAGTATATATGTGTGTGTGTGTGTGTGTGTGTGTGTGTGTGTGTGTGTGTGTCATGAAATATACTGTAGGATATTGGCAGGTATAATGAGGAATATGTATGTATGCATAATTATACAGTATACGGCATACATACATACTGTACATACCACCTTAGAACCAGGCACATACTCAGGCTGTTACGACCGGCACTACGAAATAAACAAGGGCACTTAATAATGGACTAGATGATAGGCTATATCTGCAACAATGCCCATTTTTTATATCTATTACAACGGTATGCAAATTTCAAACCATCGAATTATTACGCCGGTGAACAAAACACTTAAAACCCTCCAGAGTTAATCTACTGGATAACAGGGTATCAATTAACAGGGCTTTAGTGCACTCCTACAAAGGCTTTCCGATGACGGCAAAGCCAACTCACAACAGGAGTACTTACGTTACAAAAATGCTCTTAAGTAATAATAATGCTTGAATAAACTATATAAGATTTAATAAAGGAATAATTGCTTACGTTAACTGTAGTGTGAGTCTGTACTCAACACTAAACTCTTCAATGCTCTATGAAAACACTGGAAGCCTAGTCCTACAGCAATCAGATAAGGAATCTTCTGAAAAGGTCTGATGCTCTAAGATGCTCGTTAATACAGAATAGAAATAATGCAGGGGCAGGACACCAAAGTGTGTATCTTAAATACACCAATAAGTAGGATACATATATATATAACAAGGGAGTGCAACAACTCTGTGACAGCACTAATAATATCCACTCAGAAACAGTACTTCCTTAGCCAACGTAACAGTCCAACTGGGTTGTGCACTATGCATCAACCAAGGCTAAAATAAGGCGTGAATAATTCCTAAAGCATACACAATGAAAGTTAATAAACACAGTACTGTCTTCCTCACTAATAAAGTCTAGCAGTGGCATAAAAGGTACTAGGAAACTAGGCAGAGCGCAAGGATGCTCGTAGCCTACTGTCTCCCCCTGAACAGATTTTCCTTATGTTACGTTAAGTGACATGGAGGCTCTCTTGGTAAATCCAGATCTCTAGTATCTGGTCTTGCCCTGGCGCTCCACAAAGGTCAATAAAATGAGGTAGCAAGCATACAGGTAAGTATAGGCAAAAGCCCTTCACCGGTATACTGCTACACTCGCAAAGGAAAATATGCACAAGGGTTACAGGCTAGCTAGCTTCGTCGATGTTGTACAGGCTCTGACTTGCCACATACATAACTCAGACAATGACCAAAGATACCTTCCACTGTCTAGCATTAAATAATGGGAAAGAACAGCTCAATAATTAGAAGCACCCCAACGCTAGGCTACCATATGACTATGACTCTTATGACTATGACTCTAATAATCCCTAAAACTAGTGCAAACATAAATGTGAGAGCTGGTGCTGGTAATATGACTGGCCGACTATGGAAGTCGTATGCAGAACCAGAAGGGATAAGTAATTGAATAAAGATGGATGTATGAAAAAGAAGAAGTTCAGAGAGAGAGAAAGTAGTATAGGGGGTTATATGGGGGACAGATTGCATAGGACATGTAGGACCAAGCACGCTGCGCCAAGCTCTGAAGGAGACACGAGGGCAGGAGCCCGCACCACCATCCCAGGAGAGCGGCCGCCAATCACAGACGACTACATCATGAAGAGCAAGCGTCCTATGACGTAGACAGGCCCGCTGGCCAATCACGGGTGTGGGAGACTCCTCCGAGCGCGGGAGGCATACGTACATACACACGCACACACTACCACCTTGCTGCTCGCTCTCTTTCTCCTTACAGCTTCACACAATGCATTTTATATGCTAGCAATGATATAACATACTTCCAAGTGTCACAGACAAGAATAAAGACCACCACTGATCTGTCTGTGACAACATGAACTCTATGAAAGAAAGAACATCGTTCTACGATTATTGTAGCCCATATCACTGCCCTGGCGAGCGCTAGTGAGTTACGAGTGCATTCTGGCAAGCTGGCCAGCGTAACACCCCGCCCAAGATGTGGGACGTTTCAGCCTCAGGTGAACTCCACATCTGACCAGACAGAATGCTCACCAACCCCGCATCACCCGGCTACTCTCCCAAGTTGTGAAAACAAGGCCCGATCACAAACATAAAACACTGTATTATAAAAAAAAATCTGCACAACACTTCCCCAATATAATAGCATCTTAATAATTATATCACGCTCAATGAGCAAACTTCACCAAGCCTAGCCTACTAAGACAACAACTCAGAGTCTCTTAGATGCTTGCTGTGATATACTGCACTTATATACTATCAAAAAGAAAGAGTTTTTATGTGAGGTTTTTATATTTGTAATAGTGTTTTTGGCGGCATTGCACTACAGGGGCAAGCCTAATTTTTCTCCACTTCACCAAACACACCTGTGGTGATCTACCCTGGGTCCTCCACCCTGGACAAACAGTCAGCTATCCACATTGTCACAACCGGCAATATGGCGAATGTCCAGATTATACTCCTGCAACATTAAAGATCATCTAGTTAGCATCATATTCCGGTTGTGGAACTGATTCAAAAACTTCTAAGGGTGGTGGTCAGTGTAAATCACCACGACTGGGCCAAAAGCAGGAACATACACCTCAAAGTGCCTGAGGGCCAGCACAATAGCCAGGAGCTCCTTCTCAACTACTGAATAGTTTTTTTGCGCTGAGTTGAACTTTCTTGAAAAGAAGCTTACTGGGTGTTCCACACCTTCTGTATCTGTCTGTAACAAGACGGCACTAGCCCCTACGCCGCTAGCATCTGTCGCTAGCTAAAAAGGTCTAGAAAAGTCGGGGCCCTGAGTATGGGGTGAGTGCACAACAGATGCTTCACCAGTGAAAAAGCCTTCTCACACTCAGGTGCCCACCCAAACTTTTTTGTCTTTGCCAATAAGTCCGTCAGAGGAGCCAACACCGAGGAGTATCCGCGGATGAATCTGCGGTAATACCCAATCATGCCCAAGAACCTCATGATCTGTCTTTTGGTGGTCGGCCTGGGGAACTGGTTAATAGCCTGTATCTTGGTAAGGGGGGGTGGGGGGGGGGCACACCTGGCCTAACCCTACTACAAACTCCAGATACTGCACAGTTGCCCGAACAAAGTCACATTTGCCCAGATTGACCACCAAATGAGCCTCACTTAGCTTCCTGAACAGTGCCCCGATGTGCTCGCAATGGCTCTCAAAGTCATCGTCTTAAATTATCACATCATCAAGGTAAACGGTGCAGTTAGGGATCTCCGCCACTAACTCGTTCATCAGGCATTGGAAAGTTGCAGGTGCATTCTTCAACCCATACGGCATAACGTTGCAACGGTAAGTATTCCCATCCACCACAAACCCGCACACCTGCTTCGCCCGCTCAGACAACGGCACCTGCCAGTAACCCTTGACAAGATCCACCTTGGTGAGGTAACGTGCACACCCGATCTTATCAACACTGTCATCTATGCGGGGAAGAGGGTAGGCATTG
The DNA here is from genome assembly GCA_032716605.1 of Paralithodes platypus. Classification (NCBI taxonomy): domain Eukaryota; kingdom Metazoa; phylum Arthropoda; class Malacostraca; order Decapoda; family Lithodidae; genus Paralithodes; species Paralithodes platypus. The sequence continues at coordinate 35,440,648 of CM064577.1, read as the reverse complement.
GTGGGAGTTCAACCGTTCAACCGCCTGACAATGCAAAACCTGACCTTGCCATCTGGTTTGGGCTGCAGAGTGATGGGAGATGTCCACCTAACCGCCCCTTTTTCTATCAGTCCTCTCTCCAACATGTAGCCTAACTCCGCTCGGAGAGCCGGAAGTTTAATGGGAGGTACACGATAAGGCATTGATTTAAAGGGTGGGTGGTCTCCAACGTCCACATCATGCACCGCATGAGTTGTGAGGCCTGGGTGCTCGGTAAACACAGTGGGGTATGAACAAAATAGGTGCTGGATCGCTGCACGCTGTTGCTCAGGCAGGTGCTCTAGCGCCTCAACAGCCACCTGGTTCGTGTTCCCCGCCCACTGATCCGCCGAGACATGACAATCCCAGCTCTCCTCCACCTGTGCCTCACTGCCCCCCTCTCCTTCTCCACCTTGGCCGCTGCAAGCCAACACAGGGACAGTAGGCTGCTCAGGTGGCGCCTAACGAACTCCTTTAGCAGGTTCACATGACAGAGCTGATTTTTCTTCTGCCTATCCGGAGTAGCCACAAGGTAATCTAGGTCAGACAACTTGCGCACGACCTTGTAAGGACCGACAAACTTAGCCGACAGGGGATGGCCTACTAAGGGCAATAAGACCAAAACCTCCTGTCCAACCACAAACTCCCGGAGCTTTGCCTTAGTGTCATATCGATCCTTCATCAAGGCCTGATTATCTACCAAATTTCTCCCTGCCAACTCCAGGCTCTTCAGCATCCTGTCCCTACTCTCGAGGACATACTTAATTAGAGAACATGGCTGCACAGTCCCTTCCCAGATTTCTTTAACCATGCTCAGAGGACCTCTAACCTGATGGCCGAAAACTAGCTCGTTGGGGCTAAACCCAAGGCACCTCTCTTGCCACAAACAAAACGTACGGGAGCCCCAGGTCCCAATCCTTGCCGTTCTCCAAACAGTAGCACCGCAACATGCTTTTCAGAGTGGAATGCCATCTTTTCAACACCCCTTGACTCTCTGGGTGATAAGCTGAAGAGACAACCGTACGAATCCCATGCTGCTGCATGGTCTGTTTGAAGAGTGTGGACGTGAAATTCGACCCTTGGTCCGACTGAATTTCCTGCGGGTACCCGTACCTCGAGCAATACAACAGCAAATTTCGCACAACAGTTTTAGACTTGCCATTTCTCATAGGGTATGCATCAGGGTAGCGAGTGGAGACATCCATGATGGTTAGCAAAAACCTGTTACCTGCACTAGTGGGAGGCAGAGGGTCTACCATGTCGATGATAACCTTGCTGAAGGGCGGACCAATAGCAGGCACTGGGTGCAACGGAGCCTTAGGTATGCTCTGATTGGGCTTTCCCACCCTCTGGCAGGTATCACACATCGCCACCCATGCCGAAACTTGGGCATTAATACCTGGCCACCAGAACAACCTAGATAATGAAGCCAACGTTTTTCTCACACCCAAGTGACCTGCCAATGGAACGTCATGCGCCAACCGCAACAGGCTATCACGACACTTCTCAGGAACCACCCACTGGTCAACCACTCTTGCCCCACCATCCCAACTACGTCTGGGATCCAAAAAACGGCGGTACAGGATTCCCCCAACATGAACAAAATCTCCCGACTTTGCATCCCCGTCCTCGTCGAGTTCAATCGCCCCGTTCCCACAACTCTCAAGCCCCGGATCTTCCGCTTGCAACCGACATATATCCGAGGGTGCCAACTTATCTAAGTGCTCCTGAAGCAACTTGTGGCCACCCCCAATACTATGCTGCTCAAGCCTTGCCTGCTTCGCCTGGGAACGTTTTTGTCGTGGAGTGCTATCACGCCCAACCATGTCACTAAGGGGGACAGGTTCTGGAGCCACTCCGGACCTCATAAAGGGTGCAAGTACCGAGTCGCCAAGGAGTGTCGCTGGATCCAAACTCTCAACCCGATCAGCCTTGACTTTCTCCTTCCGACCCTTCCTCCGCTGGCCTAGAACTTGGGTACTAGGCTGTGACACCTGAGCGGACTGAGACCTGGTGACAGCACAAGCCATCTGCGGCATCTGACACCTCTCCAGCCACTCTTGCCCCTCCCTACTCGTGTCGGCCGCCCTCTCGGCAACGACTAAGGGTGGAACCTCGGAAGTGGGCACCGCAAAGTCGTTGCCGAGAAGGAGGTCGACTCCCTCAACTGGCAATTTCTCCACCACACCCACATCCAACTCTCGTGTCACACCGTCTACCTCAAGCTCCACTCTAACCAGCGGGTAAGACCGCGTAGCATTGATGCCTTGAACCACCACAACCCGAGCCGCGTTAATTGGCTTGCCAGTGAAATTCTTAACAAGTGTATGGGAAGCGCCCATATCATAGGGGAGGTGTGGTGGAGTGGTCATGCCACTGGATTGGTAATCCAATGGACCCGGGTTCAAATCCCGATATGTCAATGGGAAGATATTATTGGGATTGAATTTGTGCTGTACCTAGTATCAGTGCATTACCACAAAGCCCACCGAAATGCCAAAAAAATACCCTCGTTGTTCCCTGATTAAATAACACTGTATGAATATTCCCATATTCAAAATATGTTACAGGGGGACAATGCCTAGTGAGTTCACTGCTCAATAGGTGGCGTTCTGAGAGTGAGGGTCTGAGTCTGGAGGGTGAGACGGTGAAGCACTTGAGCGAAGCAACCGGCCGCTTCAGAGATGGAGCTGCTTCGAGCCATGATGGATGCTTCGCATGTCTCACTCCCCAGACTGGAACAAGACCTCACGGGCTTCACCGTGTTGGGCGGTGGAATGTACAAGCTCTCAGCCTATGCCCGAGAGGGAGTAGTTGGAATATAGAAAAAAAAAAAAAAAAAAAAAACGCAACAACTCAAGCCAATGCCTCACACCAGCCCACCTCACAGTGCCATGCCCCCTATGACCACAAAAAACATCACGGACGGGTGACGAGCCCTCCTGCTGCTTCTGCACCGGCGATGACTTCGCAACCGACTGTTTACCCCAGGCAATCGCGGAAGACCTCAAAGAAACGCCAATGTTGCTCACTAGTGACACCACTGCTGTAGGCGGTGTGCTCGGACATGAGCGCGTAATATGCCCCTTCTTATGACACTTGAAACATTCCACCTCACTCTTAGACTTCCCCTGAGATGGGTAAGGGCCCTGGCCTTTCTTTAACGGGAAGGGTTTCAACTTGGGATCATAATTGGCAACAGTACTCTTGAATGGATAATTGTTTGTGTCACTAATTCGGGGAGGTGGAGTGGTACGCCCCTTGTTACCTGCCTCAGCTCTCTGTGCAGACCCGCACCCACGAATTAGTGACAACCTGAGGTCAGCCAGCTCAGCCGCCTCTTGTAGAGTTTTCGGTCGCTTTTCTTTAAGGTTATGAGTCAAGTCACTGCCAGTACATATAAAAAATTGTTCCAGCAACACTAGTTGTTTTACTGAATCAAAAGTAGTTGCCTTCTCCGACCATAACCAATTTTCAAATGCATCTGACAGCTCTCTAGCTTGTTCCTGGAAAGTACTCTCCTTTCTTTTTGGAACCGCCCTAAACTTCAGCCTATAGGTCTCTGGCTGTAGCTCATACGCCCTCAGGACTGCCTCTTTTAACCCGGGAGCTGCGGGGAGACTCTTAAGAGTTCCCCCGGCGCACTGCGGGAAGACTCTTAAGAGTCAGAGAAAATAAAAATCAACTTTTGACATCGAAAAAAAAATATTTTTTTATATTTTTTTTTTTTATTTTTTTATTTTTTTTTGGCCCCTGGGCCATGCAAAATCTCAGTCCTCTACCTCCCCTCCTTCCCCACTTTCCTCCTCTCCTTCAGTTATCACCTATTTTCCCTGTTATTCCCTTATTCTGAGGTATATTTTCGTGCTAACATTAGAAATCCGATTGGAGGGTGTGGTCATCACTGATAGCAGCGAGTGCAAGAGAGAGAGAGAGTATCGATCGCTGTGTCTCAGTGGCCTTGGGGGAAATTGGCGGGAAAGCAGATTGCCTCACCCATACCATAACTCGCGGGCTATATCTCCGATTTTGACCATCCAAACGCTGTTTTCACTCGTTTTATTGTTGTTTCAGGTTAATACCTTTATAATCAACCCATAATAGGCGCATATGGATAAATATTAATGCTATTAATGGCACAATGAATATTTTAGTGACGGAAACACCTCAAATACGTCAGCACAGGGGGACGTTTCCAATTACCCCCATGCGCACTTCAGAGGTTAACAACTCGTATTTCACACAGGAATCTAGGGGCAAAGCATCGTACGCCTTGAGTGCTTTCCCTGTCAATCGTGAAGAAACAAGGGCTGCCCACTTCTCCTCAGGCCATTGGTGCTCCCGGCACTTTTTCTCGAACCGGAGAAAAAATTCTGTTACTCCTAATTCATCAAACACTGGAACCAACTTAAGTAGATGCGACAGGGACTGGTCATGGGCTCGACCCCCCTGGATGACCCGGTTCCTTGTCACCTCTACACAAGTTTTCTCTAGGTCAACATCGGCACAATACCTCTCAGACTCAAACTTGCGCTCAGACTCTCGCTCCCTGAGCTCAGCCTCATACTTCCGCTGCTCGAGCTCAGCCTCTCGCTGCTGCTGCTGCTCAAGCTCAGCCTCAAGCTTCCGCTGCTCGAGCTCAAGCTCAGCCTGGCGCTCCTGCTGCTTAAGTTTGGCATGCTCAAGCTGAAACAACATCTCAGCAGACAAACACTGAGGAGGGGGTGCTACTATTGGGGACCCACCCCGTGAATCACCTAGAGGCATACCCAACCGCCAGCGGGCATCGGCCTGCGGGAACGTACCCGGCTCCGGAGCCCGAGGGGGCGCCATGGTAGGAGTCGAGTGGAATGGGGGCTGGGCCGAAGGTGCCCCAGCTCACACTCCACCCGAAGCCCCACTACCCCACCGAGCACACAGGTAACCAGCTCACCTCTCGACAAACCGCTAGTACCGGGAAACCCTAAGACCGTGGCTACACACTGCAGTCCGTACCGGTCTAGCCCCGACACACGATCCGCTGACACAGGCTCCTCCAAAAATATCCGAGCATCCTCCTCATTGTTCACCACCCGAACGCCGCTTAACAACTCCACCTTCTCCACCTCCTCGCCTGCCTCTCGCACTGTGCCCTCACTATGCTCAGACCCGTCCAGTGACATGATTGAGTCAACCAAAAAATTCTCAGTCAAGACAAAAGTAGCCAAACTCTTGCGTAGCTTTATTCACCAAAAAATATTTGAAGATGTTCTTGAGTGCAATACTAGGTCACCAATAACTCCAACAAGTTCTATTTATCCTCAAAACAATGTCTACTGCCAACAATGCGAGAAATAAATTCTACCCCAAATGGCAATAAGATTTCTCCAAAAAAAAAATGCAATATTCAGTCCACTATATTCTGGTCTAAGGTCGCCATTTGTTACGACCGGCACTACGAAATAAACAAGGGCACTTAATAATGGACTAGATGATAGCCTATATCTGCAACAACGGCCATTTGTTATATCTATTACAACGGTACGCTAATTCCAAACCCTCGAACTATTATGCCGGTGAACAAAACACTTAAAACCCTCCAGAGTTAATCTACTGGATAACGGGGTATCAATTAACTGGGCTTTAGTGCACTTCTACAAAGGCTTTCCGATGACGGCAAAGCCAACTCACAACAGGAGTACTTACGTTACGAAAATACTCTTAAGTAATAACAATGCTTGAATAAACTATATAAGATTTAATAAAGGAATAATTGCTAACATTAACTTTAGTGTGAGTCTGTACTCAACACTAAACTCTTCAATGCTCTATGAAAACACTGGAAGTCTAGTCCTACAGCAATCAGATAAGGAATCTTCTGAAAAGGTCTGATGCTCTAAGATGCTCGTTAATACAGAACAGTGTAACGCCTGCAGCTTAGCAGAACGCCACGTGGACTCAGCCGCTCGCTTGGCCACTCGCTAACACTCGCCAGGGCAATGTATTTGGCTACAGTCTATCTACAATGTTGTACTTTCTTTCTTGTGAATCGTCATGTCACAGGCAGTACAGAAGTGGTCTTTATTTTCACCTGTGACAATGCGTTATATTTTATATCATCAGTTATAAGTTTAATATATAAGACTGAATGATACAGCTAGAGAGTGTGAGTGAGTAAGTACAGGAGGCAGAGGGTAGTCGCGTAGTGTTACACGTTGCCTCGGTGACGTCATGCCACGGCCGGGCCCTCTGAGTGGCTGGCTGCCGTACCACCCTCCTGCCGCGTCAGGAAGTAGTCCCCCCCGCACACCCTGCTGCTTTGTGCCTTCCTCGCTCAGAGCTTGCCTGACCAGCATACCCTTCACATATCCCTTGCTACCTGTCCCCGACTTCTACCTATAAAACACTTTCTCTCTCTCTCAACTTCTTAGCTCTCATTCTTTCAATCTATTTAATATCATAACTCCCCTTTGGTTCTGCACGATTTCATATATCGGCCATCGTATTATATGCTGAAGCTCTCAGATATTACATGTTTAGTTAGGCATTTTGGAGGGGTTACCATTTTGTCTGTAGAGGTTCGACACACTCACGGTGTCTCCCTACCTTTTACTTGGTTGTCTGCTGGGCTATTTAATGCTAGACGGGGGTGAGGCTATTATTGTTGTGATTTCCGATGTGTACCAGGTTTTGCTGAACCTGTACAATCGCAACGGATACATGGGAAGCCTAGGTTGTCTTTCTGACTATGTACCTTGTGAGTTAAGCACTGTGTTGCGAGTGAGGGCTTTTGCCTCTGCCACCCAACACTGTGCTAACTAGTTTTGCTTTGACTTTGAGAGGGTCGCCAGGAGAGAACCAGATACTAGCGATCTGGATCTCTCAAGAGAGCACCCCGTCATTTTTACGTAATTTGGCCGCACAGTCTTACGGACCTCGCTAGGCTACGAGCCGCTTGCTCAGCCATTGTTTCCTAGCCTACTACATCATAGCTAGACTTTATTCGCCTAGCAGACACCCGATTACGATTATAAGCTCTTATGTTATGTATGCAGCATTTTCAATCACGTTGATTGTAAGCCTTGGTTGTTGTTGAGTTGCACAACCTGAGCAGGCTTTTGCGTTGCCTGAGGAAGTACTTCTTTTGTTGTTGGAGATAATACTATTGTGCATTTATCGTTATTCCCATGCCAGTTAACACTGTATGTCCCTACACTTGTCATATCTAGTTCCTGCTTTATGTAACAGTTCAAAATCCGATTTGATCATCTTAAACAGCATCAGACTTTCTTCAGAAGATTCCCGTTCGATGCTTTAGGACTTTCATTCACTTTCTTTAATATATGAGTGACAGTTATTATTGTTTAGAGTAACTTTAATTATTACCTTCTTCTTGTTTGCATTAAATCATTTCAGTGATTTAATTAAGCTCTCTATCTTTTTCCTTGTATACTTTATTAACGTAATTGTATGTTGTTGTGATCAGGCTGTATCAGAGATCATCAGCCTGTAGTAGTAGTGCATTTATACCGAGTTATAGGATACCCCGCTATCTCAGATTTAACTCTGGAGGGTATAGGTGTTTTTGTGCGCCGGCATTATAAGTTCGAGTGTTGGATCTAGTGTTACCATTGTGGCTGTGTGCCTTTCTAGTCCAATGATTAAGAGCCCTTGTTTTATACGAGTCCCGGTCGTAACAAATGGCGACCTTGCTTAGGATTTTGTGAACTTAGAGAAATATTTCAGGAGTGTTGTGGTCATTTGTTTTTGTTTAAAGGAATATAGTGGACACAGAATTTTTTTTGGCAAGTAGTATAACACTTAAGAGTCTTCAAGCATTTTTGAGTGAATAGTGCTACATAAGAGTTTAGGTACTCCGTTTTTTTGATAAACGTTGAGAATTTTCGGTGGACATTATGTCGGACGACGGATCAGTGTACAGTGAGGACACAGTACGGGAAACAGACTCTGAGGTGCAGCAGCTGGGTTTGTTCGAAGGCATTAGAGTTATAACTAGTGAGGAGGATGCAAGGAAGTTTCTGGAGATACCTATTACTGTTGACCGGGTGTCGGGGCTTGATCGGTATGGTCTCCAGTGTTTGGCCACGGTCATGGGGCATGTGGGCACTAGCAGCATGTCGAGAGGTGACCTGGTGGCCTGTGTGCTCGGCGGGATGCGTGGGGCTTCGGGTGGAGCGGGAGCTGGGGCACCTTCGGCCCAGCCCCCATTCCACTCGACTCCTACCATGGTGCCCCCTCGGGCTCCGGAGCCGGGTACGTTCCCGCAGGCCGATAGTCACTGGCAGCGTGGTTTGCACTTGGGTGAGTCTCCAATTGTTGCATCTCCTCCTCCTCAAGGTTTGACTCCAGAGATGCTCTTCCAGCTTGAGATGGCTAAGATGCAGCAGCAGCGGGAATCTGAGCAGCAGCAGCGGGACTTTGAGATGGCTAAGATTGAGGCTGAGGAGAGAAGGGCCAGATATGAGGCTGAGCAACGAAGGCATGAGGCTGAGCTTAAGCAGAGAGAGGCTGAGCTCAGGATTGAGGCTACGAAGTACTGTGCAGACATAGATCTTGAGAAGTCTCGGGTGGAGTCAACAGGGCAGCGTCTCGGTTCTGGGAATCGAGGTCTTGATCAGTCTTTGTCGCACCTTCTTAAGTTATTCCCTGTATTTGACGAGTCGGGTGTCACTGAATTTTTCATGCGTTTTGAGAAGAAGTGCCGGGAGCACCAATGGCCCGAGGTTAAGAGGGCAGCCCTTGTTTCCTCTAGGTTGGTTGGCAAAGGACTCAAGGCATATGATGCGTTGCCTTTGGAGTCGTGCATCGATTATGGGGTATTGAAGGAGGCTGTCCTGCGGGCATATGAGTTTCAACTAGAGACATACAGATTGAAGTTCCGGGGTGTAACGAAGGGTCGTGAGTGCACCTTTCTTGAGCATGCCCGGGATCTGTCCGATGCATTTATAAACTGGCTGCGTTCTGAGAAGGCATCGACGTTTGAGGAGTTGAAACAGCTGATGCTTCTAGAACAATTTTTCAAGTGTACGGGCGGCGATCTGACGTTGAATCTTAAAGAAAAAACCCCGAAAACTCTTCAGGAGGCAGCTGAGATGGCTGACCTTCGGTTATGTTTGATTCGTGGGTGCGGTTCTGCACAGAGAAGTGATGCAGGCAATAAGGAGCGTAACCCTCCCCCTCCCCGAAACACTGATACATATAATTACACTAAGAACAAGAGCAACGACACCAAAACTGACCATTAAACCTAGTACCGTCCCGTTTAGAAAGGATCTGGATCCTTCCCCACCTCAAGGGAAGCCCAAGGGAAAGCTAGAGTGTTTCCATTGTCATAAGGAGGGGCATTTTGCAAGAGCCTGTCCAAGCAAGCCACCTAATGCAGTTGTGTCTTTGGCTCGCAACATTGGGGTGTCCCCGAAGTCGTCTGAGTTTGCCCGGGGTATAACGTCAGAGGCTGGGACACAGCCAGTGGAGAAGAATCCGGAAGGCTCGAACCCTGTCCGCGATGTCTTTTGTGACCATCGAGGGCATGGCTGCGTGAAGTGGGCTGGTAAGAAGCATGGAGTTGAGCTGTTGCGAGACACCGGTGCCTCTCAGACTTTGTTGAAAAACTTTACTGGTAGACCAATAAACGCGGCACGGGTGGTTGTGGTGCAAGGTATAGTCAGGATGGAACTGGAGGTAGAAGGTGTGACACAAGAGTTGGATGTGGGAATTGTGGAGAACTTGCCTGTTGGGGGCGTCGACCTCCTTCTCGGCAACGACTTTGCGGTGCCTACTTCTGAGGTTTCACCCTTAGTCGTTGCCGAGAAGCCGGTCGACGTGAGTAGGGAGGAACAGGAGTGGGTAGAGAAGTGTCATGTACAACCTATGGTGTGCGTTGTTACAAGATCTCTTGCATCCAAAGTGTCACAGCCTATTCCTCAGTCTTCTGATCAACGGAGGAACGGTCGGAAGAAGACGGCTAATGATGGTAAAAGTTTGGAGAGTTTAGTACCAGCAGCGCTTCTTGGCGACTCAGTATTGGCACCATTGTTGGAGTCTGGAGAAGCCCCAGGACCTATCACAGCTAGTGAGGAGGTAGGGCAGGAAGAGACTCCGAGGCAGCAACGTTACACACAGAGAGAAAAAAGGGTTGCTCAGTTTGATATTGGGGGAGGACATGGATTGCTTCGGAAGTGTGACGCCTGCAGCTCAGCAGAACGCCACGTGGGCTCAGCCGCTTGCTTGGCCACTCGCTAGCACTCGCCGGGGCAAGGTATTTGGCTACAGTCTATCTACAATGTTGTTCTTTCTTTCATAGTGTTCATGTTGTTACAGACAGTCCCGTGGAGGTCTTTATTTTCGTCTGTGACAACGGGAAGCATTTTATATCATGAGTTGAACATAGGATGCATTGGATATAGTTAAGGAGAGAGAATAATATAGGCAGTGGGGTGGTAGTGTGTGCGTGCGTATACATGTGCTGCCTCCCCCCTCGCTTTGTAGGCTCGCGCACGTGCCGTCTCGCGCCTCTTGATTGGCTGGTGGTTCCTGGCGCCTTCTGCAGCCCTGCTGCCTGGTGACGTGGCAGCCTGTGATTGGCTGACCACCATGCCTTTGTGTGTGATCCTGGAGGGGTCCCGAGGAGTTCCATCCTCAGAGCTTTCCTGACTAGCATACCCTTCACATGTCCCTTGCCCCCCTGTCTCCCAACTTCTACCTATAGAGCACTTTCTCTCTCTCTCAACTTCTTACCTCTCATTCTTCAACTCTATTTAATATCATAACTTCCCTTTGGTTCTGCACGATTTCATATATCGGCCATCGTATTATATGCTGAAGCTCTCAGATAACACATGTTTAGTTCGGCATTTTGGAAGGGTTACCATTTTTGTCTGTAGAGGTTTGACACACTCACGGTGTCTCCCTTCCTGTATCTTGGTGGTCTGCTGGGGGATTTAATGCTAGACTGGGATAAGGCTACTGGTGTTGTGATTTCCGATGTGTACTAGGTTTTGTAAAACCTTTACAATCGCAACGGAGACGTGGGAAGCCTAGGTGGTCTTTCTGACTGTGTACCTTGTGAGTTTAGCACTGTGTTGCGAGTGAGGGCTTTTGCCTCTGCCACCCAACACTGTGCTAACTCATTTGCTTTGACTTTGAGAGGGTCGCCAGGAGAGAACCAGATACTAGCGATCTGGATCTCTCAAGAGAGCACCCCGTCAATTAACGTAATTTGGCCGCACAGCCTTAAGGACTTCGCTAGGCTACGAGCCGCTTGCTCAGCCATTATTTCCTAGCCTACTACATCCCAGCTAGACTTTATTCGCCTAGCAGACACCAGATTTAGATTATAAACTCTTTCTGTTATGTATGCATTATTATTCACGGCATTTATTAGTCTAGGTTGTTGTTGAGTTGCACAACCCTAGTAGGCTGTTTCGTTGATGAGGAAGTACTTCTTTTGCTGTTTGAGTTCCTACTATTGCGCAGTTATTATTCCCGTGCCAGTTAACCCTATATGTCCTTACAATTGACATATCCTGTTCCTGCTTTATACTACAGTTCAAAATCCGATACGATCATCTTACACCAGCATCAGACTTTTTTCAGAAGATTCCTGCTCGATGCTTTGGGACTTTCGTTCACTTTCTTTAGTATAGGAGTGACAGTTCATTATTGTTTAGAGTATCTTTAAATATACCTTCTTCTAGTTTGCATTAAATCATTGCAGTGATTTAATTAAGATCTCTATCTTTTCCTAGTATACCTTATTACCGTAATTGTATGTTGTTGTGATCAGGCTGTATCAGAGATCATCAGCCTGTAGTAGTAGTGCACTTATACTGAGTTATAGGATACCCCATTATCGCGGATTTAACTCTGGAGGGTATAGGTGTTTTTGTGCGCCGGCATTATAAGTTCAGGGGTTGGATCTAGTGTTACCATTGTGGCTGTGTGCTTTCCTAGTCCAATGATTAAGAGCCCTTGTTTTATACGAGGCCCGGTCGTAACAGAAGCATCTAGACAGGTTGGCTCCCTCGGATATTAGTAAACTGCAGTTGGAGGATCCGGAAGTTCAGAAGTGTAGTAATGGTGCTGTCGAGCTCGAGGAGGACGGGGATGCAAAGCTAGGAGATTTTTTTTATATTGAGGGAATACTGTATCGGCGATTTCAAGACCCGAAGAGAAGTTGGGAGGGTGGGTCAGGAGTGGTAGACCAGCTGGTTGTGCCGATGGCGTGCAGGGATAGCCTACTGAGGTTGGCCCACGATGTGCCGTTGGCAGGACACTTGGGAGTACGCAAGACGGGAGCGGCTTTGGTGAAGTTGTTGTGGTGGCCAGGTTTAAAAGCACAGGTTGTGTCATGGGTGGCAATGTGCAGTACCTGCCAGAAAGTGGGTAAACCGAACCAATGCATCCCAAAGGCTCCGTTACAACCTATTCCTGTCATGGGGCCCCCCTTCAGTAAGGTAGTTATAGACATGGTTGGCCCCCTCCCTTCTACTAGAGCCGGTAATAAATTTCTCCTGACGATAATGGATGTAGCGACCCGATATCCTGATGCATACCCCATGAGGAATGGCATGGCAAAGACGGTGGTTAGGAACTTGCTTTTGTACTTTTCCCGGTATAGTTTTCCGCAGGAAATACAGTCTGACCAGGGGTCTAACTTTACCTCAAACATATTTACACAGACAATGCAGCAACACGGGATCACTACTGTAGTGTCGTCGGCTTATCACCCCGAGAGCCAAGGGGTGTTAGAGAGGTGGCATTCGACCTTAAAGAGTATGCTCCGTTGTTATTGTCTGGAGAATGGTAAGGACTGGGACCTGGGTTTGCCTTATGTATTGTTCGCTGCGAGAGAGGTACCTGGAGAAAGCCTCGGGTTTAGTCCAAATGAGCTTGTTTTTGGCCATCGCATCAGAGGCCCTCTCAACATGGTTAAGGAGATCTGGGAGGGTACTACTAAGCCGTGCGCGTTATTAAAATATGTCCTCGAGAGCCGCAAACGGATGTTGAAGAGCTTGGAGTTGGCTGGCCGAAATCTGGTGGGATCCCAGGCCCTGATGAAGGACAGATACGACCAGAAGGTGAAACTCCGGGAGTTTCAGGTGGGTCAGGAGGTGTTGATCTTACTGCCTTTGGTGGGTCATCCCTTATCCGCTAAGTATACTGGTCCTTATAGGGTAGTGGAGAAGATCTCAGACCTGGATTACCTGGTGGCCACTCCAGACAGGAGGAAAAGAAATCAGTTGTGCCACGTAAATCTGATGAAGGAGTATGTGAGGCGCCCCCCCGAGCCTCTCACTGTCCCGGTGTTGACTTGCAGCGGTCAAGGTGGAGAAGGAGGAAGGTCCAGTCACGCTCAGGTGGAGGATAACTGGGATTGTCATGTCTCCGCAGACCAGTGGGCGGGTAACTCGAGACAGGTGGCTCACGAGGCTCTAGAGCACCTGCCTGAGCAACAGCGTGTAGCCGTGCAGCACCTATTCGGTTCATACCTTGCTGTGTTTGCGGAGCACCCAGGCCTCACAACTCATGCGGTGCATGATGTGGATGTAGGAGATCACCCACCCTTTAAATCAGTGCCATACCGAGTCCCTCCTATCAAACTCCCAGCACTCAGGGACGAGTTAGCGTATATGTTGGATCGGGGCCTGATAGAAAAGGGTGCAGTTAGGTGGACATCTCCCGTCACTCTGCAGCCCAAGCCTGATGGAAAAGTTCGTTTTTGTGTTAATTTCCGGCGGTTAAACGGTTTAACCCCCACCAATGCTTACCCCTTTCCTCGTGTGGATGACAGTGTCGACAAGATCGGAAAGGCACAGTATTTGACCCAGGTAGACCTAGTGAAAGGTTACTGGCAAGTGCCGCTGTCGGAGCGAGCGAAGGAGGTTTGCGGGTTTGTGGTGGATGGTAACACCTATCGTTGTAACGTCATGCCTTATGAACTCAAGAATGCACCAGCGACTTTCCAGAATCTGATGAATGACCTAGTAGCAGACATCCCTAACTGTACTGTGTATTTAGACGACGTGATAATTTATGACGACGACTTTGAAAGTCACTGTGCACACATTGAAGCCTTGTTTAACAAGCTTAGTGAAGCAGGCTTGGTGGTGAATCTGAAAAAGTTTGACTTTGTAAGGGCAACTGTGCAATATCTAGGATTTGTGGTCGGGAGAGGCCAGGTTTGCCCTCCTCAGAATAAGATACAGGCTATCAATCAGTTCCCTAGACCGACCACCAAGCGGCAGATTATGAGGTTTTTAGGCATGATTGGGTACTATCGCCGCTTTATTCAAGGATATTCAACTGTGTTAGCACCTCTGACTGACTTATTAGCGAAGGACAAGAGGTTTCTGTGGGCGCCAGAGTTTGAAAAGGCATTTTCCCTTGTTAAACACCTTTTATGCACTCATCCAATACTCAGGGCCCCAGACTTCGACAGGCCGTTTCAGTTGGTAACTGATGCCAGCAGGGTTGGGGCTGGTGCCGTCTTGATGCAGACAGACGAAGAGGGCCTGGAACACCCAGTAAGTTTTATCTCCAAAAAGTTCAAATCGGACCAGAATAATTACTCAGTGGTGGAGAAAGAATTACTGGAGATAGTGCTGGCGCTCAGGCACTTCGAGGTGTATGTTCTGGCCTATGGACCAGTTGTGGTAGTGTATACTGATCACCACCCTCTTAAATTCCTCAATCAGTTTCACAATCGGAATATGAGACTGACACGGTGGTCGTTGATGATACAGGAGTACAATTTAGACATTCGCCATATTGCCGGTAGTGATAACGTGATTGCTGATTGTTTATCGAGGGTGGAGGATCCGAGTTAGGCTACCACAGGTGTGCGGGTTTGTGTGGAGTAAAATTGGCTTGCCCCGGTAAGTGCAGCCGCCATAAACATATTAAAAATGAAGATTCTATAAAAACTCTTTCTTTAATAGTTATTTTTTTTTTTAAAGTATGTTATAGCTAAAGTTCTGAGTCGAACCTGTGCTTCTCTCAGAAGGCTGGGCTAGTAGAAGCTCACTCTCGGAGCATAGCAGTATGAATTAATTAAGCTATTGTGTTGGGAGGGGTTGTAATTTTGTTTTTGTTGGTGAGAACTGAGCTTTGCCTTCTCTGTTGCGAAGTGATTAGGAGCGGCGAGTCTTATCGGCGTTCTGCTTGTCAGATATGGAGCTCATGGTTGAGCGTCTAATATCTTGGGGGGGTGTGACGCCTGCAGCTTAGCAGAACGCCACGTGGGCTCCGCCGCTCGCTTGGCCACTCGCTAACACTCGCCAGGGCAATGTATTTGGCTACAGTCTATCTACAATGTTGTACTTTCTTTCTTGTGAATTGTCATGTCACAGGCAGTACAGAAGTGGTCTTTATTTTTGCCTGTGACAATGCAATATATTTTATATCATCAGTTATAAGTTTAATGTATAAGACTGAATGATACAGCTAGAGAGTGTGAGTGAGTAAGTACAGGAGGCAGAGGGTAGTCGCGTAGTGTTACACGTTGCCTCGGTGACGTCATGCCACGGCCGGGCCCTCTGAGTGGCTGGCTGCCGTACCACCCTCCTGCCGCGTCAGGAAGTAGTCCCCCCCGCACTCCCTGCTGCTTTGTGCCTTCCTCACTCAGAGCTTGCCTGACCAGCATACCCTTCACATATCCCTTGCTACCTGTCCCCGACTTCTTCCTATAGAACACTTTCTCTCTCTCTCAACTTCTTACCTCTCATTCTTTCAATCTATTTAATATCATAACTCCCCTTTGGTTCTGCACGATTTCATATATCGGCCATCGTATTATATGCTGAAGCTCTCAGATATTACATGTTTAGTTAGGCATTTTGGAGGGGTCACCATTTTGTCTGTAGAGGTTCGACACACTCACGGTGTCTCCCTACCTTTTACTTGGTTGTCTGCTGGGCTATTTAATGCTAGACTGGGGTGAGGCTATTGTTGTTGTGATTTCCGATGTGTACCAGGTTTTGCTGAACCTGTACAATCGCAACGGATACGTGGGAAGGCTAAGTTGTCTTTCTGACTGTGTACCTTGTGAGTTTAGCACTGTGTTGCGAGTGAGGGCGTTTGCCTCTGCCACCCAACACTGTGCTAACTCGTTTTGCTTTGACTTTGAGAGGGTCACCAGGAGAGAACCAGATACTAGCGATCTGGATCTCTCAAGAGAGCACCCCGTCATTTTAACGTAATTTGGCCGCACAGTCTTAAGGACCTCGCTAGGCTACGAGCCGCTTGCTCAGCCATTGTTTCCTAGCCTACTACATCCCAGCTAGACTTTATTCGCCTAGCAGACACCCGATTACGATTATAAGCTCTTATGTTATGTATGCAGCATTTTTATTCACGTTGATTGTAAGCCTTGGTTGTTGTTGAGTTGCACAACCTGAGCAGGCTTTTGCGTTGCCTGAGGAAGTACTTCTTTTGTTGTTTGGAGATAATACTATTGTGCATTTATCGTTATTCCCGTGCCAGTTAACACTATATGTCCCTACACTTGTCATATCTAGTTCCTGCTTTATGTAACAGTTCAAAATCCGATTCGATCATCTTAAACAGCATCAGACTTTCTTCAGAAGATTCCCGTTCGATGCTTTAGGACTTTCATTCACTTTCTTTAATATAGGAGTGACAGTTATTATTGTTTAGAGTAACTTTAATTATACCTTCTTCTTGTTTGCATTAAATCATTTCAGTGATTTAATTAAGCTCTATCTTTTTCCTTGTATACTTTATTAACGTAATTGTATATTGTTGTGATCAGGCTGTATCAGAGATCATCAGCCTGTAGTAGTAGTGCATTTATACCGAGTTATAGGATACCCCGTTATTGCAGATTTAACTCTTGAGGGTATAGGTGTTTTTGTGCGCCGGCATTATAAGTTCGAGGGTTGGATCTAGTGTTACCGTTGTGGCTGTGTGCCTTTCTAGTCCAATGATTAAGAGCCCTTGTTTTATACGATTCCCGGTCGTAACAACAGAAATAATGCAGGGGCAGGACACCAAAACGTGTATCTTAAATACACCAATAAGTAGGATACATATATATATATATATATATATAACAAGGGAGTGCAACAACTCTGTAACAGCCCTAATAATAACCACTCAGAAACAGTACTTCCTTAGCCAACGTAACAGCCAAACTGGGTTGTGCACTATGCATCAACCAAGGCTAAAATAAGGCATGAATAATTCCTAAAGCATACATAATGAAAGTTAATAAACACAATGCTGTCTTCCTCACTAATAAAGTCTAGCAGTGGCATAAAAGGTACTAGGAAACTAGGCAGAGCGCAAGCATGCTCGTAGCCTACTGTCTCCCCCTCAACAGATTTTCCTTATGTTAAGTTAAGTGACATGGAGGCTCTCTTGGTAAATCCAGATCTCTAGTATCTGGTCTTGCCCTGGCGCTCCACAAAGGTCAACAAAATGAGGTAGCAAGCATACAGGTAAGTATAGGCAAAAGCCCTTCACCTGTATACTGCTACACTCGCAAAGGAAAATATGCACAAGGGTTACAGGCTAGCTAGCTTCGTCGATGTTGTACAGGCTCTGACTTGCCACATACATAACTCAGACAACGACCAAAGATACCTTCCACTGTCTAGCATTAAATAATGGGAAAGAACAGCTCAATAATTAGAAGCACCCCAACACTAGGCTACCATATGACTATGACTTTAATAATCCCTAAAATTAGTGCAAACATAAATGTGAGAGCTGGTGCTGGTAATACGACTGGCCGACTATGGAAGTCGTATGCAGAACCAGAAGGGATAAGTAATTGAATAAAGATGGAAGTATGTAAAAGAAGAAGTTCAGAGAGAGAGAAAGTCGTATAGAGGGTTATAATTATGGAGGACAGATTGCAAAGGATATGTAGGACCAAGCACGCTGTGCCAAGCTCTGAAGGAGACACGAGGGCAGGAGCCCGCACCACCATCCCAGGAGAGCGGCCGCCAATCACAGAGGACTACGTCATGAAGAGCAAGCGTCCTATGACGTAGACAGGCCTGCCGGCCAATCACGGGCGTGGGAGACTCCTCCGAGCGCGGGAGGCATACGTACATACACACGCACACACTACCACCTTGCTGCTCGCTCTCTTTCTCCTTACAGCTTCACACAATGCATCCTATATACTAGCAATGATATAAAATACTTCCAAGTGTCACAGACAAGAATAAAGACCACCACTGATCTGTCTTATCTGTGACAACATGAACTCTATGAAAGAAAGAACATCGTTCTACGATTATTGTAGCCCATATCACTGCCCTGGCGAGCGCTAGCGAGTTATGAGTGCATTCTGGCAAGCTGGCCAGCGTAACAAGGCGCATACATCATAGCTGGAGGTGGCGGACTCGAGGCAGAGCTCGAACAGAATCAACAAAATAATATACAGTAAACACAAATTCACTTGCATCTAGGCCATCCAGAAGACCCAGAGAAGTGGAAACCAGAAAATGACGCACCCATGATGTAAACAACTAACTATTAACCCCTTCTGTACCGGCGACGTCTTTTTTTATTTTATTCAGTCTAAAAGAGTCTCCAGCAATCAACAGGCTTGGAACTACCTCTCGTAACCAGTTTTACTACCTCAAATACTTCTTAAAGTCCACAAAATCATCTAAATATAGCTAGAAGAAAATTTAAAAAGACGTCACCAGTACAGAAGGGGTTAAATAAATCTATCGACCCATCTGGATTATTAATCCAGCACACTGTACGTCAAGAATAGTGTCAGGACTGGAACCCCTTTTCCAGATCGCCACTCTCTCTCTCTCTCTGTTTGTCTGTCTCACTCTCTCTCTCTCTCTCTCCTCAATTTGGTGGCAGTGTGCCCTAGGTGAGATTGAATCCGGCTTGAAGGACGCGAGCTCGTTCACAGAGTATAATTAAACCGACACCCAAAGAGGAATTAAGGGGGGTCACCGGCTATTTTAATCTTTCTCTCCTTTTCTCTCTTTCTCTGGCTTGTATCCATTCGGCCTCATTCAGCCAACTGTTTTAAGACGTTTATCCCACTTGCGAGTTTCGGGCTATAAGGAAGTTGGAGCAGTAGACATCGATGTTTAGCAGATGTACCCGCTAAAATACGGTCATAGTAAATTTATATATACATCAAAACAAATTCATCATACCTCCTACCCATCAGAAATCTACATTATTATTGCATTTCCGTTTATTATTGATGTATACAGCTCCAACTTCCTTATAGCCTGAAACTCGCAGGTCGTCAATTACGGCGTCTCGCAAAAAAAAAAAAAAAAAAGGATAGCGCAGTGTGCGGTTACACCACTCCACACAGCTCACGAGAGGGGGCAAACTAAGCTCATTTTCGGAATTGCCTCTCATTACGTCCATGCCTCAGAAACCGTGTCTCTTACTACGTTCAATGTCTCAGAAAATGCGTCTCTTATTATGTTTAATGGGGTAGTGCTTGGTTTTTGGGCTAAGTATTTATTTTATATATTTTTTAGTTTCTGCGCTAGACCTCCATCAAGCTTAAAAGAGTACCCTCTAGACCCCCTTTATACATTTGTACATTTTTCGGTAGAAAAATGTGCCGGCCGAAGGCCGGTTCCTTCTAAAGTTACAGTCTCGCTATCGCTCGCCAGGATAAAATTGACACCTAAAGAGTACGAAAGGTCTTAATATTGACAAAGAAGTGGGGTGAATTTTTTTGACAAACTAATAAAACGAACGTCTTGAAATATCAAAACTAATATGCTAATCATGAGGGAGAAGGAGGTTCAGAAAAAGCGACTACCTCCCCCTTAATGTCTCGGAAATGTGTCTCTCATTACGTTAAATGCCTCAGAAAATGTCTCTTAAAGCTATTGCGTTCAATGTCTTGAAAAAAAAATCTCATTATGTTCAATGCCTCAGAAAATTTGTCTCATTACGTTCAATGTCTGCGCTCATATTTCTACTCGTCTAGTCGTCTCTCTCTCTCTCTCTTCTTTTGTTCTATCCTTTCCTTCAACTCTCCTTTTCTATCGGACATGCCATCTCTACTAGCTTTAAGTCCTGACCACCTCGTTTGGATCGTAAGGTCTGTGTGGCCTGTGTATATATGTAAATCTATGTAAATATATATATATATCTCTCTCTTTGGTTTCCCCCTTCACCGTCTTCACAAATCCTCTTCTCGTCCTCCACCTGGCTCTCTCTCTCTCTCTCTCTCTCTCTCTCTCTCCCTCTCTCCCTCTCTCCCTCTCTCTCTCTCTCTCTCTCTCTCTCTCTCTCTCTCTCTCTCTCTCTCTCTCTCTCTCTCTCTCTCTCTCTCTCTCTCTCTCTCTCTCTCTCTCTCTCTCTCTCTCTCTCTCTCTCTCTCCTACATACAACCCAGCAGGATTCATATTTCCCTCCACACAGTGAGGAGTGGAACGCGGTTTTTCAAGGGAGTATCGTCGCTGAAGATAAATGGCTACGTTTATTTCCTTTCTTTCCCCTTGAGCTGAAGACGGAGGATAAAGCCGGTAACTGTGTTGGTGGTATAATGGTTTAGATGCTTATGTTATGGGTGTGGTGGCCCGAGTTCGAATCACGGGAGGACCATATGCTTTCATTAGTTTATTCAAGTGCATTAGGGTTTGTAAGTGATGATTAATGTTAAGAACGGTGTGTTAATCACACGAGCGCTTTTCCCTCAACATTTATCCTCAACACTGGTCTGGCAGCTTGTGAGGTCACCATTTACAATATTTCGGTTACCTAAAATCATCCATCATCAGTCTAGTTTCCGGTACCAGTGTAAAATATTTCAGAAATGTTGCCAGAAAAATGT
Source organism: Paralithodes platypus (assembly GCA_032716605.1). Classification (NCBI taxonomy): domain Eukaryota; kingdom Metazoa; phylum Arthropoda; class Malacostraca; order Decapoda; family Lithodidae; genus Paralithodes; species Paralithodes platypus. Next base: position 35,419,824 of record CM064577.1, on the reverse strand, counting down.
TGATCATCTAATGTTGACTCACACGTTACCCTTTTAGTTTAATCCATTCAGTACCAGTGACGTCCTTTCTATTATATTCTGGCAAACATTAGACAATTTTATTCAGCTTAGGATGGACGTCTACCCATCAAAAGGCGACAGTTTACCTCGGCTAAACATTTTAGTTACCCTTCATTCTTCCTAAGCTTCATAAAATCGTCTAAATGTAGCTGAAATCAAATAAAAACAGACTTCACCGGTACAAAAAGGGTTAATCGGCTAAAAGAATGAGAATGAGGGGAGAGACAAGGAATAAGAAAACTGCGAACAGCTAATTGAATAAGAAAGATAAAAGAGATGGGGAAAGAAGCAATGCGTAAAAGATTAGCAACATATTTAAGACAGATATTGAGAAGGGGGACAAATAAAGAAGGAACAAATCTTTATAAGACCATTTGTTTTCTTTAATGTAATAACTCCTGTACCAGCGACGTCTTTTTCATTTTTGTCTAGGTATATTTAGACGATTTTGTGCAGTTGCAGATGGACCTATCTATCTATCTATATTGCCGGACGCCTTACTCCCCTTAATGAGGGTGGCCATCCACAGAAGGCCCCCAAGTGGACCTATCCCCTATAAGAGGGACAGCCCATGCCAGTTTACTGAAGGACTTACAGGAGTGAACACTCAATTTAGGACCCGTCCGACCCCGAGGCCCTCTATGTATCTTTTTAGCACTATTTTTCTACAGTGGTGTTCAGCTAGTCTATCCACTAACCTGCTTTACCATTATGTAAGCAATACCGATTTGTATCATGTTTACTCCCCTAGACAGGTTGCCGACTAAGGCTGACAAGTCCCATCCACCCAGATTTGTATAAGGTTGTCTCCTCTAGATGGGTTGCCGACCACGGCTAACGAGTCCCATCCACCCATCCCATGGACCTGTGGTAGTAAAAAAGGTTAAGAGAGATAGTTGGAAGCCTGTTGATTGCTGGAGGCCCCTTTTAAACTGAACAAAAGTGTCTGACAGTAGCCATGATATAATAAAAAGGATGTCAAGGGAACAGAATGGGTTAAGGGGGCCCACCTCGCTTTTTTTCTCTTTCTCTACCTCTCTCTTTGGCTTGTATCCATTCGGCCCCATTCAGCCTACTGTTTTAAGACGTTTACACCCATCCAGGTGTCAATATTTTCCTGGTGAACGGTAGCAACCCAGCATATATATTTTTTTGTTCTACAGCAAGCTAAATTTGTACATTTTTCGATAGAAACATTTCTCCGGCGAAGCCGGATTTCTCCATACAATGCTGGCTCGCTATCACTCGCCAGGAAGAAATCGACACCTAGATGGGGATAAACGTCTTAAAACAGTTAGCTGAATAAGGCCAAATGGATACAAGTCAGAGAAAGAGTGACAAGGAGAGAAAGATAAAACAAGCAGGTGACCCCCCTTAACACAAGGATTGAAAGAATCATCAAATGTATACAGAAGAATAATGAAAAGATAAAACATATTTAAACCATAACCAAACAGTAATAAACAGCCATAAACAGTAAATAAGACGGAAATAATAGAGTAGATAAGGGATAGGATACTAGAGCGAGGGGAATAGAGATGTCATGTGCGACGGAATTTCACGGCAGTGTCTAAAAATAGAATACTGGGTGATATTCCACATTCCAGTGGTGTGGTAATTTCGGCTTTCTAGAGTTGTGACATAAGGAAATGGTAGAGGGTGATGGGTGGTGGTGGTACTGGTGGCAGTGGTGGGTGGTAGGTGTTAACATAGCTGGTGGTAGTAGTGGTGGTGGTGTCAAGAAATGCCGCCAATCTTTTAGTATGTGCACCGCCAATTGCATGTGCATTAGTTACGTGCCTTCTTTGATACAGAAGAACATCTGTGAGTAAAAAGTGGAGGTAAGAGGGCTTTCTGGTAGCCACACTCGGTCTCCCATGGCCCCTGTTGTGTCATCGTGACACGCGGGAATGGGACGTGAGAGCTACATGACAACTGCTTGATAACTGTGTGGGAGTGACTGGAGTGTGTATTGTGGTGGTATCGAGAGTTGTCATATAGGCTTAGTCACACACCAATTTGTAGCCGGCTGGCTCAACGTGCACGTTTTTTGTATGCGTTTGAAATCCTGGCTCTCGAGAAGACGGTCGCCGTCCACCAGTAAAACCTCTGCAGAGGACGCTTGCCGTTCTTGGGTTAACAATTTCGCTAAGCTAATTTTGGCCACTAGTATTATTCTGATTTCGGTGTGAGTATCCTAGGTTCGAGTCCTTGGAGTACCACATGTATTCATTAATTTCATTGATTTCATAAATTAGATTTATTTGTAAAGTTAATTGGGGGGTTGGTGAAAACAAATATGAATTTATCACACCAACTATTAGTAGTGTACCAACATAAACACATTTTCTACAAACACAAAATCACCCAAGCAACACTTATAGTATTTCATAACACAACTAAACTAATTAATTTCGATGTGAGTATCCTGGGTTCGAGTCCTCGGAGTGCCACTTGTATTTGTAGATTTCATTAATTGAGTTTAGATGTGAAGTTGGTTGGTGTAAAAAACATAATAAGACAAACTCACCACCTCCACGACCACTACCAACGGAGGGGATACTATTATTGTCCTCGTTTGGCTACAACATATTATGGCTAGATTTATAGTGGCTCCTACATTACTGTCGCAGCCACCACCCTCTTTCTTTCTCTCTCTCACTCACTCTCTCTCTCTCTCTCACTCTCACTCTCACTCTCACACTCTCTCTCTCTCTTCCAATCAATAAGCCCTGCCGAACCAAATGTGAAAGAATAACAGAAAGAAGCTCGACAACTCTAACTGAAAGGTACACTCTGTTCCAAATAAGTAGGTCAAAACTCTTGAACATTAACCCCTTGAAGATCATGACGCGTTTTAACAGTGTATTCTGGCTATCATGTGACGATTTCATACATCTTGGGAAGGATCTGTGGGAGTTAGCAAGGTAATAAGTGTCAATCAACCCTCTGACTGCCACACACCCTTCCTAAGCTGAATAATATCGTCTAACAATAGCCAGAAATAAGAAAACTAATGCGTCATAAAATACTGAGAGGGTTAACTTCTATAACTCACAGACGACTAGATTATTCGAGTTAATATTTCTACCACTTGGGAAGGCACAGCCAGGGAATAAGTGTTGATATTTACAGCCCATTTGCTCTAGCCCTTTCTGAGGTATAGAGGTTAGGGTTCACAATTTCTGACTTACCTACTTGGAACAGGCTGTAGTGTGGGTGACGTCTCTCATATTTTATTCTAGCTATATTCAGAGACCTTGGTGATCTCTGGTCTCTGGGTCTTCTCATGGGTGACCTAGATGTGTGTGAATTTGTGTTTTGTTGTTTGTTCATAGTTTTCCGCTGTGTTGTGTTGTCCCCGTTCGGGCTCTGTCTTGAGTCGGCCACCCCCAGAATAAAAAATAAAAACAAATAAATGGGCAATGGGCCTGAGTTCATACATCATCTAATAACAGCCAGAATATAATGGAAAGACATCACCCGTAGTGAAAATACACGAAAATAACTTGATATTCTCCAGTGACGAATTTCTCCCAACACACTTCGCAGGAGAAAAATTAGTCCTGCTGGGATTTATCAAGGTGGGAGAGACAGAGAGACAGAGAGAGAGAGAGAGTACAAAGGAAATCAAGCAACAACAGTCCAGTGACCCTTCTAGGCTGCTTGTCCTCCAAAACACTGAGGATCAAGTGTCCAAACAGTGGTTTAGAGTGGGTAAGGGAACATTAGAAAGGGAACTACTGCCCTGGAACTAATGTCCGTGGCAGGACTAGGAAGTTAGTAGGGGACATATGGGTTAGTAACTGAGGGGAGGATAAAATAAAGTTATTCATTTACAAACGCAGTCAGTCGCGGGTTTGATGCGAGATATTTGTCTAGGCAGAGTTTAAATGAATCAACGGTGCTGCAGTCTATAACGTCTCGGGGAAGCCCATTCCACAAGTTGACAACTCGATTGAAGAAGAAATTCTTAGATTCGTGCGAGTTAAAAGATTTACCAATAATTTTGCAACTGTTTCCCCACGTGTAATTAGATTGGTCGATAGTGAAGTACTTACCACAGTTCATATTGTCGATGCCTTTGATAATTTTGAACACTTGAATTAAGTCGCCTCTTAATCTGCGCTGGGTTAACGGAAATAGATTTAATTCTCTAAGACGCTCTTCGCATGGTTTGTTCTTTAGCCCTTCCAGCCCGGGTGTCATTTTAAAATGACACCAAAACAAAAGGGCCGGAACCCGGGTATCATTTTAAAATCTTTGTGCTTGAAAGCGTGCTTCAAAATTTGCGCGGCCAATTTTGGCATGGTAGGAGCGACCGCAGCACCACCAAGCCTCAACTACTAGTGTTATCAGTTCGTACGTGGCCGCCATAGCGAGTAATACTGAAAAAATGTTTTCCAACGTGTCCGATTCGTTGCAACCTCCCGCGGGCCCCAGTGCTACCCCACTCGCAACTTCAACGCCTGTTCCAACCGAGAAGAGAGCTCAACAAAAGAAAGTTAAGCGTTTGTTGAGTGATAGCGCTATACAGCGACAACTTTTTGAAAGTGATGAAGAGAGCAGTGGCGAAAGCTTGGTGGACAAGGTACAATTTATAAGTGAAAGTGAAGACGATTTCGTGGGCTTTGGAGATGACGATAATGTCGATTTATTTGAGGGGGGAGACAGTAGTGATGATCCTGATGTGGAAGTGTTTCAGGAAGGTGCCATTGAGCTTCCCAGTGTGCTAGAAACTAGGCCTACCCCCTCGCCATCTTTGCTAGGTCAGCCTAGGCCTAGCCCTAGCCCTACCCCAGGACCTTCCCCTTTGCCTGCCCGTACGCCCTTGAAAGTGGGCAAATATTTCTACAAACAATCATTGATCAAAAGTGCAGCTAAAAAAGCACACAGGGCAGCCGCAGAAAAGCATAGGGAAGTTGAAGATAGCGATAATGACGCCGACCCTGGCCTAGCAACCACCCGCATTCCATTGTCCCGACGCCTTGACACGGGACGCCGCGTGGGTCACCCACAGCCCTCACCTTCATCTCTCGTTCAGGATGACCAAAGGGCCTCTTCAAGTGGTATTGGTGATGTGCCACAGGCCTCAACACACCACAGAGCATTATTTCCTGCTGAAAAGCCCTCGGCTCGCCGCAAAAGGAGCCCAACTCCCGAGGCCTCGGCTCCCATTCTTGAAGCTCCCGCAGCCTCCCGCGCCCCACACCGCCGACGCCCGGTCACTTCTTCACCAGAATTGTCTCCTGAGGAGGATGCTGACGACCCCAACATTGCCCCAGATGACCTGACGTCGCCTGAGGAGGAAGAGGAACAGGAACAGGAACAGGAAGAGGAAGAGGATGTGCCGACAAATTGAGGGAGAGGGCGAGGTCGTGGACGTGGTCAGCCTGCCGACGCCGCTGCCCCTGGGCCTGGGCCTGGGCGTGGGCATGCAGGGCGTCCGCCTGGCTCAGGGCGTCCAGGGCGTGTGCCTGCTGCAGCACGACCTCGAGCATCAGCATCCGACCTGTTTGTGTGGACAGATGGAGCTGATTTTGAGCCAGATTGTCCTGCCTTTGACGAGGTACAGATGGGTTCTGGGGTGTCACCAGCATATCCCTGTGGCCCAGATGCTACCCCCAGTGAACTTTTCTGTGGCTTCTATGACAATGAAGCCATGGAATACCTCATCAAAGAGACAAATCACCACCATGCTATCTGTGCCAACTTTCTTGGGAGGAAGACCAGTGCCAAGATGGTGGCATGGAGAGCTCTCACTGTGGCAGAACTATATGTGTTCTTGGCACTCACAATGCTGATGACTCATATAAGGAAGCACGTTCTGGCTGACTACTGGATCACTGGCGACATCATAACGACTCCATCATTTGGCAAATACATGTCCAGGGACAGGTACTTCGACATCCTCTCCTATCTCCACCTGACAAACAACATGGCAGTCCACCTTCCCGACTCATTATGGAAGATCAGGAAGCTGTATGACATGATACGTCATCGGTTCACCACATACCTAATTCCTTTCCAGAAGATGTGCCTCGACGAGTCTCTGGTCCTGTTCCGTGGTAGGCTGCACATCCGACAGTATATCCCGTCCAAGAGACACCGCTTCGGCATCAAGCTCTTCGTCCTCTGCGACTGCTTGACGGGGTATGTGCTGGACTTTATAGTCTACAGCGGCAAGGCTGGAGAAGTTGTGACTGACCCTCTCATTGATTTTGGTGGTGCTGTAGTGAAGAAGATGATGGAGAGGCACTTCAATAATAACCACATCCTCTACACAGATAATTATTACACGTCGCCTCTCCTGACCAAGTACCTCCATGACCGCAAGACCGGAACTGTCGGCACAGTCAAGGGCAAAAGGAAGGGCATGCCAGGCTACCCAACCAAGACGAAGAAGGCTGACATCTTCCACAAGAAGAGTGGCCCCATCCTCTCCATCCACTGGCATGACCAGCGCAAGGTCAACCTCCTCACCACATGCCACAAGGCCCAGATGGTCGCCACAGGGAAGGTGGACCGAACAACCAAGAACCCCGTCCAAAAACCACCTGCTGTCCTGGATTATAACATCAACATGCGCCTCGTTGACAAGTCCGACATGCAGATGGGCTTCATCGACTGCCTGCGAACATCTTGCAGGTGGTACAAGAAGTTTATCCTGCATACAGTAGATATGTCGATCCTCAATGCCTACAACATCTACCGTCTGAGGACTCCAGCAGCCAAGAAGTACAAGTCCCTGCGGAAGTTCCACAAGCAGGTGCTACTTGAGCTCCTGGCTAAACATGCGGGTACACCAGGCAGGCCAATACAAGGACCAGGCCACCTTGACAGAACGGGGTTTGCTGAATTCTTCAGGAAGCACCAGCTCAGCGCCCTTCCTTTCAAACCACCAGATAGTAATGTTAGGAGTCAGAAGAGGTGCCATGTGTGCAGCCACACAACTCGCAGACCCCGCAAACCCACAAAAACCACTTGGGAATGCCTCGAGTGTCAAGTTGGACTGTGTGCTGGCACCTGCTTCAACGACTTCCACACTCTAACAAACTTTTGAAGTGGAAGTGACAACAGTGAAAGTGACACTCAAATGTAGGCTAAGAATAATAATATAACTAAGTATAAGTGAAAAGGACACATAAGTAATATAAGTAATAATAAGTACCTTCAATAACAATATGAACAAGTGAAAGTGACACTAAAATATATATTTCTAACAATAAATATGTGAAAATGACACTCAATAAGCCTAGGCCAGTCAAAGTGACAGTATAATAATAATAAAACTAAGTATAAGTTAAAGAGACACACACAAGTAATAATAAGTGCCTTCATAACAATATGAATAAGTGACAGTGACTATATATATTATTAGCTTACCTAACAATACATAAAAGGGGAAATGACACTACCAATTATCAAAGTCCAGTGAAAGTGACACTAATAATCATAATAATAATAAAACGAAGTAATAAGTGACAGAGACACAAATAAGTTCATATAAATAACTTTATTGAGTGAAAATAACATAATAACTATAATAAATGACAGAATAACCAATAAAACACTATCAAATCGCTTCCTGGCATAATTGCGGGTGGAGCGACGAGTGCAACTGGGCGTCGTAGCCGGGGCCGCGGTTGAGTGTTCGGACGCGCCGAGGTAAATACGCGGCAAAAGTTACCTCCACTTCCATCACCATCACTCCGGAACCAGTTGAGCTAGAGAGCTCTACTCAACGCCATTCTACGCAGGAAGGTAAGGCGCTCATTTCTATATATGTTTGATTAATGTAGATCATATATTAAGCAAGATTAGCCTTAGTTTACTTTTGTTGATATTCGACCAGATCGCCCGGATACGAGCTCCGTCATTAGGAGAGCCTGCCCGGGCCAGGAGGGTTAGGCTAGGTATAATTTTGGTAACTCTACGTTGAACTCGTTCTAGCTTGTTTATGTCTTTTTGGTAATAAGGGCACCAGCATTGAACGCAGTATTCCAGAAGAGGGCGGACTAAGGAATTGTAAAGGGTTAGGATAACGTCTTTGGATTTATGCTCAAATGACCTGCCTATAAAGCCAATTATTTTGTTTGCCTTCTTAACAACTTCTGAACATTGTTGACTCGGTTTTAGGTTACTCGATATTGTTACTCCCAGATCGGTTTCTCTGTTTACATTCTTAAGCTGAGTGCCATTCATCGAATAGTTTGCTTTCTCATTTAGGTATCCGATACGTAGTACTTTACATTTATCCGCATTGAAACTCATTTGCCAAATTTGGGCCCAATGTGACAATTTATCTAGATTGTGTTGCATATCGTCAACATGATCTTTTGAGAGTACGCTATTTGCAATTTTTGTATCGCCAGCAAATTTTGAGATTGTACAGGTGAGACCCTCATCTATGTCGTTGATGTAAATTAGAAAGAGAATTGGTCCTAGTACCGATCCCTGGGGTACCCCGCTACTTACATTGGTCCATTTAGATGCCTTACCGTTTATGACTACTCTTTTCTTTCTGTCGCGGAGCCAATTTTCTATCCATTGCAACACACCGTCTTGTATTCCATGCGCTTTTAGTTTTAGCAGTAAACGTTTGTGGGGAACTTTGACAAAGGTCTTTTGAAAATCAAGGTATATAATATCTACAGCTTTACTCTCATCGTACAGGTTGAGGATACTGTGGAAGAAGTCTAAGAGGTTTGTTAAACAGGAACGTTTTTTAAGAAAGCCGTGTTGAGTATCTTTAAATATGTTATTTTCCTCTAAGTGATTTAAGAGTCTGTCTCTTATGACCGTTTCTAGCATTTTACATACAACTGAGGTTAAGCTAATTGGACGATAGTTACTGGGTAGGGATTTGCTGCCTTTTTTAATATCGGTGTTACGTTGGCTATCTTCCACTGATCAGGCATAGTTCCAGACTGCAAGGATTTATTGAATAGTAATGTCAGTGGTTTGAAGAGCTCATCCTTAGCTTCCTTTAGAACTCTAGGTGAGATTGTATCAGGTCCAGGCGTTTTATTTACCTTGAGTTTATCTAAACAATTCAATACTTCTCTCTCTGTAACGGTGATATTGCTTAGAACATCTGAATTATCAATCTGAATCGGCGATGGTGTAGGGATATCACTGAGGTCTTCCGTTGTAAAAACTGATGCAAAGAAGGTATTGAGGGCATTACTCATTTGTACTTCGTCTTTGGTGTATTCTCCATTTTCATCGACTAATGGTCTAACAGTTGAAGTAACTACTGTTTTCTTTCTGATATAACTATAGAATTCTTTCGGATTTGTTTTACTTTGATTCGCAATATGTAACTCTAGGGTCTTTTTACTTTGCTTAATTAACTTTTTGGCTTTGCGTCGTAGCTCTACAAATTTCACCCGTTCTTCGTCATTTTGTGAGGATTTTAATCTATCATTAGCAAATTTTTTAGCAAGCAGGCAGTTTGAAATATCTTTATTCCACCATTTGGGCTTATTATTATGGCCTGGACACCGTATTTTCGATGGTATGCAGTCTTGCACTGCTTTTAGGTAAGTGGTTTCGAATAACTTCCAAGATGTATTTATGTCGTTATTGATAATTAAAAAGCTCCAGTCAGTTTCTTTAAACATAGCTCTAAGTTTATGAAAGTTTGCTTTCTTGAAATTAGGGACTTTTTCGATGCTACTATTTGATTCGTTACTAGTAAAGTTTAAAGTGAAAGTTATCGTACGATGGTCGCTGTTACTGAATTCATCACCAACATTCAAATTCTCTATTAATTCTTCTTTTGTTGCAAGTACAATGTCAAGAACGTTATTACCACGGGTCGGTGTTCGAACAAATTGATAAAGCGAACTCTCTTGCAAGTTCGTATACAAGTCATGTCCGGAGTGTGAAGTAAGAGTATCTCCCCACTTGGTCACAGGTAAATTAAAGTCGCCAAAAAATACGGTATCTTGTGAGTTACTTACATCTGCAATTTGTTCATAAATTTCTCGGTCAGTTTGCACTGATTGAGCTGGAGGTCTGTATATTAATGCAAGTGTTATTTTTGTACCTTTATTATTCTTTATTAGCACTAAAGATGTGTCGACGTTCACAATTTGAGGTTTTGACAAGAGGGTCGGGTTAAGACTTTCTTTGATATAAAATAAAACGCCACCTCCATTTTTATTTATTCGGCTTTTCTCAAACATTACATAACCGGGAAGTGAATACTCTGCTAAAAAGTCTCTATCTACTGTATTGAGCCAAGATTCTGTTATACCAATCACATCATAATTTTCAGTAAACACTAGTTCCTCTAAATCTGAAAATTTATTGCGTATGCTACGAGCGTTTGCATAGAAAACCTTTAAAGTTGCAGTTTTAGAACTCACAGAACGTTCTTTAATCAAATTTTTGGTTCTGGTCGGATCTACATTTACATTCATGGCTGCCATCGGTCCTCGGTCGTTATCCCTGGCGGTTTTGAATTTGGGTCGTGTTGGTGGAGCTTTATCCAAATTCGCGGTTCTTGACAGATTAGCATTTAATTCCTTCGCAGGTTGCCGCCCTCGCTGTCTTCGGTCCTCCTTCCTGGTTGTCCTGTGCTGAGTCGATTTCTTCTCCGAAAATCCTTCACCGCATCGTTGAGAAGACGCCCAAAACGTGCTGCTCCCACCTGGTTCAGATGAACTCCATCGTCCGAAAACAAATAGTCATCGTAGTAGAAATTGTCCCAGGTGTCGACGAATCCCACGTTTTCCTTCCTGCAGAGGTTTGCTAGACAACGATTTGTGTTGGTGGCTATGTTGTAAAATCGGCTCTACACCAAGCCGGGGGACAATTCCTGAGACGATGATCCTCGATGACTTCTCCTTAAACGACTTGATCAGCTGCTGGTACTTTAAAAGCAAATCTTCCGACCGGGTTCACTGTACATCGTTGGATCCAACGTGGATGACATACATTGTATTAGCAGGGGCCAGCTTAGATACTTCGTCAACTGCAGCAACTACGTCGTGCACACCACCACCAGGGATACAAAAACGCTTCCTGGTCTTAAGTGCTCTGGCGCAAAACTCTGTGAGCTGACCACGTATCATCGAGTCTCCCACGCGCCGGACTTCTTCTATTTCCGCTTCGTCATCTGAGTCTGCGAGTATCTGGAAGCGGTTTTGACACTCGGTAATCGGTATGGGTTTCCTGGTCTTGGGGCAAACGTTGTTCCTCACGACACGGAAGTTGTCTTGAGGGGGAAGAGAGTTACTATTTGTTTCTTGAGTATCGGAACCATCAGATGAAATGGCTACTGCAGGCGTTGAATTGTTGGCAGTTGACGTTGGGGCGTTGGTGGCTGCTGGAGTTGCGGTGACAATTGAAGTTTGTGGTACTCCAACGTTGAGTGTTACAAACTCTTGGAGTGATTCCAGAGAGAGAGAGAGAGAGAGGGACGAGACGAAAGAAATATGAGCACGGAAGTATGAGACACACATTTGGCCGGAGATGTGGGAAGGAAATTGGAAGGTGAATATAATACTAATAGGAAACGGTATAGACATAATGAGTATATCAGATGGACTGTGGTTGAAGTGCTAGGGAGATTCGAGTGTACACAAGCGGTTTGACAGAAAGGAAGCAATTCGATTTTGTTTTCTATGTGAGTGAGGGAGACAAAAGGCAGAACTGCCTGTAGCGAGTGCCGCCCACAGAGTGAAAGAGGGACAGCACCAAGGGACGTTCGAGCAAAATGCCTGGACACACGGCGTTTGAAGCCATTTAAGTCATAGGAAGAGGGAAAGACTGATTCTGGGAGAGAGTTCCAGAGCTCAACTGTTGAATAGAAGAAAGTCTGAGAGTAACGTTTCACTCTTGGGTTGGAGAGCTGCACAGAGTAGGGGTGGGATTATGTTGCAAGACGGGTACCACGTGCCCTACATAGAGGAGGTGGTATATACTGGGAGAGCTCTGAGGAACACTGATTATTGTAGTAGCGATAGAATGGCGGCGGAGAGAGATGCACCATTGCAGCGAAGAGAGAGAGATTGCAGAGAGTTGGTGAGTGGACGGGAGTTAATGATACGAAAGGCCTTCCTTTCTACTTTGTCTAGGAGTGCTGTGTGAGATGATCCTCCCCACACATGTGTACAATACTCAATACATGGATGCACTGTGCCCCTCTACAGAGCAAGAAGCTGTGCAGGGGTAAAGAACCCCTTAAGGCGGTTGAGCACGCCTAGCTTTTGGGAGGCTGCCTTAGCAAGACTGATAATATGGTCCTTCCAATTGAGACTAGAAGAAAAAGAGACCCCAAAAATATTGAGAGAAGATGAAGGATTGATTTTTGTATTGTTAAAGTATAAGGGAAAGTCCTCTGGGAGTTCTGAACGGGTAGTAAAATGGAGAAATTGGGTTTTGTAAGCATTAAAGGCAACAAGGTTTTCTCTGCCCCAATTGGAAATAGTAGTTGGATCAGAAGATAAGATAAGAAGATAAGTGCGTTGATGTTTATTCATCCTTCTGCTCTTCCATTTTTTGTTAACCCTTTATGTATCGGCGACGTCTTTTTCATTATATTCTAGCTATATGTAAAGGATTGTGTGTAGTTTAACCCTTATTTAGCGGCGAACAACATAAGTCGAGTTAAATAAAGCTGGACTATGTGGCGGCGCTCGACATAGGTCGAGTGGCAATTTCAGCACGTAATGTGGCTGAGAGAGAGAGACAAGTGGTGGCAGGAGACTAGCGAGCGTATGACTGCTCCAGACCACCGCGGCGAACCTACTGACACAAATCTCAGCTCCCTCCTCCCTCTCTCACTCGCTACATACTCAATTATGTACTGAAAGTACCGAATTACCTGCTTTTTGCACTCGCGTTGCACGGTTATTGCAAGAAAACTATCCATCATACAAGGATCGTTATGGTGTCATTCGAAAGCTCTGTTTATGCCCTTTCAGGGATAGGTACTTGTTTTACGTTCTGGGTCTTATTTAGGCATGAAAATGATCACGTAAACAGCCCTATTTTGGCTAAAAACACCCCGCTGTGCGGTACACATAAATAAACCGCATAGGCCGCTCGTAAGGTGTTAAGAAGGATCTGTGGTAGTAAAAAAGGTTAAGTGGGATGGATAGTTCAAAGCCTTTTAAATGATGCAGGCGCTTTTGAAATTGAATAAAATCGTCTAATTTTAACCAGAGTAAACTTGAACGACGTCGCCGGTACAGTACAGAAAGGATTAAGGGGGTAGTGCTTAGTTTTTGGTATATGTAATTATTTATGAATTATTTTTTTTTAGTTTCCTCGCTAGACCTCCATCAAAATACAACCCCTAGAACCCCTTTCAAGATGAATTTGTAAATTTTTCGGTAGAAAAATGTCCCGGACGAAGGCCGGTTTCTTCTAAAATTACAGGCTCGCTCTCGCTCGCCAGGAAAAAAACGACACCTAATGGGCACGAAAGGTTTTAATATTGACAACACAAATGAGGCGAAAGGTCTTAAAATCGCCAAACTAACGGAACGAACGTCTTAAACCCTCAAAACTAATATGCTAAACATGAAGGAGAAGGGCGTCCAGAAAAAGCGAGTAGTAGGCCTACATCCCTTAAAACAAATAAAAAATAAAATAAAATAATAATAAACAAACACCGCCTTAACCCTTCCTCCCCGGCTGTCATTTTAATATGACACCACGGCAGATGGGCCGGTACCCGGGTGTCATTTTAATAGACAGTAAGCTTTAAAGCCTATTCAGCTTGGTCTGAACGCCGTGCGTCCGACGCATGTAAACAAAGCCGATCGTTGTGTCACCGCACCTCCGAAAACAAGAAGAAGAAGACTTGTTTATTATTGTATGTCTGCATGTCGTTGTTTCAGTAGTGAAATGATCGTCGTATTGCTAACATTGCCTGAAAATGCTCTCCACTAAAATCGTCATCACAACTGAACCAGTTGACTTAGAGAGCTCTACTCAACGCCAGTCTACATATTGGAAACCGCACTACATTTATAGATGCATGGGAAATTTCCAGCAGTTAAAATTAAGCAAAATACGGTAGCCTAGGCCTAGATGTTTTTCGGCCAGATCGCCCGGGTACGCCGCACTGTCATTAGGAGAGCTAGCCCGGGCCAGGAGGGTTAAAACCTATATTTGTTCCAGATTTTCCACTCCTTTGACTCTCGCCACTACTTCCTCCGGCAAGAAGCCAGAGGGAGGGAATGCGAATTTTACTTTTCTTCCGTGGGTCTCGGTTGCACACACTCACTTACTCACACGCATACACACACTCATTCTCACACACACACTCATTCTCTCTCTCACACACACACACACACACACTCATTCTCTCAAACACAAACTCATTTTCACACACACATTACACACACACACACACACGCACACTAATTCTCACACACACACATTCTCTCTCACACACACTCATTCTCTCTCTCACACACACACACACACACACACTCATTCTCTCTCACACACACTCATTCTCTCTCACACACACACACTCATTCTCTCTCACACACACTCATTCTCACTCTCAAACACACCTCATTCTCTCTCACACACTCATTCTCACTCTCACACACATTCTCTCTCTCACACACTCATTCTCACACACACTCATTATCTCTCTCACACACACACACTCATTCTCTCTCACACACACACTCTCATTCTCTCTCACACACACACACTCATTCTCTCTCACACACACACTCATTCTCTCTCACACACACACACTCATTCTCACACACACTCATTATCTCTCACACACCCACTCATTCTCACACACACTCACTCACTCTCACTCTCTCTCTGATCATATGTATTTACCAACTTATCTATCCATCTCTCCACTGCCCCCCCCCCCCCCCCCTCTCTCTCTCAAAACCGCCAGGGATAGCGACCGAGGACCGAGGACAGCCATGAATGTAAATGTAGATCTGACCAGAACCAAAAATTCGATGAAAGAACGTTCTGCGAGTTCTAAAACCGCAACTTTAAAGGTTTTCTATGCAAACGCTCGTAGCATACGCAATAAATTTTCAGATTTAGAGGAACTAGTGTTTACAGAAAATTATGATTTGATTGGCATAACAGAATCTTGGCTCAATACAGAAGATAGAGACTTTTTAGCAAGAGTATTCACTTCCCGGTTATGTAATGTTTGAGAACAGCCGAATAAATAAAAATGGAGGTGGCATTTTATTTTATATCAAAGAAAGTCTTAACCCGACCCGTGTCAAAACCTCAAATTGTGAACGTCGACACATTTTTTGTGCTAATAAAGAATAATAAAGGTACAAAAATAATACTTGCGTTAATATACAGACTTCCAGCTCAATCAGTGCAAACTGACCGAGAAATTTACGAACAAATTGCAGATGTAAGTAACTCACAAGATACCGTAATTTTTGGCGACTTTAATTTACCTCTGACCAAGTGGGGCGATACTCTTACTTCACACTCCACACTCCGGACATGACTTGTATACGAACTTGCAAGAGAGTTCGCTTTATCAATTTGTTCGAACGCCGACCCGTGGTAATAACGTTCTTGACATTGTACTTGCAACAAAAGAAGAATTGATAGAGAATTTGAATGTTGGTGATGAATTCAGTAACAGCGACCATCGTATGATAACTTTCACTTTAAACTTTACTAGTAACGAACCAAATAGTAGCATCGAAAAAGTCCCTAATTTCAAGAAAGCAAACTTCCATAAACTTAGAGCTATGTTTAAAGAAACTGACTGGAGCTTTTTAATTAACAATAACGACATAAATACATCTTGGAAGTTATTCGAAACCACTTACCTAAAAGCAGTGCAAGACTGCATACCATCGAAAATACGGCGTCCAGGCCATAATAATAAGCCCAAATGGTGGAAAAAGATATTTCAAACTGCCTGCTTGCTAAAAAATTTGCTAATGATAGATTAAAATCCTCACAAAATGACGAATAACGGGTGAAATTTGTAGAGCTACGACGCAAAGCCAAAAAGTTAATTAAGCAAAGTAAAAAGACCTTAGAGTTACATATTGTGAATCAAAGTGAAACAAACCCGAAAGAATTCTATAGTTATATCAGAAAGAAAAAAGTAGTTACTTCAACTGTTGGACCGTCGATGAAAATGGAGAATACACAAAAGACGAAGTACAAATGAGTAATGCCCTCAATACCTTCTTTGCATCAGTTTTTACAACAGAAGACCTCAGTGATATCCCTACACCATCGCCGATTCAGATTGATAATTTAGATGTTCTAAGCAATATCACCGTTACAGAGAGAGAAGTATTGAATTGTTTATATAAACTCAAGGTAAATAAAACGCCAGGACCTGATACAATCTCGCCTAGAGTTCTAAAGGAAGCTAAGGATGAGCTCTCCAAACCACTGACATTACTATTCAATAAATCCTTGCAGTCTGGAACTATGCCTGATCAGTGGAAGCTAGCCAACGTAACACCGATATTCAAAAAGGCAGCAAATCCCTACCCAGTAACTATCGTCCAATTAGCTTAACCTCAGTTGTATGTAAAATGCTAGAAACGGTCATACGAGACAGACTCGTAAATCACTTAGAGGAAAATAACATACTTAAAGATACTCAACACGGCTTTCGTAAAAAACGTTCCTGTTTAACAAACCTCTTAGACTTCTTGCACGATATCCTCAACCTCTACGATGAGAGTAAAGCTGTAGATATTATATACCTTGATTTTCAAAAGGCCTTTGACAAAGTTCCCCACAAACGTTTACTGCTAAAACTAAAAGCGCATGGAATACAAGACGGTGTGTTGAAATGGATAGAAAATTGGCTCAGCAACAGAAAGCAAAGTGTAGTCATAAACGGTAAGGCATCTAAATGGACCAATGTAAGTAGCGGGGTACCCCCGGGATCGGTACTAGGACCAATTCTCTTTCTAATTTACATCAACGACATAGATGAGGGTCTCACCTGTACAATCTCAAAATTTGCTGACGATACAAAAATTGCAAATAGCGTACTCTCAAAAGAACAAGTTGACGATATGCAACACAATCTAGATAAATTGTCATGTTGGGCCCAAATTTGGCAAATGAGTTTCAATGCGGATAAATGTAAAGTACTACATGTCGGATACCTAAATGAGAAAGCAAACTATTCGATGAATGGCACTCAGCTTAAGAATGTAAACAGATAAACCGATCTGGGAGTAACAATATCGAGTAACCTAAAACCGAGTCAACAATGTTCAGAAGTTGTTAAGAAGGCAAACAAAATAATTGGCTTTATAGGCAGGTCATTTGAGCATAAATCCAAAGAAGTTATCCTAACCCTTTACAATTCCTTAGTCCGCCCTCTTCTGGAATACTGCATTCAATCCTGGTGCCCTTATTACCAAAAAGATATAAACAAGCTAGAACGAGTTCAACGTAGAGTTACCAAACTGATACCTAGCCTAAAGAACAAACCATACGAATAGCGTCTTAGAGAATTAAATCTATTTCCTTTAACCCAGCGCAGATTAAGAGGTAACTTAATTAGAGTGTTCAAAATCATCAAAGGCATCGACAATATGAACTGTAGTAAGTACTTCACTATCGACCAATCTAATTACATGCGGGGAAACGGTTGCAAAATTATTGGTAAATCTTTTAACTCGCACGAATCTAAGAATTTCTTCTTCAATCGAGTTGTCAACTTGTGGAATGGGCTTCCCCGAAACGTTATAGACTGCATCACCGTTGATTCATTTAAACTCCGCCTAGACAAATATCTCGCATCAAACCCGCGAATGACTGCGTTTGTAAATGAATAACTTTATTTTATCCCCCCCTCAGTTACTAACCCATCTGTCCTCTACTAACTTCCTAATCCTGCCACGGACATTAGTTCCAGGGCAGTAATTCCCTTTCCAATGTTCCCTTACCCACTCTAAACCACTGTTTGGACACTTGATCCTCAGTGTTTTGAGGACAAGCAACCTAGAAGGGTCACTAGACCTGTTGTTGCTTGATTTCCTTTGTACTCCTTTGTACTCTCTCTCTCTGAGCTATGATCACATTTATTGACCATATTATCTATCAATCTATCGCATTACCTCCCTCCTCTCTCTCTCTCTCTCTCTCTCTCTCTACTTCACTGTCCTATTCTTCTACTATAAACTGTCCCTGTCTAGTAGTATTAAGGCCGGCCCACCTAGTAGGGACCGCAAAGTCTGTGTTGTCTGAGTATCTGTGTAACTGTGAAACTGTTTAACTCTCTCTCTCTCTCTCTCTCTCTCTCTCTCTCTCTCTCTCTCTCTCTCTCTCTCTCTCTCTCTCTCTAATCACTTTCATTAATTTCATTGGAGGTGTTTGGTGTTGAGGTGAAATTAATACAAATATAGATTGACCCTATTATCTATGAATCTATCCAATTACTCTTTCTCTCTCTCTCTCACTCTCTCACACACACACACACACACACACACATTCACAGACGCACAGCGGCACACGCAGGCGCGCACAGACACACACACACACACACACACACACACACACACACACACACACAAAAACACCCACACACCCACCACGTATTTCCCCAGAGATACATCATTCCTCTCTCTCTCTCTAACACACACTCACACACACACACACACACACACACACACACACACACTAATTGGCTTTACCTGACCTAGTACAAAGGAGTACAACGGAAATCAAGCAACAACAGTCTAGTGACCCTTCTAGGTTGCTTGTCCTCCAAAACACTGAGGATCAAGTGTCCAAACAGTGGTTTAGAGTGGGTAAGGGAACATTGGAAAGGGAATTACTGCCCTGGAACTAATGTCCGTGGCAGGATTAGGAAGTTAGTAGAGGACAGATGGGTTAGTAACTGAGGGGGGCATAAAATAAAGTTATTCATTTACAAACGCAGTCAGGCGCGGGTTTGATGAGAGATATTTGTCTAGGCGGAGTTTAAATGAATCAACGGTGATGCAGTCTATAACGTTTCGGGGAAGCCCATTCCACAAGTTGACAACTCGATTGAAGAAGAAATTCTTAGATTCGTGCGAGTTAATAGATTTACCAATAATTTTGCAACCGTTTCCCCGCGTGTAATTAGATTGGTCGATAGTGAAGTACTTACTACAGTTCATATTGTCGATGCCTTTGATGTTTTGAACACTTGAATTAAGTCACCTCTTAATCTGCGCTGGGTTAAAGGAAATAGATTTAATTCTCTAAGACGCTCTTCGTATGGTTTGTTCTTTAGGCTAGGTATCATTTTGGTAACTCTACGTTGAACTCGTTCTAGCTTGTTTATATCTTTTTGGTAATAAGGGCACCAGGATTGAACGCAGTATTCATGAAGAGGGCGGACTAAGGAATTGTAAAGGGTTAGGATAACTTCTTTGGATTTATGCTCAAATGACCTGCCTATAAACCCAATTATTTTGTTTGCCTTCTTAACAACTTCTGAACATTGTTGACTCGGTTTTAGGTTACTCGATATTGTTACTCCCAGATCGGTTTCTCTGTTTACATTCTTAAGCTGAGTGCCATTCATCGAATAGTTTGCTTTCTCATTTAGGTATCCGACATGTAGTACTTTACATTTATCCGCATTGAAACTCATTTGCCAAATTTGGGCCCAACATGACAATTTATCTAGATTGTGTTGCATATCGTCAACTTGTTCTTTTGAGAGTACGCTATTTGCAATTTTTGTATCGTCAGCAAATTTTGAGATTGTACAGGTGAGACCCTCATCTATGTCGTTGATGTAAATTAGAAAGAGAATTGGTCCTAGTACCGATCCCTGGGGTACCCCGCTACTTACATTGGTCCATTTAGATGCCTTACCATTTATGACTACCCTTTGCTTTCTGTTGTTGAGCCAATTTTCTATCCATTTCAACACACCGTCTTGTATTCCATGCGCTTTTAGTTTTAGCAGTAAACGTTTGTGGGGAACTTTGTCAAAGGCCTTTTGAAAATCAAGGTATATAATATCTACAGCTTTACTCTCATCGTAGAGGTTGAGGATATCGTGGAAGGTCTAAGAGGTTTGTTAAACAGGAACGTTTTTTACGAAAGCCGTGTTGAGTATCTTTAAGTATGTTATTTTCCTCTAAGTGATTTACGAGTCTGTCTCGTATGACCATTTCTAGCATTTTACATACAACTGAGGTTAAGCTAATTGGACGATAGTTACTGGGTAGGGATTTGCTGCCTTTTTTGAATATCGGTGTTACGTTGGCTAGCTTCCACTGATCAGGCATAGTTCCAGACTGCAAGGATTTATTGAATAGTAATGTCAGTGGTTTGGAGAGCTCATCCTTAGCTTCCTTTAGAACTCTAGGCGAGATTGTATCAGGTCCTGGCGTTTTATTTACCTTGAGTTATATAAACAATTCAATACTTCTCTCTCTGTAACGGTGATATTGCTTAGAACATCTGAATTATCAATCTGAATCGGCGATGGTGTAGGGATATCACTGAGGTCTTCTGTTGTAAAAACTGATGCAAAGAAGGTATTGAGGGCATTACTCATTTGTACTTCGTCTTTGGTGTATTCTCCATTTTCATCGACTAAACGGTCCAACAGTTGAAGTAACTACTTTTTTCTTTCTGATATAACTATAGAATTCTTTCGGGTTTGTTTTACTTTGATTCGCAATATGTAACTCTAAGGTCTTTTTACTTTGCTTAATTAACTTTTTGGCTTTGCGTCGTAGCTCTACAAATTTCACCCGTTCTTCGTCATTTTGTGAGGATTTTAATCGATCATTAGCAATTTTTTTAGCAAGCAGGCAGTTTGAAATATCTTTATTCCACCATTTGGGCTTATTATTATGGCCTGGACGCCGTATTTTCGATGGTATGCAGTCTTGCACTGCTTTTAGGTAAGTGGTTTCGAATAACTTCCAAGATGTATTTATGTCGTTATTGTTAATTAAAAAGCTCCAGTCAGTTTCTTTAAACATAGCTCTAAGTTTATGGAAGTTTGCTTTCTTGAAATTAGGGACTTTTCGATGCTACTATTTGGTTCGTTACTAGTAAAGTTTAAAGTGAAAGTTATCGTACGATGGTCGCTGTTACTGAATTCATCACCAACATTCAAATTCTCTATCAATTCTTCTTTTGTTGCAAGTACAATGTCAAGAACGTTATTACCACGGGTCGGCGTTCGAACAAATTGATAACCTACAGTCCGTTGCCCCATTAACTCTTTTCCAATTCCCTCATTTAATCTCTCCCAAGGATTTAACTCCCATTATTAGCCTCACCTGACCCTACCAGAACAGTTTTTGTATGTATGTATGTTTGTTTGCATACGTGAGCGTTTATGTATACGGGCATGTGCACACTTACTGCATGTTCTTATGTTCTTATATAATATGTATATATATGCGTATTTATGTGTGTACGTATGCGTATATATGTATGTTCTGTATATATATGAGTAAAATAAATGTGTACTGTATATGCACTGTAAATCACTTACTCTCATGGTTAATTTATGATAATTTGTATTTTGCGCTAGCATAATTATTGTATTAATTTCTTGTTTTAATGTAAAGTATATTATACTCACCCATTGTAAACTGAGCTTACCATTTTCATATCTGTACATCTCATGTTCATCCACTAATTGTAAAATGTGTATTTTCAGCTCATGAGGCTGCCATTCTTTAATAAATCGTTTATTATTATTATTTATTATTTTTACACCACGTATGTCCCCAGAGACACTCCATTCCTCTCTCCCCCAATCTTGCAGACCAAAGTGGCAATATTCGTGCAGAGTGGAGCCTAGTCGGAAGAGAAAATAAACATCACACGAATTTCACAATGTACGGTATGCATATGGATGTGGTATGGATGTGGTGTCCCGAGTTCGAATCCCGGGAAGACCATATGCTTTCATTAGTTTATTCAAGTGCATTGGGGTATGTAATTGATGATTAATTTTAAGAACGGGGTGTTACTTAGTCTATATAAACCTATGGGTATTTTGAAATTACAGCGTCTGGCAAAAAAATAAAAAAATAAATAAATAAATACATAAATAAATAAAACAAAAATCGTGGAAGGGAAAATAAACATCGCCAAAATTTCACAATGCAAGTTATGGATATATTATTATGATTTAGGTAGCTTTATAAATCTATGGGCATTTTGAATTTACGGTGTCTGGCAAAAATAAATAAATAAATGAATAAGAAATACAAAATAAATAATAAGGACTCCAAGGTCCTTAATATTGAAGCCCGGTGTTGGTAAGACATTATTGCCTCGAGTTGTGCAAATATCAGGCAGAAGAAACAGGAGTTCCAATAGCAAGGAGGGGGGGGGGAGATTCCTTTTTGGGTTGGTGCCTACTAGCCCCCCCCCCCCCCCCTTATGTTGCTGCATATCTAGTATCTTCTGTTATCAACTTTGCGTAAGCAGAGTGGTATCGCCTCCCGTATAGTGGTACATGCTGGCCGTAATGTCTGTCTGTCCGATTACTCCTCCTAGACCGTTCGACGGATTTTCACCAAACTTCACACAGACATTCGGTGCGTGAATGCGACGGTAATTATTATTGTTTTTTTGAATTTGTGTAATAGTTATGATTTTAGGTCCAAAATATGGTTTTGCCCCCACCAGCCCCCCTCCTCAAGCAGCCCCCCCCCCCCTTTTTCAGGACCACCACCCCCCACCCTGTACAGTCTACGACAGAACTGCTGTCATGGCCTGAGGCAATGTATTAGTTCACTTATCGTTTAATAGATGGCCCTTTAATCGCTTCTAATAAAAGGAGGCGGGGTTAATATAGAGGTTGGAAGGAGGAGGAGTCAAATATGTGTGTGTGTTCTAGAACAGCACGCAGAATAAGTTTATTTTAACATAACACACAGGCTATATTATTAGATTAGCCCATGCCGGATCACAAATAAGTAACACACATCAGGTGTTGCGTTATTTATGGAATTTAAACAGACAATCAGTTTATATCTTTCGCACTTCCCATTCCCCTCCTCCCCTCTCCCTTTCACCCCAACTCTCCCTCTTCACTCGCTTTCTCTCCCCTCCCTCCCACCTATCTCTCTCTCTCTCTCTCTCTCTCTCTCTCTCTCTCTCTCTCTCTCCCTTATTACCAAAAAGATATAAACAAGCTAGAACGAGTTCAACGTAGAGTTACCAAAATGATACCTAGCCTAAAGAACAAACCATACGAAGAGCGTATTAGAGAATTAAATATATTTTCTTTAACCCAGCGCAGATTAAGAGGCGACTTAATTCAAGTGTTCAAAATCATCAAAGGCATCGACAAAATGAGCTGTAGTAAGTACTTCACTATCGACCAATCTAATTACACGCGGGGAAACGGTTGCAAAATTATTGGTAAATCTTTTAACTCACACGAATCTAAGAATTTCTTCTTCAATCGAGTTGTCAACTTGTGGAATGGGCTTCCCCGAGACGTTATAGACTGCAGCACCGTTGATTCATTTAAATTCCGCCTAGACAAATATCTCGCATCAAACCCGCGACTGACTGCGTTTGTAAATGAATAACTTTATCCTCCCCTCAGTTACTTCCTAGTCCTGCCACGTTAGTGGCAGGGCAGTAGTTCCCTTTCCAATGTTCCCTTACCCACTCTAAACCACTGTTTGGATACTTGATCCTCAGTGTTTTGGAGGACAAGCAGCCTAGAAGGGTCACTAGCTATGTTGTTGCTTGATTTCCTTTGTACTCCTTTGTACTCTCTCTCTCTCTCTCTCTCTCTCTCTCTCTCTCTCTCTCTCTCTCTCTCTCTCTCTCTCTCTCTCTCTCTCTCTGACGTAAATGATACCCTCTAAAATACTCAGATTAATACTATGCAATTGTTTTGAATTTACATATACATAATAAATGTTAGGGATGACTAAAATAACTAACATATATTGATTAGGAATAGGATAACTAGCGGGGCAGCGAACAACACCTATTGCTCGCTGCCTCGCTAGTTATCCTATTCCTACTTAAGCTACGATTCCCGAAGAACACGTCTATATTTGTTTGTATATATATTAAGTGTAACAATAACACTTAGGATTCAAGTTATTTGTGTTGGCTCAAGGAATAAGTTGAATAATACATATACTTATGACCTCCACAATTTGTAATGTTTGGGGAGACGGCGCTTCAACCTCTCTCCTCTGTCCATCACATGCAAGCACCAACCCACCCACACCCACACCCACACCCACACAGGATACAAAACACACACACACTCACACCCGATAACATAAAACGCACATCACACACATGATCACATACAACGTAATGGGCACAAATCACTCACACGTGATAACATAAAACGCACACACACACACTGGTCCAGGCAAACTAGAAAAGGTATTAGCATTAGTGAGGAAATGCTGCTGTCTTCAGTGCGTGCCATGGCCATCCTGAGCCTTACAACGTATACAGACTAATAACACACATAACAAAGCCACTACAACAACTTCGTCTCTCTCCAACAACCATTCTCCCCTCTCTACACTCTTCAGACAATAGGAAAAGTAGAAAGTAGCTACGAGGTGCCGTAGTAAAGGCTTATCCTTCAATACTTTCACCTGACCTGACCCCATCCGGGGTTTAGCTGGTCCACAAGGGTGTGTGACATGAACCCAATAGAGAATTTGTAGGTCATCATGTCATGGAGTGGAATGTGGTCCAGGTTAGGATTGGAAAGGGCGGGAGGAGTGGGATCAGCAGGGGGCACGGGGGGGGGGAATCCGTCGCCGCCCTAATATAAGTTGGAAAATGTTGTAATCAGCTCCAACGAGAATACAAGAGGTAGTTGATGTAGCTTGTGGGTGGAGATCATATTGTGACGTTAACCACTCCGTTAGAACCGCATGGCTTGTCCTACAGTGACTCGCTAGGATCGCCAGGGCAGTGGATGGGGCTACAGTTTATGTATTAGAGTGTGCTTTATTTCATATGAAAGCTCGTGTCATGGGCAGTCCAGAAAGGCTCTTTGTTTTCACCCATGTCAAGGCTTTATATATTTAATTGTAAAGTATATGTTTTATCATTAACTAGTAATGATGGGATCTGGGAGAGAGAGAGAGAGTAGAACAGAGTGAGAGGGAGCGCGCAGTGTTTTTGTCCCGCTCGATGACGTCACGGCTGGCTGCCTCGTGGGGGTTGGTTGAGAGAGGTCCTTACCATGCTGAGCTCCCTTGCTAGTGGCTAGAGGACTTGTAACCGCTTTTTTCCCACGCGCCTCGAGCTAGTGCGAGTATATATACAGTTCCTCGTCACTCTCTCCCTCAGATCTGGTTTCTAGAACGCATTCATCTTCATCCCTTGCTACCTGTCCCCCGCTCGCAACTGAGAATCTTTTCCACTGCCTACCTCTCTCTTTTTTCATATCTTTCACCACCTTTTATTAATATTATGTCCCCTCTGGTTAACTCTGCAAAATCAGCTTCATGCTGGCCAGTTGTATTGTGCGTTAAGGTCTGATATAACCCATGTATGTTAGTTGTTAAGATAAGTGGATCACAAAGCCTTGGTTGGCATTTATATTGTTTAAGTACCGCTTCCTTTAATTATTAGTGTTCTGCTGGATTAGATAATGCTAGACTAGGAGTCTGATATTATAAGGTATTGTTTCCTATGAGTGCTGGCTTTAGTTAAAAGCGGCACGACATACCTGAGAACTGGAGTTGATTGAGTAAATTCTAGTCTGTGTGCCATTGAGAGTAGAGCATGCACGAATGAGGGTTTTTTGCCTATACCATTCTGCACTGTTCTAGTCTCGATTGTTTGTCTTTGAGGTACGCCAGGAGAATGCTTAATACTTCGGTATTAAGGTTTCTCAAGAGAGCTACCCTTCCCTATAACGTAATATTTGACGCACAGACTTGAGATTTGCACTAGGCTATGCGGCATGCCATGCGCACCAGTATCTCGTATCATTGACTCTAGCTAGACTTTATCAGTCACAGTAGACATTAAGTATATTAAACCAATTACTCTTTTTATGTATACCCGTGTATGATTACACAAGCATTTCGCAGCCTAGTTTGATGTATTGAGACACAAACGACTTAGGCTCTTTTTGTTGATAGGAATACTGCATTGTCGTGGCGATTATTATTATTGTTGTAGTGTTTAGGATATTCTTGGCTCCGACGGCATTATATATTCTGCCTTTTTGTGTGCATAGCCTGCACGAGCATTGTTCCGCTGCCTGCCTTTTTGGGTTCCATTTCCGATACGAGCATCTTTATAGCATCTAACATTTAAAGAAGATTCCTTGTTAGTGGTGAAGGACTTTAGTGCACTTTCTTTCATGCAGGAGTGCCTGACATTTATTGATTAAAGTAACGTAAGCTGTAACTTCTCTTACCACCTTACTTTGCATACCATAACCAAGCACCTTCGGTTATAGGTAGTAATAGGCTGTTTTCACATAACATTAAGCCTAGAGTAGACGCACATTTATTGAGAGTTTGATAGCCTATTATTGCATATAGAACTCTGTAGAGTATTTGTGTTCTTTGTTCACTGGGAATATACATCAGAGGTTGGATCTAGCGCTTTCCGTTGTAGCATTTATGCCATTACTAGTCCAATGAATAAGAGCCCTGATATATTTGAACCCCAGTCGTAACAATATTGATTGAATAAATATAAATTGTAAATGTTTACATTTAAGAACTCTTTACCAGGGTGATTAAAAAAAAGTGTAATGATTTCACATGTATGTCATTTCTTTATTTTTTAACCTACACACTTTATCTTTTTAGGTTGTGATGGTGGTATCATGCCATTTGGAATAAGTCAACTACAAGGTTCTAGCTAAAATGGTATTCACAGCCGAGCAGAAAGTCAAGATAGTTGAATTCTGGTATGAGACCAAATCGTACGTCACAGTCCGTCGTCGGTTCTGCCGCGAGTTCAAAGTTCAAACACGTGATGGACCTAAAAAAAAACTGCCACAAAGGCAGTGAGCTTTGGGCCCTTCAGCTGCCTCTCTGTGATCTCCTCGGGTAGCTCAGAGCCCCAGAAGATTTTGTTATGGTAGCCGTTGATGTGGAAGTGTGCCTCGTCGGAGAACCAGATGTGGTTGATCCATCCTGGGGTGCGTTCAAGCTTTTGGCTAAGCCAATCACACATGACATGCCTTCTTTGCATGTCCTCAGCTTTTAGTTTATGCCTCACAGATATGGTGTAAGGGAATAGCTTGAGCTCTTTGGTCATAATATGCAACAGACTGGAGGGGGAGAGTCCCAACTCTTGGGAGCGGCGGCGGTCAGACTTCTTTGGGATTCTGATGGCTGAGTTGCGCACAGTATCAATGTTTGCCTGGTTCTTTGTGACTGCTGCTGGACGTCCACTGTTCCCCTTCTGTGTGCTGTGGACGGTACCCTTGCTCTCAAAGTGCTTGACAAACCTCAGTATAACATTATTTTTAGGTCCATCACGTGTTTGAACTTTGAACTCGCGGCAGAACCGACGACGGACTGTGACGTACGATTTGGTCTCATACCAGAATTCAACTATCTTGACTTTCTGCTCGGCTGTGAATACCATTTTAGCTAGAACCTTGTAGTTGACTTATGCCAAATGGCATGATATCACCATCACAACCTGAAAAGATAAAGTGTGTAGGTTAAAAAATCAAGAAATGACATACATGTGAAATCATTACCCTTTTTTTGAATCACCCTATATATATATTATATAATGTGTATGTGTTTCCAGTGTTCACCATAACATAATGATGGTGAAATAATACATATTAAATTAAATTCAAGGTAACATACACAGAGCTATAGTATACTTTTAATTATGTTTGGAGGATAATTTAAACAATTCGAAGTAAAAATATAAAAGCCTAAACAATTTATATCAATTTTAAAACAACATAACCAGATTGCTTGGATTAACGTTAATTGTTCAATTCGATGACTTACTTTATAGTAAATCATTACAATGGGTAGCGCCGAACTGTTCACTGATAATGGGAAACCACAGTAATTAAGCTAGTAATTAAGAATCCACTGAGAAAAGTATAATTCAATAATCATAGCGTGTCATATTACATGTTAAGGTAGATTATGAATTGGTCAACCACAGTGCTGTGAATAGTGGTAT
Organism: Paralithodes platypus; assembly: GCA_032716605.1. Lineage (NCBI taxonomy): Eukaryota > Metazoa > Arthropoda > Malacostraca > Decapoda > Lithodidae > Paralithodes > Paralithodes platypus. Next base: position 35,391,642 of record CM064577.1, on the reverse strand, counting down.
GGAAGAAAACAAATATTTACTCTAATATCAACATTTGTTTTTATTACAAAGAAACACGTTTCGGCTCATCTAAAGTGTTTTCTCTAACTGAGCCGATATTATCTTGTCTGTATGATACATATATTTGGTTATAATTTGGTCCAAGCTAGATTACAATGTGATCCAACTTGTCTTGATGCGTGGATTGTAACATCCCGTTTCAATTACTTATATATTTATACGAATGTTCAAACTAACCAGGACGCTAAGGTTGGCAACTTTGAGTGTTTTGCAACGGAGCATATCTATTTATTTTCTGTAACACATTGTATAAGGTAAAGAATAGAATACGAGTTAATAATTGAAAATCAGTAAAGGTAAAAAGAACAGTATTATTAAAACACCAAAGTAATTTTTATGGACAGCTTTGAGCACGATGATGAGGACAATTATATATTCGGTTAGGAGAGAGAAGGGGGAGAGAAAAAGAGAGAAGGGGGGAGATAGTGGAAGGCAGCAGAGAGAAGGGGAGGAGGGGGGAATGGGAAGTTCGAAGGATAGAACCTTGATTGTCTGTATATTAAATTCCATAAATAACGCAACACCTGATGTATGTTACTTATTTGTGATCCGGCATGGGTTAATCTAATAATATAGCCTGTGTGTGTTGTTAAAATAAACTTATTCTGCGTGCTGTTCTAGAACACACACACACACACACACATTTGACTCCCCCTCCTTCCAACCTCTATATTAACCCCGCCTCCTTTTATTAGAAGCGATTAAAGGGCCATCTAATAAAAGATAAGTGAACTAACACATTGCCTCAGGCCATGGCAACAAGTTCTGGCATAGACTGTACCTATTCCCAAGCAATGATGGTGGCGTTCTGTGTGTGTGTGCCCTGTAGGGGCACACTCACACAGACCGCCATCGTTCAGGGGGCAAAAAAACCATTGCCCACATTTTTTAGGTTAAGTTAGTTTAGTTGACATTAGAAGGTGACAATTGTAGTGGTTATGATAGTAGTAGTGATGATGGTGGTAATATTAGTGATGATGGTAGTATTAGTTATGATGGTGACAATTGTATTGATGATGATAGTAGTAGTAATATTGGTGGTAATATTAGTGATGATGGTAACCCTTCGCAGAGTTGGGTATGCCGTGTTGATTTTGGGCGAAACGCCACGTCTACTTTATCATATTATTTTTGTACGAATATTTATGCTTGAATAAGGGGTCGATAAATTATTACTATACTGTACTTATAATAACTTGCGATTTATTGTATTTAGATGGAAAATAAGGTCTATCTATCTATATACTCAGGCCCAATCCCCACTTTTCCATTTTGTGTTGTTGGGGGGGGGGGGGGGGGGGGGTAGACTCAGGACAGAGCCAGAATAGGGACAACACAACAGAAAACAATGAACACACACAACAAAATACAAATTCACACACATCTAGGTCATCCAGGAGAATACCCAGAGACCAGGGTCTGGTTGAGATGGTGCTGCTGTTTAAGATGGTGGTGGTGGTTGGTGGTTGAGATGGTGGTGGTGGTTGACATGATGGTGGCAGTGGTTTAGATGGTGATAATGGTGATAGTGGTTGTGGTTAAGAGGATGATGATGGTGGTGGTGGTGGTGGTGGTGGTTGACATGATGGTGGCAGTGGTTTAGATGGTGATAATGTTGGTAGTGGTTGTGGTTAAGAGGATGATGATGGTGGTGGTGGTGGTGGTTGACATGATGGTGGCAGTGGTTTAGATGGTGATAATGGTGGTAGTGGTGGTGGTTAAGAGGATGATGATGGTGGTGGTGGTTGAAATGATGATGATGGTGGTGGTGATGGTTGGAGTTGATGATGATGGTGGTGGTGGTGGTGGTTGAGAGGATGGTGGTGGTGGTGGTGATGGTTACATGCATTATTGAATACAATTCCACATACAAGTGGAACGCAAATGTCTATTAGTTCCCATTAAATGAGTATAATTGCTTTTTCTGGACCCCCTTCTCCCTCATGTTTAGCATGTTCAGTTGCCCTCTGACCCCTGACCTGTGCGGACGTCCCCAGTGACCGCTAGTGAACCGGTTTACCCTTAGTGAGGTCCTAGTGAACTTTCTTAGTGATGGCTGTTGTTGATGAGTCTGCTGTCTCCTCCCATACTCTCCAGCTTTGTCTTGCTTTGCAAGAAAGACTGGAGAGTGTGGAGCAGGAGATTCAGTGTCTCAAAGATGAAAATTTGGCCTTGAGACTAGCTATGGCGGAAAAGAAGTGTGAGGCTACCGGAAGTGTTCCCAGGGATCGTGAAGCCCCTTGGAAAGTGGTGTCAACCAGTGCAACGGCCTGCAAGCTGAAAAGGCAGCCACTCAAGACCCACAACAACTTCAGCACCTTGGCTGATGAGAGTGATGGCGAGGAAGTGGCGATCATCGAGGCAGTGAGAGGGGAGGGGGGGAAGTCTGCTGCTGTTGCTGCTACAACTCCTGCTACAGGCCGGCAACAGAAAACAGCTAAGTCTATTTTAATTGTAGGGGATTCAATGATTAAATACCTTGGTAGGGCTACTAACACACATGTTGGTAAAGTTGTCTGTCTGCCTGGTGCCGGAGTCGAGAAGGTGGCAGAAAAGCTAGATGGTGTCATGGAAGCGAGTGGAGAGGACCCCATCATCTTCCTCAACGCAGGGAGCAACGACATTTGGAAATGCAGGACTGAGGAGTTGCTCACCACGTACCAGGAAATGTTGGAGAGGATCAAGGAGAAGGGTGGAGTTCCTGTGGTACACAGTATCCTACCAAGAAGAGGGGTAAGGAAGGAATGGTCCTCCAGGGCTATTGGTGTAAATAGCCGGCTGGAGAAGTATTGCAAGGCAAATACTATTCCATTCCTGGATAACTGGACCCTCTTCTACGGTAAGGATGAACTGTATGCCCAGGATGGAGTACATCTCTCTCGACTAGGAGTTTCGACCTTAGCCAGCTCACTCGACAAGTTTGTTGCGGGGTTTGGTTAATAAACCATAGGTGTGTAAGTAAAATAGAATCCCAGCCACATCAAATTGATAGTAATAACGAACATTCTGATAGCGTAGATTTTCCGTCTAGGTCCAGTAGTTCAACAGGTAAAAATAAATTAGTTAAAAACAATAGAAAAATAGTTGCAAATACAAGTAATAGTTTGAGTGTTTATTATACAAATTGCAGGAGTTTATGTAACAAAATGAACGAACTTAGAGCACTGGTTAGCAAAGAAATATAGACATAATAGCGCTAACTGAAACATGGATTAATACAGAAACCAGGCATTTTTTAGCAGAGTTTGATATACCAGGATATAGTTTGTTTAAATATGACCGAACAAGTAAGAGGGGTGGCGGTATAGCAGTGTTTGTCAGGAGTTCATTAAAAAGCTGTACTAAATCAGGTATTAGAGTAAATAATGAAAATGAAAGTGTTTGGGTAGAAGTTAACGAAGGTAGTGAGACTTTAGTTATTGGAGTTATGTATAGACCGCCAAATATGAGTAGAAATGACGGAACATCATTATGGGAGGAAATTAAAATAGCATCAAGGCTTAGCAACGTGTGCATTATGGGGGATTTTAATTTCCCTAATATAGATTGGCAGCAACAAATAGGCGACTCTGATTCAAGGGAGTTTATTGAGGTAGTACAAGATATTTTTTTATCTCAATTCATAGATACGCCGACTAGAGGTGATAATATTCTCGATTTAGTTTTCAGTAACAATGAACATATGATAAATAGTGTAGAAATCGGGGACCACCTTGGAAATAGTGATCACAATTCTGTGTATTTTAATATACAATGGAAAGGTAATATCAGAGAGAATACAACATTAATACCTGACTTCAGAAAAGCCAATTATGGTGGGTTAAGAGAAGCCCTGTTAGCGGACCCTATGGTCAAAAAATTAAGTCGATCCAGGTGTCCAAATGAGTGTATCCTTTCTCAGGCACCTGTCATCTTAAGTCAGGAGGAGACATCAAACTTGGTAGATACATACGATAATTTTATCAAGTCAGTATTCAATGCGCAAAATAAATATATCCCCAAAAGAAAATTTAGATCAACACAGAACCAACCCAAATGGATGAATAATAGACTATTAGATCTTCTAGGAAAAAAGAGAGGAATATATAGAAAAATTAAAAAAGGCGAAATTCACCTACTTGCTTACTATCAGAATCTATCACGACAGGTAAAAAAGGATATTAGTAAAGAAAAAGAAATTATGAAATTAAGGTTGCCAATGATTCAAAAAATAATCCTAAAGCTTTTTACCAACTATATAAATCCAAGGTTAGAGATGTAATTGGTCCCCTTAAAACTTCGATAGGAAAATTGACAGAAAGTGATTTAGAAATGTGCAGTACATTAAATAGTCAATTTCTTTCCGTTTTCACTAATGAAAATTTGGCACAGTTTCCAGAAGTCCGTAAGGTATACAGCGATAGTATAGAAAATAGGTTAAGTACGGTTACTATAAGTAGAAATGATGTGGTTAAGGAAATTGACAGACTGAAACCTCATAAATCGCCTGGTCCTGATGAGGTATATGCTAGAGTATTAAAAGAATGCAGAGATGAGTTAAGTTATCCATTAACATTTCTATTTAACAAGTCATTAGAAACAGGTATAGTTCCAGAAGCTTGGAAGCTTGCAAATGTAGTTCCGATCTTCAAAAAAGGTGATAAATCAATAGCATCCAATTACCGTCCCATTAGTCTCACTTCAATCATAGGAAAACTACTAGAGTCAATTATTTCTAGGAAAATGAGAAACCACTTAGAAACATTTAACTTAATCAATTCTTCTCAGCATGGATTCACTCAGGGACGGTCTTGCCTTACTAATTTGCTTAGTTTTTTTCTCAGAGGTATATGAAGCAGTAGATAATGACAAGTCATATGATATTATATATTTAGATTTCAGTAAAGCTTTCGACAGAGTCCCTCATGAGAGATTGATGAGAAAGGTTGAGGCACATGGAATAGGTGGGGCGTTGTTAGGATGGATTAGGTCATGGCTAATTGGTAGGAAGCAGAGAGTCAGCATAAATGGTACCAAGTCAGAATGGGGAGCAGTCAAAAGTGGTGTCCCCCAGGGATCGGTATTAGGTCCCCTGTTGTTTCTTATATACATAAATGACCTAGATTTAGGTATAACTAGTAGGATAAGTAAATTCGCAGACGATACTAAAATAGGGAGATCAATTGATTCAGATAGCGATATAGAGTGCCTCCAAAGGGATCTAGATACCTTACATGAATGGTCAGTAAATTGGCAGATGAAGTTTAACATTGACAAATGCAAGGTATTAAAGATAGGGAAGATGCAAACAAATGTTAAATATAAACTAGCTAATTTAGAATTAGAAAATTCAGACTGCGAGAAAGATCTAGGTGTGTTTGTTAGCAATGATTTGAAGCCTAGAAAACAGTGTATAAGCGTTCGTAATAAGGCAAACAGGATTCTCGGGTTCATCTCTAGGAGTGTGAGTAACAGAACTGCTGATGTTATCTTAAAACTTTACTTGTCATTAGTGAGACCCCATATGGATTATGCTGTCCAATTTTGGTGTCCTTATTACAGAATGGACATAGATTCATTGGAGAGAGTACGGCGTAGAATGACAAAAATGATCCATAATATTAGAAATCTTTCGTATGAAGAAAGGTTGAAGAAATTAGGTTTACATTCGTTAGAGAGACGCAGAGTTAGAGGGGATATGATAGAGGTGTTCAAGTGGGTTAGTGGGATTAACAAAGGGGACATGGCAAATGTACTAAAGCTCAGTGATAGCGAAAGAACTCGTACCAATGGTTTCAAATTAGATAAATTTCGTTTCAGAAAAGATATAGGCAAGTATTGGTTTGGTAACAGAGTTGTAGACGGGTGGAATGGACTACCAAGTGCTATAGTGGGATCTAAAACTGTAGGGAGCTTTAAGATAAAATTGGATAAGCATATGGACGAGAAGGGTTGGGTGTGAAGGGGGATCAGCCGGGTTGGGCCAATCAGCGCTCTGCAGACCTCCATAATCCTGCGTTAATCTCTAACCGTTTTGGTAAGATGATCCTCAGGGTATTAGAGTGTGAAGCCTATAATTGGGCTTTGTAATGAATTGGGGTTGTGTGAGACAGGGATCTGCCTTGCTTAGGCCAATCGGCTTTCTGCAGACTCCCATTTTCTTATGTTCTTATGTTCTTATATTAGTTCTGAGGTTTTAAGACGTTCGTTACGTTAGTTTGGAGATTGTGTGACCTTTCGCTTCATTTTGTTGTCAATATTAATATCTTTCGAGCCCTTTACGGGTCGATTTTCCTTGCCTCTAATTTTAGAAGGAACCGACCCTGCCGAAAAATGTACAAATTTTTCTTGAAAGAGGATCTAGCGGGTATTTGTCTAAGCTTGATGGAGGTCTAGCGAGGAAACTAAAAACATACATTAGTAAATACATATATAGACAAAAAACAAAGCATTACCCCCTTAATCACCCATTATAGCCATTATAATTACCCTATTAACTCCCAGCCACTCTAGATAATGACCCAATCCCCAATGCAATTTACTTTCCAATATATTAATAAAACACGTCAAGAGAATAATTAGTTTTTTATTCTCGATAATCCAAATTTAAATGTGACTATTCACCTAAAGTGGATTACTCAATTTGTCAATCCGATAATTAATATGGGAATAATGAATTGAGCTTAAGTGGGGTGACAGTTTGTTTTATCTTTCTCTCTTTTTCTCTCTTACTCTGGCTTCTATCCATTCAGCCCCATTCTGTTAATCCCCTGTTTTAAGACGTTTAACCCCTTCCAGGTGTCGATTTCTTCCTGGCGAGCGATAGCAAGCCAGCATTATATGGAAAAATCAGGCTTCGCCGGAGAAATTTTTCTATCGAAAAATTTACAAATTTAGCTTGCTGTCAAAACAAAAATATAAATATGTTAGCTCGCTACCGCTCGACAGGAAAACATTGACACCTGGATGGGGGTAAACGTCTTAAAATAGTAGGCTGAATGGGGCTGAATGAATACAAGCCAAAGAGAGAGGGAGAGAAAGAGAAAAAAAAAGCGAGGTGGGCTCCCTTAATATTACGTAATAGTGTACATATGTTTACTATATATGGGATTGTATGAACAATTAACTATACATTTGTATATTTAATGTAAGCTGGAATATATTTGATTTTATTAATAATGCTTACTTCATAACGCCGTGGTGTAGTGAGCTAAAAGCTTGGACACTCGGTTTGAATGTCTGAGGTTCGATCCCGGCTGGGAGTATTTGGAAATCACAATTATCTTCCATATATATTTTCTTAAATGTTAAATTATGCTCATCTGTGTATGGGACTCTTAAGATAGAATATAGGAAGTCATATATATTATTATGTTGCCTCCACCAACCGACTTTACTCCTAAACTCAATTAATGAAATCAACAAATACATGTGGCAGTCCAGGGATTCGAACCTAGGATGCTCACACCGAAATTCAGTGCATTTATCCATTGCGCTACGAAGACAGTTAAAGAATGGTGGACAAGCCTACGATTTATTATGCAGTTTCGAATCCTGCATATCAATCTAAGCATGTACACTCGCTCCAAGAAGTATCTGCACCCCTATGCTGATCATCTGGTGTGTACAGCTCGGTAGGGTTGGATCGTCTGTGACACATGGATATAGTTGCAGGCAGAGGTGCCCACCCTATCAAGCTGTACACACCAGATGATCAGCGTAAGGGTGCAGATACTTCCTGGAGCGAGTGTACACACATTCCAACTGCGCTATCATAGGCTATGGATAGATGAATGGAAGGAGTAATTAATGGGGTCTTAACCCTAAGGAAAGCCTCTCTATCAACTACCCCTGAACCTGAATGAATTATTATGTTCCCTCCACCAACCGACTTTACTCCTAAACTCAATTAATGAAATCAACAAATATATATACTTAATCTCTAGTCATTCCTTGGCTTATCGCTTTAGATAGTATTGATATACACATTCTATGGAATGTAGTGCGTGTGTGTATTTATTAGTATATTTTCTTAACTGTACGCTTCCTAGAATGTTTTTTGTCTAATTATAATGCTCATAGATAAGGCTGTCAAATGTAAACTAATCATTCTGATAAACTCAAATTTAATGTCAGTTATATTTACACATTAACGGAACACTATGAAATGCAACACAAATATGTAAAACTATTCCTTAAAACAATTATATAGACCTGGTAACAGATTCTACAGACTGTTTTAGGCATTCAAGAGTTTATGAATAGATCTTACGAACACTATTGTATACGGTACCCAGTTTGTTATAATTGGTGTGAACATATTTATAATATAATTGATTATATATTTTAATGTACATCATATTCTCATCCCGGATGTCTGGACATGTTTGAGTCGGAATTTGCACTCACTCATGTGAAATGTTTTTCTGACAACTATTTTTCCCCTTAACCCCTTCTGTACCGGCGACGAAATTTTTCATTTTATTACAGCTACATTTAGACGATTTTGTGCCGCTTAAGAAGGATCTGTGGTAGTAAAAAGGGTTAAGTGATATAGTTCGAAGCCTGTTTATTGCTGGAGGCCCTTTTCAAGCTCAATAAAATCGTCTAATAGTAGCCAGAATAAAGTCAAAAGGACGGTTCGGTAGTGAAAGGCTTAAAATATACCTTTGAAAGCCAGCCATCCACTCCAACACTGTAACAGGATAAATGTTTACAAAAGTACGATGTATACAGTATATCCAGATAAAAAGGTCGGGATATTGATACTACACGAATTTTATAATCATCAGCAGGTGGAAACTAAGATTATATATATATATATATATATATATATATATATATATATATATTATTAGAGAGAGAGAGAGAGAGAGAGAGAGAGAGAGAGAGAGAGAGAGAGAGAGGAGTAATTTAGATTAAACCATTCCGTGCATTGCTATTAAGTAATTGTACGTTGATGCTCGAGTGACGTGTGTGTGTGTGTGTGTGTGTGTGTGTGTGTAAATATGAATTTATTGAAAGTGTATGTGTGTAACCTGATTGATATACAGTACAGTATAATTATGAAAAACAAAATTGATTAACTTAAGGGCGGTCACCGGCTTGTTTTATCTTTCTCTCCATTTCACTCTTTCCCTGGCTTGTATCCATTCGGCCCCATTCAGCCAACTGTTTTAAGACGTTTATCCCCATCCAGGTGTCGATTTCTTCCTGGCGAGAGATAACGAGCCAGCATTGTATGGAGAAATCCCGCTTCGCCGGAGACACTTTTCTATCGAAAAATTTAAAAATTTAGCTTCATATCAGCACAAAAATATATATATGCTGGCTCGCTACCGCTCGCCAGGAAAATATTGACACCTGGATGGGGATAAACGTCTTAAAACAGTAGGCTGAATGGATACAAGCCAACGAGAGAGGGAGAGAAAGAGAAAAAAAGTGAGGTGAGCTCCCTTAACATAAAAGGGCTGGGTGGTGGTGTACCGCTAATTATACGATTTTGTGCAACTTAAGAAGGATCTGTGGTAGTAAAAAAAACGTTAATTAAGATAGTTCGAAGCCCGTTAATTCCTGAAGGCCCTTCCTAAACTGAATACAATCATCTATTAATAGCCAGTATAAATTGAAAACAAAAATGGTACTGAACGAGTTAAGCTGGACACGAGAGCTTTTATACTCAACATTCGATGATCAACATTGTTCTGGTAACATTTATGGGATATTTTACACTGGTATCGGAAACTAAACTAATGATAGATGAACTTAGGTGACCCAAATATTATAAATGTTAACCTCATAAGCTGCTAGACCAGTGTTCAGGATAAATGTTGAGGGAAGAAGCGCTTGTGTGATATCGGCTTTAACCCGTACAGCCCCAGCGACGCGCCTGACGCGTCGGCGATGTATGTAACGCACAGCCCCAGAGACGCGCCTGGCGCGTCACCCTAATTGCGCCGACCGTAACCTCAGGTGTAGCCACTCAAGAGGGCTCAGATTTGTATGGGAACTGTGTACGTATCCCACGCAACCGTGCCGATGGTTGAAAACTCTCAAAGTCCACGTGCGTGCGCGCAAAAACCTTTTTTTTTTTGGGATAATTGCCTTCAATTTTTTACTCTTATAAAGTCCGTTTTCGGGGGCTCTGTAGGACCATTTTTTAAGCTATTTGAGCGGTTTTTCGTGGTTTTTCCTTCATTCCTAACCCATTCGCTATTGTTTCTGGAATAAAACAATTTTTTGAAAACCGGCCGGGTTCTGGTGCGCAAACATTACAAAACAAACCGGGGCTCCACGGGTTAATGAGGGTCGAATCGATATACGCCATTCACAAACGAGAGAGAGAGAGAGAGAGAGAGAGAGAGAGAGAGAAAAAAAAAAAAGCCGCCAATCACAAAGAAGCTCAGTGGGAAATTGTTTTGTCTTTCAATCAGAACTTTGTCTCGAGTCACTTAGCAGCTGGGAGTTACCTGGGTCATTGGGAAGAATGAGAGAGAGAGAGAGAGAGAGAGAGAGAGAGAGAGAGAGAGAGAGAGAGAGAGAGAGGGGGTGGTTAAACGCCTACTGGATGCAACAATACAAATAACCATAATCTGCTGTAGCAAGAGAGAGAGAGAGAGCGTACATCTATAATCTGCTGTAGCAAGAGAGAGAGAGATAGCGTACATCTATAATCTTCTGTAGCAAGAGAGAGAGAGATAGCGTACATCTATAATCTGCTGTAGCAAGAGAGAGAGATAGCGTATCTAATCTGCTGTAGCAAGAGAGAGAGAGATAGCGTACATCTATAATCTGCTGTAGCAAGAGAGAGAGAGATAGCGTACATCTATAATCTGCTGTAGCAAGAGAGAGAGAGATAGCGTACATCTATAATCTGCTGTAGCAAGAGAGAGAGAGATAGCGTACATCTATAATCTGCTGTAGCAAGAGAGAGAGAGATAGCGTACATCTATAATCTGTCCTGTAGCAATGTGGGGACAATATATATTATGTTCTGTGTGTGGTGGTCGATGTGGCAGAGGTAATTAATTTATCATATTGTTTTTGTTGGGTACAGTCGGCTTAATAAGTTATATGTATCGGCACCCATTATGTTTTGATCCATAATTGGTATCATCAATATATAAGCTTAATTTCTTCGTATCGAGTGAAATATAAAAACATGTACCTACACTTACCCACCCTATTCAACATCTGACAGACATTATTACAGCACAGAGCGCGCCAAACGTAAAAACGTTGTTCTCCTTTGACAGCTGAGATGTGACTTATTAGCGCCACCGTACATGTTATGATATACTGTTGTTGTTGTTTGTGTGGCGGGCTAGTTGTAGAAAGGGTGTTGATATTTTCTAGTATGGTTGACGTACGGTGGCGCTAATAAGTCATGTCTCAGCTGTCACTACGTTTGGCTTGCTATTTTTTTTTTTTTTTTTTTTTTTTCTATATTCCAACTACTCCCTCTAGGGCATAGGCTGATAGCCTGTACATTCCACCGCTCAACACGGTGAAGCCCGTGAGGTCTTGTTCCAGTCTGGGGAGTGAGACATGTGAAGCATCCATCATGGCTCGAAGCAGCTCCATCTCTGAAGCGGCTGGTTGCTTCGCTCAAGTGTTTCACCGTCTCACCTCCAGACTCAGACCCTCACTCTCAGAATGCCACCTATTGAGCAGTGAACTCACTAGGCATTGTCCCCCTGTAACATATTTTGAATATGGGAATATTCATACAGTGTTATTTAATCAGGGAACAATGATGGTATTTTTTTTGGCATTTCGATGGGCTTTGTGGTAATGCACTGATACTAGGTACAGCACAAATTCAATCCCAATAATATCTTCCCATTGACATATCGGGATTTGAACCCGGGTCCATTGGATTACCAATCCAGTGGCATGACCACTCCACCACACCTCCCCTTCTGTATTAATGACTGGCAGATGTTGAATAGGGCGGGTAAATGTAGGAACATGTTTGTATATTTCACTCTATATGAAGAAGTGAAGCTTAGATATTGTTGATACTAATTATTGATCAAAACATAATTGGTGCCGAGACATCACTTATTAGGGCGACTGTACCTAGTTTAACCCCCTCGGGAATATGACGTATTTTGGCAGTTTATTCTTGCTATCATTAGACAAATATATTTAGATTTGGAAAGGTATATGGAAGTCAGAGGGTTAATTGATACAGTAATTAGTTCGGGTCTCTTGATAATTTATACCCATTTCGTCTCTTTTTTTTATGTGAGTGAGGGAGACAACAGTCATAACTGCCTGTATCGAGTGCCTCTCCCAGAGTTGAAAGAGTGACAGGGCCAAAATCAAGGGACGTTCGAGACAAAATGCCTGGGCACACGAAGTTTGAAGCAAGTTAAGTCATAGGAAGAGGGAAAGATTGATTCTGGGAGAGAGTTCCAAAGCTCAGTTGTTGAGTAGAAGAAGGATTGGGAGTATCGTTTGGAGAGTTACACAGAGTAGGGGTGGGATTATGTTGCAAGACGGGTACTACGTACCCTACGTATAGGAGGTGGTATACACTGGGAGAGCTCTGAGAAACATTGATTATTATAGTAGCGATAGAATAGCGAGAGAGAGAGAGAGAGAGGATGCAGAGAGTTGGTAAGTAGACGGGAGTTAATGATACGAAAGGCTTTTATTTCTACTTTGCCTAGGAGTGCGGTGTGTGAGGATCCTCCCCACACATGTGAACAATACTCAATACAAAGGAAAAAGTAAATAATATGCCGCACACTTTGCATAGAAACAACTACATTATGCATTATCTTTTTCACCAAGACTATCTCCTTGTAATGGGCCCCCAGGTCGTTGAGGTAATAACTAGTTCTTGTAACTCGTCTCTCTCTCTCTCCTAACTTTCACAGTATTATCCTCTCTTCCTCTCTCTCCTAATTTTCACAGTATTTTCCTCTCTCTCTCTCTCTCTCTCTCTCTCTCTCTCTCTCTCTCTCTCTCTCTCTCTCTCTCTCTCTCTCTCTCTCTCTCTCTCTCTCTCTCTCTCTCTCTCTCTCTTCTCTCTCTAATCTTCTTGGACTTTCAAAAAGCTTTCGACAAGGTGCCTCACCGAAAACTATTGGCTAAACTGGAGAGGATAGGTATCAAAGGTGATAATCATTCTTGGATAAAAATTGGCTTACGGACAGAAGACAGAGAGTGGTGATAAATGGAGTGGAATCGGAGTGGGAGCCTGTCACTAGTGGAGTTCCACAGGGTTCAGTCCTTGGACCGGTCCTGTTTCTCATTTACATTAACGATATCGATGTAGGGGTAAACAACACCATTTCCAAATTCGCCGACGATACAAAAATAGGAAATACAGTCCTGAACGAAGATGATAGAAATGCGTTGCAATCTGATTTAAACAAGATATCAGAGTGGTCGAAAAAATGGCAGATGCCCTTCAATGTCGATAAATGTCAGGTGCTGCAGGTTGGTAGCAGAAATATGAAATACAAATACGAAATGAATGGCAAACAAATAAAACCGCAACGGTAGTAAAAGACCTAGGGGTACTAATATCTGAAAACCTAAAAAACTTTCCGACCAATGTATAGCAGCTGCAAATAAGGCAAACATAGCATTGGCTTTATTAAACGAAAATTTACATATAACATGAAAACGTAATAGTGCCACTGTTCAAAAGTATGGTGAGGCCCCACCTTGAATATGGTGTGCAGTTCTGGTCACCTTATCTGATCAAGGACATTGTAAGACTCGAGTCAGTACAGCGTAGAGCGACGAAGATGATACCCTCATTAAGAAATAAACCATATGAAGAAAGACTTAAACGATTGAACCTGTTCTCATTAAAAAAGGAGGTTGAGGGGTCAGCTTATTGAGTGCTTTAAGATACTAAAAGGTTTCGACAAAGTCGATGTAAATGCACTATTCACATTAAACAATACTAATCAAACTCGCGGAAATGGAATGAAATTAAAAACCAAAAAGGCAAACCTAGATGTCACAAAGAGTTTCTTTCACCTACAGTGGCGACAGAGTGGAATAACTACCAGCGAGTGGTGGAGAGCGACACAATAAACGCCTTCAAGGGAAGGCTTGACCTCTATCTGCAGAGGGTGATATGAATGAAAAAAAAAAAAAAAAAAAAAAAAAAAAAATAATAATAATGTATGTGTGTACACTGTACAGTATGTATATATATACTGTATATATGTGTGTATGTATGTATGTGTAGTATGTGTATATATATGAAACTATATATATATATATGTATGTGTATGTGTGTATGTGTATATATGCATATTATAGTTTGTAAGGCCAGACTGCCTAGTAAGGACCTTGAGGTCTGTGTGGTCTGTGTATCTATGTAGCTCTATGTAGCTCTCTCTCTCTCTCTCTCTCTCTCTCTCTCTCTCTCCTAACTTTTACAGTATTTTAGGCATGACAGGAACAATTAGTTTATAAGTTAACCCCTTCCATTTTTCTATCTCACCTCGTAAATTCTCTCAATACTTTCTTCCACTTGTCTTTGGTGATCTTCATTTACAGCTTAAGTACGCTCTCTCTCTCTCTCTTGCAATTTTAGTTTTACCTATTTACTTTATCTCAACATTTGTCCACCATCTTATAATGTAACTATTTCAAACCACCACAGAGTTTTGTATTTTTGTTGTGACGCATGCATTGAGTGTGTTTAACCCATTGTCTGCAGGAGACGTTCCCGAACGCCATGGCAATTTACAGCAATTTACAGGCTTTTAAAGCATCTTAACCCTTGGAATCCGGGAGGCTTCATATGAGGCAAAAAACAAATTTGGTTAGGAATCCGGGAGGCTTCATATGAGGCAAAATAAAAATCATAGGGTTTAAATCGTGCGGGCAGATTTTTGTTTGTGCGTGGGCTACTGCAGCACCACCAAGCGCAAACTAACAGGCAGCATCAGTTCTTATCGCGCATCCAAGATGGATGGAGGTAATCCCAAAAAAATCGCTGTCTCCAAATCGACGCCCGCCGTCGCGTCCCGTACGCCTAACAAAAGCAAGGCTAAAACGACCAAGAAAACAGTGCTTAGTCCCGGTGGTGTTGCACACACTCTGGAAGAGCTAAGCGAATATAGTGAACTGAGTGAACTTGGGAGTGACTTTGACGATGAACAAGAGGTTAGTGAAGATGAGGGTGAAGTGGCGGATGGATTAGAGTTTCTGGGCTTTATTAGTACTGATGAGGACGATCATGACGAGGAGGATGACGATGGTGAATGTGGTGCTCGTGAATATAGTGAACTGAGTGAACTTGGGAGTGACTTTGACGATGAAGAAGTGGTTAGTGCAGATGTGGGCGACCCCGGCATCGGCTGTCGTGCCACCTTCTCCTTCCAGTAACAATATAACAATATAACAATATGGGCAAGTGAAAGAGACACAAAAATATGTAATAATAACTAACTTTTATTGAAATAATTACAAGTTTAAATTACGGTACCGTACGCTTGTCTAGCCCAGCCTAGCCTAGCCCAGCCTAGCCTAGCCTAGCCTAGCCTAGTAAAGTAAGTGAAAGTGACACACAAATGTATAACAAGTAATAATATCTATCTATCTATCTATATGCTCAGGCCCAATCCCCATTTTGGGGGTAGCCGACTCAAGACAGAGCAAGAACAGGGAAAACACAAAAACAACATAAAACAAAAAATAAACACAGATAAAAAACACAAACTCACACACATCCAGGTCACCGAGGAGAAGACCCAGAGACCAGGGTTACCAAGGTCGCTCCAGCACTCCCCCGGCCCCTGACCACCCGGAGAGGTTCCGATCTCGGCAGGCAGACATGCAGCGGAGCCAAAGCCACAAGCCCTCCCACCACACTTCCAGGCACACCCTTCATATTAATCGTCCCCCCGGGCCAGGCGCCTGATGGACTATTATCTAGTCGAACTTGCGCCCGACCCCTTACTCCAAATGACCACGTGTTCACTCAACTATTCACAAGCATTCTCCATTCACTCCTGTCCACCACCACTTCCCCTGCCTGATCTATAGTCATTCCTCTATCATCCAAAGCCTTTCCTACACAGTCTCTCCATCTCAATGGGGGTCTTCCTGCCCTTCTATCTCCCCTTGTACCTGACTCACATATTCTCTTTGTAAGCCTTTCATCTCCCATTCGTTCAACATGACCATACCAGCTCAGCACCCTTCTGTCCACTCTGGCTGACAAATGTTCCTGCTGCCCCACTCTCCTACGTATCTCTTCATTCCTCAATCTGTCTCTACGAGTAACTCCACACATACTCCTCAAGCAGCTCATCTCCATCACATCCAGCCCTCTTTTCTCCTTTTTCTTCAGAGCCCATGTCTCAGCCCCATAAATCACTGTTGGCACAACAATTCCTTGATACAGTGCACTTTTTACTTTCACTCTGAGATTTCTCGTCTTCCACATACTTCCCATTGCTCCGAAAACCTTCCTTCCTTCACACACTCTCTGTTTTACCTCCACTTCCATACCTCCACTCCTGCTTATCGTTCCTCCTAGATATTTAAAACACTCTACTTGTTCCAATATTTCCCGATCCAGCCTCACATCTAGATTCACCCTATGCTCTCCCCTATTACACACCATTACTTTACTTTTATTGACGTTCACCTTCAGTTTCCTCCTTCCACAAACCACACCAAACTCTTAAAAATAACTCAACAATAACAGTGAGAGTAACAGCAATTCAAAACAAGAAGAGTAATAAGAGTGAAAGTGACACAATAATATCCAATAACAGTGAAAGTGCTGAAAATATGTTATATAAAGTTTCACATAACTCAATAATGGTTGTAAAAGTAATAAATGACACAATAACGATGACATTATCTCCATAGAAACATAATATTGTCTACCGGTACCAAAGCCACCGAAGCGACGAGTGACTTAAGCACCCGTCACACCTAGCCGATTTTAGGCCAAGACTGTCCGCGACCTAAGGGTCGTGGACAGTCTTTGTCTACGTCGCCGCGCATCATGGGCTGTCGCCAACCTAACAAACAGGTCGGGATTGGTCTTCACATACCCCCTCAAAAGTTCTACAAGCGAAAAATTTGAAATCAAGTCGGCGTGGAGTGAGGTCATAAAAATGGGACGGGAAGGGGACTGGAGGCTGATGGCGTGTGACGGCGCTTGGTGGCGCTTGACGGCGATTGACGACGCTTGACGGGAAACGGTAGGCGTCAGTGCGGCGGCACTCGGCACCATAAATGATAAGTGGATAAGTGGATTATTGCCACGTTTGGCTTTCTCAAGGACCACATCGTGCGGCAGAGTGGTCGTCAGAATAGTGTTACGAACTGGCACTCGGGTACACAAGGGCTCTCAATCAGGACTCGAATACGGCTCGCTGCCACAACGGAAACACACGATCCCAACCCCTGAGTACTGCCAGCCGAACAAAAAACACCAATACCCTCCAGAGTTCAATCTGCTATAACGGGGTATACAAAAACTCGGTACTAGTGTTCAACAACAGACTAATAAAGAGACAGGAATTATCTAGTCTGGTCAACAATCAAACAATGAAGTAAAAAACAACAACACCAAAGAATAGTGTTGGCCGAAGCTGAAGTAATCCACCCTTGACTAAGAACTTAAGAAGTCCTCCACCCTCTACTTCGGATCGGCACTATTACGTTACGTTAATTAATAGTCCTTAAGCATCGAGCAAGGAATCTTCTGAAAAAAGTTAGATGCTTCTCGGATGCTCGTAAGAAGTACGTATCGGATTTTGAACAGTAATTCAATAAGCAAAAACACTGGCAATTAAATGCTATTAAAGGTTTAAATTGGCATAAGAATAATTAAAAGAATATGCAATAGTAAATGGCAAACATTAAAAAGAAGTACTCCGCAAATGCAACGGCAATAGCCTACTCGGATTGTGCTCGTGGGCCACTAATCACTAAAGTAGCCAAGCTTGCAACACATGAAATCAATAGTGCATAAACATATCATACATAAGGAAAGCTTCAATACTATTCTGTATCTACTAATCGAGTAAAGTCTAGCTGGGGTACTGTGGGCAAAAGGTAGCAGTGACTGAGCAAAAACGGCTCGTAGCCTAGCGAAGTCCTCACAACTGTTTAAAGTATGACGTTAAAACTAACAAGTGCACTTTGAGAAATCCAGATCCCTTGTATCTGGTTTTCTCCCGGCTCCTTGACAAAGTAAAAACAAACTGTTAATAAAATACAGGGTGGTTAGGCTCTTGCCCTCACGCACTGTAAATTATTAACTCAACACAGTCAGCCGCGAAGACAACCTAGGCTTCACTGAACCGAAACGAGTATGCAGGTTTATCGCTTAACCACTGCATCAAACAACAACTCGTAACACAGAAAAGCCTTACCCCAGTCTAGCATTACCTAGACTAGCAGAAAACAGGAATACTAATAATAACACACAGGGAAATGCATATACAAGTGCAACAAACATAAATCAATCCTATTCTAAGTTAACCCTTCCAAAATAGGCTATCTAATAGGCAAGTATCTCGTGAGAACTCAAGCGATAATACGTTGGCTGACTAGCTCTGCACCAACGGGACCATGGAAGTTAAACAGGCAGGGAAAAGAGGAGATAAGAATGTAAGGTAGTAGAGAAAGTTCACATCAGTCAGAAGAATATATATAGTTAGCAAGGGAAATGAGAAGTCGCTCTGCCTAATGAGTTCTGATGAAAAAATGGCTAGACTTCCCTTTTTATACCCGGCCCTCTAGTGAGCCCAACGTGAACTACTAAGGACCGCCCACTGACAACCATTACGTAATTTCTCTCTCTCCTCTGGGATAGACAAAGGCTCCCCTAGCACTGAGGGGAGGGGGGAGGGGGGAGTGCTAGTGAGTTAGGCCAACCTCCCGCCTGGCGCACCCACTGACCCCCAACTGTGGCTGTTTCTCTTCCCATCATTACAAATAAGTTTTACACACAATACTTATAACTAATGATATAAAATAGAACTCGTTGACTCAGATGAAAACAAAATACATATTCATAATACTTATAGTACAACGGCTCACATGAACTAAGTTAGGAAACTCTACATAGACTACAGCCAAAGTTCCTGCCCTGACGATCCTAGCGAGAGTGGGGCATGACTAGGCGATCTGTACAGCATGCTCACACTGGACATGCGTCACACCTCCCCCAAGATTTTACTTGCTCAACCCTGAGCTAAAATCTGACAAACACAGAACCCCATCAAGCCCCTCACACCCAGCGACCGCATGGCACTAAAACAAAGCTGAGTTTATCACCAAAACACATATTATTATTAAAAAAAAAATCACATTTTATAACTCCTCCCAACAATAGCAAAAAGACACAATATCATGCTCCCAGAGCGAGCTTACAGCAGCTCAGCCGTTTGATAGTTCGTGGACTACTCAAACTCTATAGGCTGTGACAAACTTATACGATTACCTATATCAAAAGAAAGAGTTTTTATATGATTTTTTATATTTTAATGTTTTTTTCCGGCTGCACTATAAGGGCAGCCTATTTTCCTCCACTCAAACCCACACACCTGTGATAGCCTACGACTGATCATCCACCCTTGATAAACAATCAGCGATCACATTGTCACATCCAGCAATATGACGGATGTCCAGGTTATACTCCTGCAACATCAAAGACCACCTGGTCAGTCTCATATTGCGATTGTGAAATTGATTCAGGAATCTCAAAGGGTGATGATCAGTGTAGATAACCACGACTGGGCCATAGGCTGGAACATACACCTCGAAGTGCCTGAGCGACAGCACAATCGCCAGTAATTCCTTTTCTATTGTAGAATAGTTCTTTTGTGCAGCATTGAACTTCTTAGAAAAGAAACTTACTGGGTGTTCCACACCTTCATTGTCTGTCTGTAGCAAGACGGCACCAGCCCCTACACCACTAGCATCTGTTGCCAGCTGAAAAGGCCTGTTAAAGTCTGGGGCCCTGAGTATCGGGTGAGTACATAGCAAATGTTTCACCAAAGTGAAAGCCTTTTCACACTCAGGTCCCACAAAAACTTTTTGTCTTTAGATAACAAATCTGTGAGAGGTGCCAACACCGTTGAGTAACCTTTTATGAAGCATCTGTAGTAGCCTATCATACCCAAGAATCTCATAATCTGCTTCTTGGTTGTTGGGTGCGGAAATTTATTGATAGCCTGTACCTTGTTCTGAGGAGGGCACACCTGTCCCCTTCCCACTACAAACCCAAGGTACTGCACAGTGGCTTTTACGAAGTCACACTTTGCCAAATTTACTACCAGACCTGCTTCACTAAGTTTCCGGAACAAGGTCTCAAGGTGCTCACAATGGCTCTCAAAGTCGTCATCATAAATGATTACATCGTCCAAATATACGGTGCAATTTGGAATGTCCTTTACAATTTCATTCATCAGGTTCTGAAACGTTGCTGGTGCATTCTTAAGTCCATAAGGCATAACATTGCACCGGTAGGTACTCCCGTCCACAACAAAACCACATACCTCTTTAGCACGCTCGGACAAAGGTACTTGCCAGTAACCTTTTACTAAATCTACTTTAGACAAAAAACGAGCATTACCAATTTTGTCAACACTATCATCAACCCGAGGAAGAGGATATGGGTTAGTTGGAGTCAAACCGTTTAACCTACGGAAATCAATACAAAAGCGTACCTTGCCATCTGGCTTAGGCTGCAGTGTTACGGGGGAAGTCCACTTAACTGTGCCTTTCTCTATCAACCCTCTACCGAGCATATACTTCAACTCATCCCTCAGAGCTGGTAGTTTTATGGGGGGCACACGGTACGGAATTGACTTAAAGGGTAGATGGTCCCCCACGTCAACATCATGCATAGCCTGAGTAGTGAGGCCTGGGTGTTCAGCAAATACAGTGGGGTATGAACCGAACCACTGACGGATAGCATCAAACTGCGGCTCAGGCAAATGAGCTATAGCCTCGTCAGCCCTTAGGCTCGAGTTCCCCGCCCACTGATCCGCTGAAACATGTTGATCCCAGCTATCCTCCTCTGAAGCTTGACTGTCCCCCTCTCCTTCTCCACCACGGCCGCAACAAGCCAACACAGGGACAGTGAGAGGCTCAGAGGGGCGCCTCACATACTCTTTAATAAGGTTCACGTGACATAACTGGTTCTTTTTCCTCCTGTCTGGAGTGGCAACAAGGTAATCTAAGTCTGAAATTTGTTCTACAATTTTATAAGGTCCAGTGTACTTCGCAGAGAGGGGGTTACCAACCAAAGGCAACAAAATTAATACCTCTTGTCCTACAGTGAACTTCCGGAGCCTCACTTTGCGATCATACCTGTCCTTCATCAAAGCTTGTGATTCTGTCAAATTTCTACCTGCCATCTCCAGACTCTTAAGCATGCGCTCACGGCTTTCAAGCACATACTTTAATAATGGACAAGGCTGCACAGTCCCCTCCCAAATTTCTTTCAGCATGTTAAGGGGGCCCCTGACACGGTGTCCAAAAATCAGCTCGTTTGGACTAAATCCCAGGCTCTCACCAGGTACCTCCCGAGCAGCAAACAGCACATAAGGCAATCCAAGATCCCAATCCATACCGTTGTCAGCACAATAACACCTGAGCATGCTTTTAAGTGTAGCATGCCACCGCTCAAGCACCCCTTGACTCTCAGGGTGATACGCTGACGATACTACTGCTCGTATCCCATGCTGTTGCATTGTTTGCTTGAACATGTTGGAGGTGAAATTAGATCCCTGATCAGACTGAATCTCCTCCGGGTACCCGTACCTTGAGAAGTACCACAACAAGTTACTGACTACCATCTTAGCCATTCCATTTTTCATAGGGTATGCATCGGGGTATCTAGTGGCAACATCCATTATGGTTAACAAAAATTTATTTCCAGCCTTAGTGGGAGGGAGTGGACCAACCATGTCAACAATAATTTTACTAAAGGGTGGCCCAATCACAGGAATAGGGTGTAACGGAGCCTTAGGAATAACTTGGTTCGGTTTCCCGACACGTTGACAAATATCACATGAGTTTATCCATGACTGCACATGAGACTTCATCCCCGGCCACCAAAACAATTTCCCCAAAGCCGCCACCGATTTTCTCACCCCTAGATGTCCTGCCAGTGGTGTGTCATGCGCCAACCTCAGTAGGCTATCCCTGCACTCCCGTGGCACCACCAACTGGTCCACTACTCCGGACCCCTTTTGCCAACTACGTTTAGGGTCTTGAAAACGCCTATAGAGGATGCCTTCTAAATAAAAAAAATCTCCTGGCTGTGCATCGCCGTCCTCGTCGAGCTCTACAGCTCCATTAGCACACGTTTGGAGCTCAGGGTCCTCTAGTTGCAACCGACGTATATCTGAGGGTGCCAAGCGATCTAACTGCTCCCGGAGCAATGCATGACCTTCCCCGATACTGGGCTGCTCCCTCTGTCTCTCTCGATGTACATAACGTTGCTGTCGTGGAGACTCGTCATGCCCAGCCTCGTCCCTCTCGATGACAGGCCCAGGGGCTACTCCAGAATTAAGTAATGGTGCTAATACTGAATCACCCTGGAGAGCCGCCGTATCAAAACTCTTAAAACCAACTCTAGCTTTAGCCTCCTCCTGTTGATCGTTCCTCCGCTGGTCTGAAGACGGAGGACTAGGCTGTGACACTTTAGCTGCCCGAGCTCGGGTGACAACACACGCCATGGGTTATGTCTGGCACCGCTCGACCCACTCTTGCTCTTCCCTACTCACGTCGGCCAGCCTCTCGGCAACGACTAAGGGTAGAACCTCAGAAGCGGGCATTGCAAAGTTGTTGCCGAGAAGAAGGTCGACGCCCTCCACTGGCAGTTTCTCCACAATCCCGACATCCAATTCACGTGCCACACCATCCACCTCCAACTCCAACCGCACCAGCGGGTATGACCGAGTTGCATTAATACCCTGCACCACTACCACCCGAGCCGCGTTTATAGGGTAGCCAGTCAAGTTTTTCATCAGAGTCTGGGAAGCACCTGTATCACGCAAGACCTCTACTCCATGATTGCGCCCCGCCCACATCACGCAACCCCGCCCTCTATGGTCGCAAAAAACATCCTGAGCAGGGTTCGAGCCTCCCAGGTGCTTCTGCATTGGCTGTGCCTCAGCCTCTGACGAACTGCCCCGGGCAAACTCAGATGACTTCGGAGACACACCAATGTTGCAGGCCAAAGACACAGCTGCTGTAGGTGGTTTGCTAGGACAGACTCTTGCAAAGTGCCCCTTTTTTATGACAATGATAACACTCCAACTCCCCTTTGGGCTTCCCTTGGTACTGGGAAGGGCCCGGCCCCTTCTTAAATGGGACGGTGCTAGTCTTGTGGTCAGTCTTGGTATCATGGCTCTTGTACTTGTTTGCATAAGGTATATCACTAACTCGGGGGGGTGGGGCGTCACGCCCCTTGTTACCTGCCTCACTACGCTGGGCAGACCCGCACCCACGAATTAGTGATAGCCGGAGGTCAGCCATCTCAGCTGCCTCCTGTAGAGTTTTTGGGTTCTTTTCTTTAACACCTTACGAGCGGCCTATGCGGTTTATTTATATGTACCGCCCAGCGGGGTGTTTTTAGCCAAAATAGGGCTGTTTACGTGATCATTTTCATGCCTAAATAAGACCCAGAACGTAAAACAAGTATCTATCCCTGAAAGGGCATAAACAGAGCTTTCGAATGACACCATAACGATCCTTTTATGATGGCTAGTTTTCTTGCAATAACCATGCAACGCGAGTGCAAAAAGCATGTAATTAGGCACTTTCCCCATACAATTCCGTATATAGCGAGTGAGAGAGGGAGGGAGGAGGTGGGATTCGTGTCAGTAGGTTCGCCGCGGTGGTCTGGAGCAGTCATACGCTCGCTACTCTCCTGCCACCACTTGTCTCTCTCTCTCAGCAACATTACGTGCTGAAATTGCCACACAACCTATGTCGAGCGCCGCCACATAGTCCAGCTTTATTTAACTCGACTTATGTTGCTCGCCGCTAATTAAGGGTTAATAGTTAGTCATTTCTGCACCAGTACACTTATAAAACTGCTCGAGCAGAAACAGCTCAGTCAACTGTTCTGCCGTCTCAGCTTTCTCAGAACGTGTCCAGTTTTTAAGTGCATCTTTTAAGTCCCGGGCATGTTCAAGAAAGGTCGCCTCCCTAGTCTTTGTAACACCCCGAAACTTCAATCGATATGTTTCCGGTTGCAACTCGTATGCCCGTAAGACAGCTCTCTTCAATTCTGGGTAGTCAATACAAGACTCTAAAGGCAGTGCATCATAAGCCTTCAGACCCTTACCCGTAAGTCTTGAGGAGACTAGAGCTGCCCACTTCTCTTCAGGCCAATTATGCTCCCTAGACTTCTTCTCAAAACGATTAAAAAATTCTGTGACTTCAGTTTCACTAAATACCGGCACTAATTTGACTAAGTGGGCTAAGGACTGTTCTCTTACTTGGCCCTCACGGCCCATCCGAGTCCCTGTCGACTCTGCACGAGTCTTATCTAAATCTAATTTAGCACAATATTTCTCTGAGTCATACCTAAGCTCAGCCTCATGCCTCCTGGTCTCGTCCTCTTGCCTCCTGGTCTCATCCTCTTGCCTCCTAACCTCAATCTCATGCCTCCTAGTCTCATTCTCCTGCTTCCTAGCCTCAATCTTAGCAAGCACAAGTCTAAATACCATATCTGGAGACAGGCAGGAAGAGGGAGCTGCCACTACTGAAGGAGGGGGGGCAAAAACTGGGGAACCACCATGTGCACCACCCGAGGGCACTCCAATCTGCCAATTCTCATCCCTCTGTGGGAGAGTGCTAACCTCCGGTAACTGAGTGGACGGCACTGTGGGATTCGAGTGAGAGGGGATCTGGGGAGGAACCCCCCCCAAACGCCCTCTCCTCTGAAACCCCATGTCGCCCACGCAACACCCAGGAAATCAGCTCCCCCTGGGACATCCCTACTACATTGGAAATGCCCAAAACCTTGGCTATCAGGTGCAAGCCACAAACATCCACCCCAGTCAGCCTCTCCTCCGTCACGTGGTACCGCTTACTCACAAAAACTCTAGCATCCTCCTCACTGGTTACTAACGGCACACCTTCAAATGACATCTCTCGCTCATCGTCAGTGCTAATGCACGACATACTGAAGTCCACAAAAAATTCTCGAGACAAAAGTGTTAAACTTCCTATGCAAGCACTAATTACTAAATTAACTGGAGTCTCTTAAATGCTTTACTAATTGCCATACAAAAAAAATATTCTTCAATATGCACGCTAAAATACAAACAAACAAATGTTGTATAACTCTGCAAACATTTATACTGTTCACAAAATCCTAAGCAAGGTCGCCATTTGTTACGAACTGGCACTCGGGTACACAAGGGCTCTCAATCAGGACTCGAATACGGCTCGCTGCCACAACGGAAACACACGATCCCAACCCCTGAGTACTGCCAGCTGAACAAAAAACACCAATACCCTCCAGAGTTCAATCTGCTATAACGGGGTATACAAGAACTCGGTACTAGTGTTCAACAACAGACTAATAAAGAGACAGGAATTATCTAGTCTGGTCAACAATCAAACAATGAAGTAAAAAACAACAACACCAAAGAATAGTGTTGGCCGAAGCCGAAGTAATCCACCCTTGACTAAGAACTTAAGAAGTCCTCCACCCTCTACTTCGGATCGGCACTATTACGTTACGTTAATTAATAGTCCTTAAGCATCGAGCAAGGAATCTTCTGAAACAAGTTAGATGCTTCTCGGATGCTCGTAAGAAGTACGTATGGGATTTTGAACAGTAATTCAATAAGCAAAAACACTGGCAATTAAATACTATTAAAGGTTTAAATTGGCATAAGAATAATTAAAAGAATATGCAATAGTAAATGGCAAACATTAAAAAGAAGTACTCCGCAAATGCAACGGCAATAGCCTACTCGGATTGTGCTCGTGGGCCACTAATCACTAAAGTAGCCAAGCTTGCAACACATGAAATCAATAGTGCATAAACAATATCATACATAAGGAAAGCTTCAATACTATTCTGTATCTACTAATCGAGTAAAGTCTAGCTGGGGTACTGTGGGCAAAAGGTAGCAGTGACTGAGCAAAAACGGCTCGTAGCCTAGCGAAGTCATCACAACTGTTTAAAGTATGACGTTAAAACTAACAAGTGCACTTTGAGAAATCCAGATCCCTTGTATCTGGTTTTCTCCCGGCTCCTTGACAAAGTAAAAACAAACTGTTAATAAAATACAGGGTGGTTAGGCTCTTGCCCTCACGCACTGTAAATTATTAACTCAACACAGTCAGCCGCGAAGACAACCTAGAACTGAACCGAAACGAGTATGCAGGTTTATCGCTTAACCACTGCATCAAACAACAACTCGTAGCACAGAAAAGCCTTACCCCAGTCTAGCATTACCTAGACTAGCAGAAAACAGGAATACTAATAATAACACACAGGGAAATGCATATACAAGTGCAACAAACATAAATCAATCCTATTCTAAGTTAACCCTTCCAAAATAGGCTATCTAATAGGCAAGTATCTCGTGAGAACTCAAGCGATAATACGTTGGCTGACTAGCTCTGCACCAACGGGACCATGGAAGTTAAACAGGCAGGGAAAAGAGGAGATAAGAATGTAAGGTAGTAGAGAAAGTTCACATCAGTCAGAAGAATATATATAGTTAGCAAGGGAAATGAGAAGTCGCTCTGCCTAATGAGTTCTGATGAAAAAATGGCTAGATTTCCCTTTTTATACACGGCCCTCTAGTGAGCCCAACGTGAACTACTAAGGACCGCCCACTGACAACCATTACGTAATTTCTCTCTCTCCTCTGGGATAGACAAAGGCTCCCTTAGCACTGAGGGGAGGGGGGAGGGGTGAGTGCTAGTGAGTAAGGCCCACCTCCTGCCTGGCGCACCCACTGGCCCCCAACTGTGGCTGTTTCTCTTCCCATCATTACAAATAAGTTTTACACACAATACTTATAACTAATGATATAAAATAGAACTCGTTGACTCAGATGAAAACAAAATACATATTCATGATACTTATAGTACAACGGCTCACATGAACTAAGTTAGGAAACTCTACTAGACTACAGCCAAAGTTCCTGCCCTGACGATCCTAGCGAGAGTGGGGCATGACTAGGCGTTCTGTACAGCATGCTGACACTGGACATGCGTCACAATAGCCAGGTAAATTTTGTTTTAATTAGTTTTGCATGTCTCGATTATTTAAAAGTGTTTGACACTGACCAGCCACGTGTGGACAAATTAATTATGTTTGTGGAGACTCGTTGTGCATACCACAGGTTTCTGACCTGACCTGGTTGTGGTGTCTGCCGTTTGTTATTCCTTTCGTGATTTCATTATTGTATTGATTTACTTATTAATTTAATATCTTTATATATATATTTTGTAATTAATTTATTCATGTACTTAGATTAATATTGCAATATTGATTTATATAAGGTATTTAGTCATTATTTATACTTTATTTATTATATATGTATGTATTTTTTGATTGATGACTTTCTTTATTTCATTATTGTATTACTTTATTTAGTTATTGAATATGTTATATATATATATATATATATATATATATGTATATATAACGTAAATCATTTTTGTATGCATACATTATTCATGCAGTGGATGAATGAAACAAGCCACATAATATATATATATATATATATATATATGTTGGTAAAGCCAGGTAATAAATTTTCTTTAATACATACGAGGTTGAAAGAAATGGCAATTTCTGCGTTGGAAATTTTATTATTCAAAGTTTCCAGGTCTCTGATGAGTTTTCGCTGGGTGGCAGGAAGTAGATGAAGGAGATGAGCAAAATTCATGGTGGTACAGGTTGTTGATGTTGGGATGTAAGGCTTGGATATATAAAGCTTCGAGTATAGGTAATCTCCTTGGGTCACTTTCTTTATCGAGTATGGTGGTGTGTTTCTCTAACTCGTTGCGTGTGAGGTGAGGGTGGTTAGGGGTGAGATAGTGGTCTTTGATGGCTCCAGCCTGAAGGTGAAGAGTTAACCGACGTGAAAGACGAGTCTGCGTCATACCAATATAGGAATGAGGTCCACAGTCCTCATAATTACAGGTATATTGGTAAATGACGTGATCGTCGGTCATCGGGCTCTTTATCTTGGTGGAGGCTGGTTTGTTGCGGAGAACGAGGTTGGAGGTCTTGGGGGATTTGTAATAAATTATTAATTTGATTTTGTTTTCCGGGTTGGTTGGGTGGACATGCTTGGAGATTATTTCTTTTAAGACGGCCTCGTCATTTTTGTGTTCAGAGGATATGTAATTGCGGTAGAAGATCTTAATTTCATTGGGGGGGTCAATGTTGGGAGGGCTTTGGGTGTACCATTTTTCAAGATGGTGGTTGATGGTGCTGGAGATGTCGGAGTTGGAGTATCCGTTATTTACTAAAACTTGGGATAGTCTTTCTAGTTCCTGGTGGGTGTCGGCCAAGGTAGAGCAGTGCGTGAGGGCTCTCCTAACATAGGCGGAGATGGAGGATAGAAGATAACGGCGGGGGCATTCACTATCACCGTTGAGGCATTGTCCTGTGTTAGTAGGTTTAATGTAGACGGTGGTTTTGAACCCATGGTCGTTCAGAGCTACGAGGATGTCGAGGAAGGGGAGTTGTCCATTGTTAGATTTTTCAAAGGTGAAGTTAAGTCCGGAGGAGGTCATGAAGCGACGCTGGAGTTCCTGTAGTTCGTGGAGGTCCTTGATTTGCACGAAGATGTCATCCACGTATCTACAGTAGACGGCGGGTCGTGGGCAGCTAGGAGCTCTTCCTCGATGGTACCCATGAAAAAGTTCGCAAAAAGAACTCCTAGGGGGCTGCCCATCGCCACACCGTCTATCTGCTTGTACATGTTGCCCCGGGGGCAAAGGAAGGGGGCCTCCTTGGTACATAGCTCCAGTAGTGTTTTCAGGGCCTTCTCCGGGATGTCCAGTGTAGTTGTATCAGGGCAATGATAAATTTGACGTAGAATCATGTCAATGGTCCTATCCACTGGCACGTTGGTGAACAGGCTTTCTATGTCGAGAGAGGCGATAGTGTGGTTGTTGTTACGGGGGGCGTCTCGTAAAATTTCCAAGAAATCGTGGGCCGAGTTAAGGTTGAATTGGCTGGGCACGTAGGGGGTGAGGAGGTTGTTCAGGGCCTTGGCGATCTGGTAGGTGGATGAAATTAAGATCTTCTACCGCAATTACATGTCCTCTGAACACAAAAATGACGAGGCCGTCTTAAAAGAAATAATCTCCAAGCATGTCCACCCAACCAACCCGGAAAACAAAATCAAATTAATAATTTATTACAAATCCCCCAAGACCTCCAACCTCGTTCTCCGCAACAAACCAGCCTCCACCAAGATAAAGAGCCCGATGACCGACGATCACGTCATTTACCAACATACCTGTAATTATGAGGACTGTGGACCTCATTCCTATATTGGTATGACGCAGACTCGTCTTTCACGTCGGTTAACTCTTCACCTTCAGGCTGGAGCCATCAAAGACCACTATCTCACCCCTAACCACCCTCACCTCACACGCAACGAGTTAGAGAAACACACCACCATACTCGATAAAGAAAGTGACCCGAGGAGATTACCTATACTCGAAGCTTTATATATCCAAGCCTTACATCCCAACATCAACAACCAAACTCTGGACCTTCAGATCCTTCCTTCTGCCAAAAGGCACTACCCTACAGGACCTAACACCCCTCCTCGCCCCCCGGTGCCCTTGACGCAGCCCCCCGCGCTACCTCCTTCAGCTTCGTCTTCTGCAGGCGCCACACAACTTAGGCCACGCCCCTCGACACGCAGCCAATTAGCTTCGACCCCACCTATCGACCACCATCCCGCATCCAGTGCGCATGCGTGAAGCGGTTACCCCCTTTCTCTCTCCTAGTTTAGCCTTCCACCAATCGCAGACTTTTGCCCCCTGTTTTCCGCCTCCTCTGATCCTCCACCCTCTATATATACCCTTCCTGTTTACCTTTTATATCATTCCTTCCTTACTTGATAATGCTGGTTGTCCAGTGAAACGCGTCGTATATCCTGTATCTTCATGTACTTTAATGTAACCCTGTACCACCATGAATTTTGCTCATCTCCTTCA
The DNA here is from genome assembly GCA_032716605.1 of Paralithodes platypus. Taxonomy (NCBI): domain Eukaryota; kingdom Metazoa; phylum Arthropoda; class Malacostraca; order Decapoda; family Lithodidae; genus Paralithodes; species Paralithodes platypus. The sequence continues at coordinate 35,361,417 of CM064577.1, read as the reverse complement.
TCTACTTCCTGCCACCCAGCGAAAACTCATCAGAGACCTGGAAACTTTGAATAATAAAATTTCCAACGCAGAAATTGCCATTTCTTTGAACCTCGTATGTATTAAAGAAAATATATATATATATATATATATATATATATGTTTATAATAGTACATATCAATACTAATAATTGACAATTTCAGGCTCATATAGCTGTCACCGGTTGCCAGGAACCGCAGTGTTATGGCTAGTCGTAGGCAAGGGTCGAGTGCCTTCCGGTAAAAAGTATCGTTCTTTTCAATGCGATGCGCCACACGTCCTACTACCTCCCGGGGACTGTGGTGAACATGGCTGCGTGCAACCGTTACGGTGGCTGAAGGTATACTGATGAGGCCCACCCTTTGGTGTACCTTTTATATACCACACCTTGAGTTCGGTCGCCGTCGTTCGGGGTCATGCGGGCCGGGGTCACCGTCCATACTGAAGGGGTCGCCGCTCATCGGCACAGTAATGAATATTGACGCCGCCCTAACTCCTGTCGATGCCGTTCGTCGGGTCGTTGTCGACGCACTACGCCGCAGATCGGCACTCCAACGGCGACCTAAAACACACATTCAGTCCGGCATGGGCGCCGGTCTACCCCGTCAGGTCGCCGTCAGGCGGCGTGGCCATCCATACTGCGTCCCGTCCAAAACTCACCCCCCCATATCCTTAAGCTCTCCGCCGAAGGTCGGCACTCCTGACCACGACTCAAGGTCGTGGTCAGGCGTGGCTCAAATCGGCATGGTGTGATGCCTGCTTTAGTGCGTGCTAGCCAGGGTCGCGGCGAAGCGTTCGGAAGCAGGCAAAAATACGCGGAAAAACACCTCCATTCCCATCATCATATCTCGGCAACCACTTGTTGTAGCGATGTCAACTCAATGCCAGTCTACAGACGAAGGCTGGTTTTACACTATACAATTTAGTTGATTGCTCTAGGTGGTCTCAATCAGTAGATATCGATTTATGAAGATAGCCATTTTTCAGAAATAACCCCCGGACACGGCGATTGGCCTCATATAATGGCCCCCGGATCCGGAGGGTTAAAGCCTATTGAATCGATTGCGGGGAGCGCGACAGGCCACACATCCTTCTCCCAGCCAGGCAGCTGTGGCACTGAGGGCTCTGATTCAGAGTCTCGCAAGATATATAATGCTGCCAAAGGCAAATGTAGCACGACATTAGCGATAATTGCTCATTTTAGCGAATGTCCATGGTAGCGCTGCGAGTGAACACCGCGAGCTACGAAGCTCGTTTTGGTGTCATTTTGAAGCTATTTTCTTTTAATTTTTGGCTGAATACATTTAATTTCATTCAGACACTTGCCTAATCAATCAAGAGTGCCTTTATGAGCCCTAATATGGTGTAAATATGCCCGCAGCCAAAGTGTTAATACGGCAGCTTCAATGAAGGAATCGATGACATATAGTGAGGATAAATTGTACATTACACCAGGTACGAGCGGTATAACACTAAATATCAAATATACATAGGAATATAAACAAATCGTATTTACCATTTATATTACATTTTTCGACCCGATCTTTCATACTACAAACCTTCGCGAGTTTTAATAATGTTTCATCGTCTCATTGTATCATTATGGCACATTTGACCTCTTGCAAGTTTCAGGCTATTAGGAAGTTGGAGCCGTAGACATCGATACTTAGCAGAATTACCAGCTATAATACGGTTGTAATACATTTATACATACATAAAACTCAGTTCAATATACTTTTTATCCGTCAGAAACCTACATGATTATCTTAATAGCGATGTTCACGGCTCCAACTTCCTTATAGCCTGAAACTCGCAAGTGGTCAATTGAATCCAGCCAACTCCTTCCACCCATCAGTCCCGAGTTTTCATCTATTATAACTTACTAGGGTTCCTAACTTCTCAGCTAACGACCACTTCCCTTCGGCTGCCTACTTCCCCCCCCCCCCCTCCCCCCCCCCAGGTTCACGGTTGTTTACCTTAATAATCATATTTCAAGCGGTCTTGTTTGTTTCTTTGCTCAGGAGTTTCTCACGTAGCCTCTTTCGCTCTTGTTCGCTTTTTTATGCCGTTTTGTTATGAACACTTTTCTACTTTACATATATATATATTAGATTAATCAATAACCCTGCAATCACACAGGACCTTCCTACATTATCCATACGAAGAAACGTTGCATCCCTTGCATTATTCTACAGATATTTTCACAGCAATTGTTCCGAGGAACTTGCTTCAATTGTGCCGCCTCTCCACATCTTTTCCCGTAGAACTAAGGCAGCTGAGAGCGCCCATGAATTTACACTTTCTCCTCCACAATGCAGAACTTCTGCTTATCAGAAGTCATTTATCCCCAGAGCTACTACTCTTTGGAATTCACTTCCCTCGAATAAATTGCTTTCCACAAACCTACAATCTACAAATGTTTAAATCCAGTTGTTACAAACATTTTATGAATGGAGGATGCCTTTAGGCACATGGACCTTTTTCTTTTATCTGTGTTTTTCCTTCCTCCATTCATTGTCTCTTAAAAAAAAAAAAAAAAATATATATATATACTGTATATACCTGTATATATATATATATATATATATATATATATATATATATATATAAATGTTTTCTTTTTTATTTGGCTGTGTTATATCCCTCTAAAAGCTACTACAATTATAATTAATCAACGTCACTGGCGCTTTATCGTACATAATGCTATACCCCGTTACCATACTGTATATTAAATAATGTTTTTCTCATTTCCTCCAACCACTTAGCCCTCTCCGACATATGACGCGATTTTGAGCCTATTGGGGATACTTTAAAGCCTTTGTTACCATCAGGGGTATTTAGAAACCTTCAGTTTAGTTACTTCAACCTCTGCAGTTGTCTTTGAGTTAGCTGTTGGCAGAAAACTAGTTTTGAAGAGGTAATTATAAGAGTGAGAGAACTCTATTTCTTATTGCTAATCTGGCAACCTCTGCGTCATATGTGCGTGAAAGGGTCAACCCCTTCTGTACCGGCGACGTCATCTTAATTTTATTCTAGCTATATTTAGACAATGCTGTGCAGTTTAGGAAGGGTCTGTGGTAGTAAAAAGGGTTAAGCGGGATAGTTTGAAGCCTGTTAATTGCTGGAGGCCTTTTTTAAACTGAATACAATCGTCTAATAGTAGCGAAAATAAAGTTGATAGTACGTCATCGGTACAGAAGGGGTTAAGGGGAGATGACGTAATTGTTTGATAATTTATGTAATTTTGTATTATTTGATTACTTTCCTCCCTAGACCTCCATCAAACTTTAAAAAAACATCCATTAAATCCCCCTTCGGTCTTAATATTGACAAAGAGATGGGGCGGAAGGTCTTACAAACAACAAACTAATGGGGCAAACATCTTAACATCTGAAAACTAATGGGGCTAAACACGAGAGAGAAGGGGGACCAGAAAAACGTCCCATATTCCCTTGAAGATTACTCAGAATACAGGTGAACTCCAGGTAATTCGTATGTGTAATTGACCACTTGCGAGTTTCAGGCTATAAGGAAGTTGGAGCCGTGAACATCGATATTAAAGGGGGTCACCGTTTTTTGTATCTGTCTCCTTTTCTCTCTTTCTCTGGCTTGTTACCATTCGGCCACATTCAGCCAACTGTTTTAAGACGTTTATCCCCATCCAGGTGTCGATTTCTTACTGGCGAGCGATAGCGAGCCAGCATTGTATGGAGAAATCTGGCTTCACCGGAGAGATTTTTCCATCGACAAAATTTAAAAATTTTGCTTGCTGTCAAAACAAAAATACTGGCTCGCTACCGCTTGCCAGGAAAATATTGACACTTGGATGGGGGTAAACGTCTTAAAACAGTAGGCTGAATGGGGCCGAATGGTTACAAGCTAAGGAGAGAGAAAAAAAAAGCGAGGTGGGCTCCCTTAATAGGCTTCAAACTTTCTCATGTAACCCTTTCTACTACCACAGATCCTTCTTAAACTGCACAAAGTCCTTTAAATATAGCTAGAATAAAATGAAAAAGACGTCGCTGGTACAGAAAGGGTTAATTATATAATTAAGAAATAAGTCAATTAGAGGAAACGGGGGAGCGGTACCGGTAATTAAAATGGTGTTAATTGGAATAATTAATTTTGAATAATTGAATATGCATCTAATAATCTCTTCCTCTCTCTCTCTCTCTCTCTCTCTCTCTCTCTCTCTCTCTCTCTCTCTCTCTCTCTCTCTCTCTCTCTCTTATACAGCCAGCAGAATTGAAGAGATTTGTTTATTTTGGTGATAATTGGGATAATAATTTAGACTAATTAAATATACTCTCTCTCTCTCTCTCTTACAACATCAGCAGAATTTAAGATTCTTGTTTTGTTTTATGGGATAATAATTTTGACTAATTAAATATATATACATCAAATAATCTTTCTCACTCACTCTCTCTTTTACAGCTTCCGCAGAATTGAAGAAATGTTTTGTTTTGGTGATAATTAAATATCCCGTACATCAAATAATCTCTCTCTCTCTCTCTCTCTTACAGCATCTGCAGAATTGATGAGATTTTCTACTTCATTTCTTTTAGGAGTAGGGAGAGGGGTGTCGTGCGGTGGGGAGGTGGGAGAATAAATAATGGAGGCACAAGAGTCTCATGTAAAAGAGAAACACAAACAAATTAGTTAGGGGTTTATGGAAAGGAAAAGAAAATGGGATTTATGGAAAGGAACAGAAAATGGGTAAGATTAGAAAATAAGAAAATAGGCAACAAGGAGGGTTGAGTGGTGTAATTTAACCCTTAAAGGGGAGATGGGCCATTTTTCTAGATCCCCTTTCCCCTCATATTTAGCCCAATTAGGTTTCAGATTTTAAGATGTTTGCCCCATTAGTGTGCCGATTTTAAGATCTTCTGGCCCATTTCCTTGACATCTTTCGTGCTATTTAGGTGTCAATATTTTTCCTCGCGAGCGATAGGGAGCCTGTAATTTTGGAAGAACCGACCTTCGGCCGGGACATTTCTCTACCGAAAAATGTACACATTAATCTAGAAGCGGGATCTAATGAATGTTTTGTTTAAGTTTGATGGAGTTCTAGGGAGGAAACAAGAAAAATAATAAATACATGAACAAATCGACCAAAAAGTGAACCATCCCCCTTTAACCCTTTAAGGATCATGACGCCTTTTGACAGTTTATTCTGGCTATCATTATATGGAGTTAATGTTTACCTCTTTGATTCATACTTATACTTCCTAAATTGCACATTACCGTTTAATTAACCCAGTCGACCCCAGCGGCGACCGGTTATGCATCGTCCATGTCTGTAACGCATAGTCCCAGCGACGCAGCGTATGTGACCGCAACTTTTGCCCTTAATTACTCTTGTCCTATGGCACCTGCAGGGTTTATATTTGTATGGGAACTACTTTAGGATCCTGCGGAACAATACCGATAGTTGGCAATCCCCCAAGTCCAGCCGTGTGCGTGTGGGTGCGCGCGGGAGTGAGAGGCTAGTATACCGCCTATCCTCACAGTGTTGCACCCAGTGCATTATAGTAGGAACCAGCCTTCGGCCGGGATATTGATGGAGGTTTAGGGAGGAATCTAAAACAATAATAACACTATAAATAAAAAAGCAATTCAATACACCTAGGCCTATCCCCCTCGTATCCCATACTTCGTACTTCCATATACCCTTCCTAATCTGGATAACATAGTCAACAAATTGCCTGAATAAACTGTTCAAGCGCATCATGATCTTCAAGGGGTTAAGGGAAGGTTTTTAGTTTGTTCCATAGACTTCCGCAAAGCTTAGAATTACACCCCCTTAACCCCCTTTCAAGATAAATTTTTACATTTTTCAGTAGACAAATGTCCCGGCCGAAGGCTGGTTCCTCTTAAGTTACAGGCTCGCTATTACTCGCCAGGAAAAAAATCGACACCTAAATGGCATGAAAGGTCATAACATTGACAAAAATGGGGCAACAGTTCTTAAAATCGCCAAACTAATGAGGCGAACGTCTTAAAATCTCAAAAGCAATGGTGCTAAACATGAGTAAGAAGGGGGACCAGGAAAACGGCCCATCTCCCCTGAAATGGGTACAAACATGAGCTGCAACTTACAGGAACTATTATGTTGTTGTGTCTCCATGTTCTGTTGATTTCTGCCGGGATACGTGTGATGATGATGAGAGAGAGAGAGAGAGAGAGAGAGAGAGAGAGAGAGAGAGAGAGAGAGAGAGAGAGAGAGAGGAGAGAGAGAGCGAGAGAGAGAGAGAGAGACAGAGAGAGAGAAGAGAGAGAGAGAGAGAGAGAGAGAGAGAGAGAGAGAGAGAGAGAGAGAGAGAGAGAGAGAGAGAGAGAGAGAGAGAGAGAGAGAGAGAGAGAGAGAGAGAGAGAGAGAGAGAGAGAGAGAGAGAGAGAGAGAGGAGAGAGAGAGAGAGAGAGGAGAAGAGAGAGAGAGAGAGAGAGAGAGAGAGAGAGAGAGAGAGAGAGGAGAGAGAGAGAGAGAGAGAGAGAAGAGAGAGAGAGGAGAGAGAGAGAGAGAGAGAGAGAGAGAGAGAGAGAGAGAGAGAGAGAGAGAGAGAGAGAGAGAGAGAGTGAGAAAAGAGAGCAAATTAGAGTTAGCCTAGGATATACAAGAGAGAGAGTTTAATTGGACTAAAATTAAATATGTATGGATAGGTGACGAGCAGGGAGGTTTTAGGAAGGGAAGAGGATGGTGACCGGTCAACTCAACCAGTAGACCATTGTATGGATTAGATTTTTGCCCTGAAATGTGTTGTGGAGAAATATATGGAGAAGCAACAAAAGTTGTATGTTGCCTTTGTGGACTTGGAGAAGGCCTATGACAGAGTGGAGAGAGAAGGTATGTGGAAATTACTGAAAATATATGGAGTAGATGTCAAGTTGCTGAAAGCAGTGAAGATCATGTATGAGGGTGCAAAGGCGGCAGTACGTGTGGAGAATGAGCAGAGCGAATTCTTTGATCTGAATGTTAGGTTGAAACAGGGGTGTGTGATGTCCCCATGGTTGTTTACTGTATACCGGTATATGGATGGGGTCATGAAAGAAATAAAAGGACGAGCAGTGGATATTGGTGTATCGCTAATAAGGGAGGGAAACGAGTGGAAGCTACCTGTACTGCTGTTTGCTGATGATACAGTTCTGATGAGTGATAATGAATGGGAGTTGCAGGGTCTGGTAAATATGTTTGGAACAGTGTGCGAAAAACCGAATCTGAAGGTAAATGCGGGGTAGAGCAAGGTTATGGTCTTCGAAAAGGGTGATGCCACTGAGTGTGAGGTGAAGCTGAACGGTCAGGCTATGGAGATTGTCAGCTCATTTAAGTATCTGGGCAGTGTGCTGACTAAGGATGGGACTATGGATGAAGAAGTGCGGGAGAGGGTGCAACAGGGGAAGAGGGTTGTAGGACTTCTGAAAGCAGTAACAAGAAATAGGGTGGTCAGCATGGAAGTGAAGAAGTCCTTGCATGACAGTGTGGTAATCCAGACACTGACTTACGGAAGTGAAGCATGGACGTTGGTTGAGAGACTCGGATCAAGAGTGAGAGGGGTGGAAATGAGTTACTTGAGAAATGCGTGCGGAGTTACATGGAGGGCTAGACAGACGAATGAGGAAGTAAGAGGGAGGTGTGGTGTGGAGGTAGATGTGCTGGAAAGTGTAAAGAGGAACACCTTGAGATGGTTCAGCCATATGGAACGTATGGGAAGCAAGAGAATGACTAAGAGGGTGTACGAGAGCGAGGTGGAAGGATGGAGTGAAGAAGTATATATATATAAGAGAAACAGAGAAAGAGAGTCTATTATCAAAGAAAACGAGTTTTTACAAGGGCCGGAGAGAAATTTGCACATCAAAGAAAATTGAGACCCATAACTCGTTCAGCAGTGCAGCAGAACGACCGCCGGGGAAACTGAAGAATTTAACCTTAGTAAGAAAATCTGTAAATATCCCAACGTTTATTCTGGCATAATTTTGGAACTATAGAGCACTAATATCGGTGACTGGACAGAGTGACTATACAGATCGTAAACACTCTAACCATAACACCATCAAGACAGTTAAAGGTTAAGTAAATGACTACGATTTTATGTCCATTTATCGAGTACTGAATATCAATCTAATCATGTACTCAGACCCAACTGCACACTGAATAGCGGAATGTGAAATAAAATAAAATGTTATGGTGCACAAAATCAGAGTGTTTGCCTTTTCCTCAAAGTTGACAGAGCCAAATTCAAGGTACGTTAGAGTCAAAATGTCTGGACACATGGAGCTTGAAGCAGTTTAAGGGGGGATGGGCCCGTTTTTTGGACCACTTTCTCCCTCATGTTTAGCCCCATTTGTTTTCAGATGTTAAGATGTTTGCCCCATTAGTTAGTCGATTTTAAGACCTTTCGCCCAATTTCTTCGTCAATATTTAGACCTTTCGTGCTATTTAGGTGTCAATGTTTTCCCTGGCGAACGATAGTGAGCCTGTAATATTGGAAGAATCGGCCTTCGGCCGGGAAATTTTTCTACCGAAAAATGTACAAATTAAACTGGAAGGGGGATCTAATGGATGTTTTTTTGTTTTTAATTTGATGGAGGTCTAGGGAGGAAACTAGAATAATAATTAATACATGCAAAAATCGCCCCAAAAGTGAACCATCCCCCCTTAAGTCATAGGATGGGCCCACTGTGCCACTATACAGAACAAGAAGCTGTGTCGAGGTTAGAACACACAAAGACGGTTGAGCACACCTAACTTCTGGGAAGCTGTTTTGGAAAGAGAGGGTAAGTCAGGTGAAAGAAAATGTCGGGTAGATAGAAGGAGGAATTGGGTTTTGAGCTACCACACATCCTTCCTAAGCTGAATAAAATCGTCAAATAGTGTCCCAAATATGATGAAAAGGAGTCGGAATACTAAATGGGTTAAAATACTGTTTTATCTGTGAGACTATGAAAATGTCTGGAATCACAAAACCCAACATTTTGTGTGAGAGTCTGTGGTGAGGTCAGAGGAGATTGGGTAATTTTTCTGGGCTCTCTTCTTCCTCATGTTTAGTCCCATTAGTTTTCAGATTTTAGGACGTTCGGCCTATTAGTTTGGCGATTTAAGACTTTACGTTCCATTTCTTTGCCAATTTTTAGACTTTTCGTGTCATTTAGGTGTCGAGTTTTTCCTGGCGAGCGATAGCGAGCCTGTAATTTAAAAGGAACCGGCCGAATTTATCTATCGAAAAATGTGCAAATTTATCTTGAAGGAGTGTCTTGTCGGGGTGTTTTTATAAGTTTGATGGAGGTCTACGGAGGAAACTATTAAAACAGTAAACAAATATATGTACGAGCAAAATAATAGGCCCATCCCCCCGTAAAGGTCACCTAGTGCCACTAAATATTCCCTACAACAGACTCCACTAGCGGGGGTGGAGGTGGAATGTGCAAGTGGAAGGGTGGAGCGGCGGGAAGTTCATTGAGACATGGACTACAGTTGACCACTTGCGAGTTTCAGTCTATAAGGAAGTTGTAGTTGTTTACATTGATATTTAGCAGAATTATCAGCTAAAATACGGTCGTAGTACATTCATAAATACATAAAACCCAATTCAACATTCCTTTTATCCATCAGAAACCTACATTAGTATTGTATTTCTGTTTAATATCGATGTTTACGGCTCCAACTTCCTTATAGCCTGAAATTTGCAAGTGGTCAATTAGGGTGGTAGGTTACGTGGAGTGACCTTAACCCCTTCCGTACCGGCGACGTCTTTTTTATTCTATATATTTTATATTTTGTATTTTATATTTATCTATTTATTGCCGGACGCCGTGATCCCCGAATGGGTTAATCACTCTTACAACTCCGCATAACAAATTATATCCTTTATTATAATTATAATTATATAATCAAGGGCTGTTATCTAAATATAGGCTATCATTAAAACGCAAACCTGTATTCATTCATGTCAAGGGGGAGGTAGTCGCTTTTTGTGGACCACCTTCTCCCTCATGTTTAGCATGTCAGTTTTGAAATGTTATGATGTTCGGCCCGTTAGTTTGTCAATTTTAAAACCTTTCGCCTCATTTCTTTGTCAATATTAAGACCTTTCGTGCTATTTAGGCGTCGATATTTTCCTGGCGAATGATAGCGAGTTTGTATTTTCAGGAGGAGCCAGTCTTTGGCCGGGACAATTTTCTATCAAAAATTTACAAATTGATCTTGAAAGGGGATCTAGGGGCTGTTTTTTAAAGCTTGATGGAGGTCTAGTGAGGAAAGTAAAATATGGTTCCCAGACATGTCAACCAGTAGACCATTTCAACCAGTAGCTCTCAACCAGTGCCAAATCAACCAAGACCAACCAAACCAGTGCCAAAATATAGTACTAACCTAACCTAACCGTATTGGTTGATTTGGTACTGGTTGAAATGGTCTACTGATTGAGTTGTCCGGTCACCCTAAAAAGATAAATAAATACATATATACATAGACCAAAAAACAAGCACTACCCCCTTAATTCACTTGAGGCCAGTGTTGATGAAGGCATTGAGGAACACAGCCGATGCGGCTGGGGAGATGGGCTTGTATTTCTGGTCCATCTTCTGCCTCGTGTTTAGCCCCATTAGTTTTCAGATGTTATGGTGTTTGTCCCATTAGTTTGATGATTTTTTACCTTTCGCCCCAATTCTTTGTTAATATTAAGACCTTTCGTGCTATTTAGGTGTCGATTTTTTTCCCTGGCGAACGAAAGTGAGCCTGAAAATATTGGAAGAATCGGCCTTCGGCCAGGAAATTTTTCTATCGAAAAATTTACAAAAGGGGGATCTATTGGATGTTTATATAAGTTTGATAGAGGTTTAGGGAGGAAACTAAAAAAAATAAAAAATAAAATAAATGACAAAATCGACCTAAAAGTGAACCATATCCCCGACTTTAAAAGGTCAGTGATGGACTATTTATTGGGTAATTACTTTTAATTATCAATTTTAATACGAGGTCTCAAAGGGTTGTCTCTGCCTGTGTGGGTGTGGGTGGTGTGGTTAAACATCAGATAATTTTTTTTTTTAAAGAGATAAAGCTCGCAATTCTATGAAAACAGGTGAATAATAGATAGAACAATATACATAACTATAGGTAACGCCAACGAACTTGACAATAATCTAGACTCTTAACTTCTTATAACTCGAAATTAATGAAAGCAATCGGGCTTATGTTTTTATGATTTGGGGAGAGTCCACCAGGAAATATGTGTGGATATTTACAGCCAGTTTGCTCTAGGCCCGTTTGAGTTACAGAGAGGTCAGGGATCAAGATGATTGTCAAGTTCGTTGGCTCTGCCTATAGGCGTTACAGTCCGGGAGCATTTGGAAATCCGTGGGAATTTTGGTATGAAAGCAAGCCACCCATCTAGATGGCTTAAGGATGCACCAAATAACAATAAAAAACATGTTGGCAGTCTGAGAAATGTGTGTGAATCTTGTGAGTTAAATTCAAAACAAATTCTCAAATTTTCAGATTTTTTTATTTGTATTCAATGACAACCACTTGAGGATCATACCAAATGTCCAATTTTGCATGTTTTTTCTATAGCTGTGATTAGAACGATTACATTATTGAGTAAAACAAATATAGTAGCTATACCCTTGACAATATTTCTGTCATTGAACTGAAAATAATTGTGAAATTGTATCACGGAAAACAGGTATCAGTCAAATAAATGTTCTCCAATATTATCACACATAATGTCCTCATAAGCATGATATGTACAGTTCACATGTCTCCATCTCCATCCTCATTGTCAGAGTCCTCTGGCTCAGACTCTTCCTCATAAACCGAAGCTGTGTCGTTTTCGCACACTTCACCGATTTCACAGCATGCACAGAGTTCTGTGCAGCTGAGGCCGGCTCTTCGACAGCTGCACCTGTTTGTGTCACATTTGTCCTTCGTACATCCACACTTCACCAGCTGGATGATTGACTTTGGTGCAGGCAGATGCGTAGTCATGACTGGAACCCACCTGTTATCTTCTAATGTCCAGCCATAGTTCTCAGGAGAAGGTACATCTGGGTTCGCAACAGTGTCATTGTTCCATATGATGGCTTGATGATGAGCCCGAAGGATTGATTGTTACAGTGCATCTTGAGTAGGAGGCAGCCTCTCAGACTGCATCTTCCTCTTTGTGAACAAAAACCATCTCAGCTTCCGAACTGTGGTAATCTTGGTGCCTGGCAGGTATACTTTGCAAATAAACTTTTCGATCCCAGCAAAAATGGTGTCACTGGGCTTTGGTGTGGTGCCCAGTTTTCCAAGTGCTGATACCTCGTCATCACTTGCCTCCTTGAATGCCTTCCAGAATGCCAGTTTTCCCTTTCCAGCAAAGCTGCCAGTGTTGTCAGCCCCACTGATGGCATGCAATCCTGGCAAAGCAGCAGACTTCTCAGGTCCAAGGGCATTATAAATGGGCCCAAGAGGAATAATTCGCCGGTTAGTACCAGTTCCCGTCACAAAGTTGGTTTTCTTGCACAGCTGAGGATAACGGCGGAGTCCAAGAACAAAAACATCCGTATCTGGTGAGTGGATATTGATGACTGATGCCCCACAACCTGTTGCATCAGCAGCATGCAGGAGGAGCTTTGTGTCCGCTTCTTTTTGCTGACTGTGAAGGTGACCGACATTTCTGTGGGTTGCCTGGCACTGCGCTCCCCATGCAACGACCATCTGTTTATTCTCCTCATGAGCCTTCTCGAGCATCTTCTCAGCCAGATAGCTTGTGAGGTTGCACTTTGTTGTGACATAGGCCAGGAGTTTCTTCATTGGTACTTTGGATACGTTGGTGGAGTCTGTTATATAATAGGCAACCGAGGGCTGACAGCCTCCTGTCACGGGTGGCAGTCTTGAGAGAGGTTGGGACATCATACCGATCAAAGACAAGGTGGACTTCATCTGCATCACCGTATCTTGCCAGGATACGACTGGTGAAGTGATCAGCCAGCTGGATACAGTATTTGATGTAGTCTGGTTTGTCCAGTGATTGAACCTCTGCCATGCCATCCAGTATTGCCACCTTCACTTCTTGAGGTGTGCCTTCCCGCTCTTCTCTGACACTGTCATGGATTTCTGCATTTGTATCAGGAACACTTTCTTCCTTTTTTGTCAGTTTCTCCAACACAGACATCAGACTACTCTTCGAGGAGCAGTGGAGCATGGTCCCATCTGCAGCAAACATCGAACGTGGCACAACAGAAAGTTCATAACTGCCAACTGTTTCCTCCAGGCCAATGTTAGGTCTTGATTTTGACAAGAGCAGCATGCGAGTGAACAGCTTACGGTCTTCTTTGAGCTCAACAGTCTTATCTCCTGCACTCACTTTCACCCTTTTTCCTGTCACTTTCCATGTTTGCAACCTCTGTTTTTTCATTGGTGCCCAGAGGTTTACGGTCGATGTCTTGATCCTGTTGGCCACAAAGTCATTCAGGAAGTTCTTGCCCATAGTATATAATGGTGGATAGGTCACTTTTGACCTTCTCTGGCATCACAGCTTTGATTACCAAGTTTATCAGGTCAGAACTATCATTCTCAAAGGGATTTGTGAAGGTTTCCAAAGTGTGTGTAAGGGCTTTGATATTTTTCTCCTTTCTGGTAAAGACTGCAGTCGATAGACCATGGTGACGCTTCTGTGCTGGGGATGAAATTCCGGCAATCTCATGGGCTTCTTTGGCAAGCCGAGCGAGTTCTGGTGAAATGAAGAAGAATTTTCAACGAGCAAAGGCATTCTGGGTGATGCCCACAAGCCCTCCAGCCACTTTCATGGACCGGTTAATTTGCTCCAGAGCATGATCTGCATCAACCGCACAGAATGACACCTGCCCATTCTTGTTGACCACCCAATTGCCTTGCATAAATTCTTCATAGATGTCTGGATTAGACTCTTGTAGACCTGCCACATCAGCCAGGTATAATGGGATCACCTGTGCATAGACTAGCTTGTCTAGAGCAAAGAATAAAGGAGTGAAGGATTCCAGTGCCAGCAAATGTAGCTTCCAATCCCCAGTTCTGATGGCTCTAATGAACATGAGCATACTCATTACCATCTGCATGTATTGTCGAATGACTGCATACAGAGGCTTTATCTCATTGGCAGAGTCAAACTGATCTATCTTCTCCATCACTCTGCATGACTTGATAAGCTGAGCCATGGCTGAGTGGGCTTCATTCATCTCTTCAGGACTGCCATCTGTACATGCCCGTTCAAGTACTTCTGCTGCTGCTGTGAGGGTTTCCTGTAGGTTGAGGTGCTCTCTGAGGAATGCAACCTGGTACAGCTGGAACAGAGACTGTAGAGTGACTACATGAGCATCCACCTCTCTCTTCACATGTTTGCCCTCGAGGATCTGCCGCACTGTTGCAACTGTTGACACAAACAAAAAGACCGCATGCATGCCACCTCTATCCAACCTACTTATTGAGGTAAAGCGGATAGGTATATATATAGGTAGGTATATAGGTAGGTATATATATATATATATATATATACATATGATATTTTGTATACGATATGTATGATATTTCATATACGATATATATGAAATTTCTGTAGTATCACTCAGCAAAATGTGTATTTTGTTTTCGAATCACCATGCTGGTCATACACGTATCTCAGACTGCCAACATGTTTTGTATTGTTATTTGGGATGTCCTTGAGACATTTGAACAGGTGGCATGCTTTCATACCAAAATTCCCACGGGATTTTATTTTGCTACACATACTCCCTGACTATTATGTAGGCGTCTGGTGCAGTCGCGCTAGTAAGTGATGTCTCGGCACCAAGTATGTTTTGATCAATAATTGGTATACACAATATCTAAGCTAAATTTCTTCATATCGAGTGACATATACAAACATGTTCCTACATTTACCCACCCTATTCAACATCTGACAGACATAAATACAGCACAGAGAAAGCCAAACGTAATGACAGCTAGGACATGACTTATTAGCGCGACCGTACAAGGGGAGTGGTTCGGTCCTAAACAAGTAAGTCGGTAATATCAAAACGTATGGGTACGTCGCCTGCAGTATTGGCCTTGGTATAACCCTGTGTAGTTGGGAGACCTGTACTTATATATTAATAATTTGGTAATGTTACACTCTATTTTTACATTTTTCATTCATAAATAGTCCACTAATATACTAGGTTAGGTTATGTTAAAAATATTGTTCAATGTTTCTTAGTAAATAGGCATCTGTACATATATAGCATCTCAATAATTTGGTAATGTTACAACATATGTTTACATTTTACATACATAAATAGTCCACGAATATCCTAGATTAGGTTAGGTTAAGTTTTGGTTAGCTTAGGTTATAGATATTGTTCAATGTTTCTTAGTAAATAGGCATCTTAAAAACAGTTCTCCCCGCTACACAGGATCCTACCGTAACTACTATTTTCCTACCATGCTGGATTTTCTTCGTTTGGTATATTTTATATATTTAATAACCGTCTTGGTGGTGTAATGGTTAAGGTGTCAAAACATCTTTGTGTGATAACCCGGGTTCGAATCCTGGTGGATCACATATATGCTTTCATTAATTTCATTGGAGGTGTTTGGTGTTGTGTTGAAATTAATAAAAAATAACATATATTATATGTGTTCTTGTTGAAGCATAACAAGTTCCCTTTTCAATCCTTTATTAATATTTTAGGTCCCCTTCTCCTATACAGTATGTTTCTTCGTGCTTTTTGTTTGCTTTATAATGACTTGTTTATTTTTATCCTACTATATCTGTTTCATTATTTACCGTCCACATCTATCTATCTATCTATCTATTGCCTAACGCCGTGATCCCCGAAGGGGTGGCCACGAACGAACCGCCCCCATGCACCTCTGTCCCCAGTCAGTTGACGCCCCTCCTCCCATCCATCACCGCCTTCATCCATATACTTCCTCACTCCATCCTTCCACCTCTCCTTCGGTGCACCTCTCCCTCTCTGTCCTTCCACCTCGCTCTCGTACACCCTCTTAGGGCCATTTTATTAAACCATGGTAAGAGCTTTCCCTACGACCTTTCCCGCCCAGATTGACCCTTATACAGATAATCGATAAGGGTCAATCTGGTCGGGAAAGGTCGTAGGGAAAGCTCTTACCATGGTTAAATAAAATGGCCCTTAGTCATTCTCTCGCTTCCCATACGTGCCATATGGCCGAACCATCTCAAGGTGTTACTTTTCACACTTTCCAGTACCGTCCACATCCTTTCCCTTTTTATTTCATTTTTGTTTTGCCATTTTCTCCACCTTCCACTCCTCGTCACTTTATATTTCCTTCCGTTCCTCCAACGTTCTCTCGTTTCACTCTATATATTTTTCTAATTTTACTATATTAGTTTCTTCTTCCTCTACCTTAGCTATATTTTTACCTTGCTTTTCTCGTCTCTTCATTTTACTTATGGGAGCCCATCTCGCTTTGTTTTCTCTTTCTCTCCCTCTCTGTTCGGCTTGTATCCATTCGGCCCCATTTATCCTACTGTTTTAAGACGTTACCCCCATCCAGGTGTCAATATTTTCCTGGCGAGCGGTAGCAAGCCAGTATATATATTTTTTTGTTTTGACAGCAAGCTAAATTTGTAAATTTTTCGATAGAAAAATGTCTCCGGCTAAGCCGGATTTCTCCATACAATGCAGGCTCGGGAAGAAATCGACACCTGGATGGGGATAAACGTCTTAAAACAGTTGGCTGAATGGGGCTGAATGGATACAAGCCAGGGAAAGAGAGAAACAGAGAGAAAGATAAAAAAAGGCCGGTGATCCCGCTTAATATTTGTCATTATTCTCTACTTTATCAATATTTCTTTCCTACTTTTCTCATCTCTGCTCGTTTTACTCTGTTTCTTTATTTTCTACTTTATCAATATTTCTGTCTCGCTTTTCTCATCTCTTCGTTTTATTTAACATTTTTCTTTATACTCTACTTTATCATTATATCTCTGTTTTCTAATATCTTCGTTTTACTTTATATTTATTCTTTATTCTCTCCTTTATCAATATTTCTGTCTAACTTTTCTCATCTCTGCTCGTTTTATTCCTTGTTTCTTTATTCTCTACTTTACCAATATATCTGTCTTGGTTTTCTGATCTCTGCTTGTTTTACTTTATTGTATGTTGTCTTTTTCCTCTCCTTTATCAATATATCTGTCTCGCTTTCTCTTCTCTTCGTTTTACTATATATTTTGTCTTTATTCTCTTCTTTATCAATATTTCTTTCTTGGTTTTTTCATCTCTTCGTTTTACTTAATATTTTTCTTTTTCCTATACTTTATCAATATTTTGTTCTTACTTTTCACATCTCTGCTCGTTTTACTCGGCTTCTTTATTCTCTACTTTATCAATATTTCTGTCTCGCTTTTCTCATCTCTTCGTTTTACTATATATTTGTTCTTTATTCTCTCCTTTATCAATATATCTGTCTTACTTTTCACATCTCTGCTCGTTTTACTCGGCTTCTTTATTCTCTCCTTTATCAATATATCTGTCTTACTTTTCTCATCTCTACGTATTTTACTCTGTATTTCTTTATTCTCTACTTTATCAATATATCTGTCTCGCTTTTCTCGTCTCTTCATTTTACTTTATTATATGTTTTCTTTATTCTCTCCTTTATCAATATATCTGTCTTACTTTTCACATCTCTTTCCGTGGATTCCTGGTCTTTGGATCCTTTGCCCTGAGGTCAGCAGGGAGGGAGGCCGACTTTAGCCTTTTCTGCCATGGTTTTCTGGGACTCGGGATACATTGGTTTTTTCCCTTCCCACACATTTTAGCTTAAACTTCCAAATTGAAGTTTTCTTTTCTCCGGTAGTATTGGACCCCCTACTCCCTCATGTTTAGCATATCTCTTTTGAGATTTTAAGACGTTCGTTCCGTTACTTTGGCGATTTTGAGACCTTTTGCCTCATTTCTTTGTCAATATAAAGACATTGCGCACCATTTAGGTGTCGATTTTTTCCTGGCGAGCGATAGCAAGCCTGTAATTTTAGAAGGAATCGGCCTTCGGCCGGGAAATTTTTCTACTGAAAAATGTACAAATTTATCTTGAAAGGGGTTCTAGGGGATGTTTTTTTAAGCTTGATGGAGGTCTAGCGAGGAAACTCAGGAATATATACATAAATAAATATATAGACCAAAACCCAAGCACTACCTCCTTAAGGCGGTATCACACGATCGCTTTTTCACTCAACATTTATCCTCAACACTGATCTGGCAGCTTATCATTGACTTAATTTCCTATGTATCGTGTGTCCGTCAGCTATTAATTTATGTTTCCTTCTAGCCTATGGGTTAAGGGGGAATGGGTCGTTTCTTTTGACCCCTTTCTCCCTCGTGTTTAGCTCCATTAGTTTTCAGATGTTAAGATGTTTGCCCCATTAGTTAGTCGGTTTTAAGACCTTTCGCCCCATTTCTTCGTCAATATTTAGAACTTTCATGCTATTTAGGTGACGATTTTTTCCCAAGTTAGCCTGTAATGTTTGAAGAATCGGGCTTCGGCCGGGACATTTTTCTACCGAAAAATTTACAAATTAATCTAGAAGGGGGATCTAATGGATGTTTTTTTTAAATTTGATGGAGGTCTAGGGAGGAAACTAGAAAAATATTGAATACATGCAAAAATCGCCCAAAAAGTGAACCATTCCCCTTAAATATGAGTTGTAGCGAGAGACGGCCGCTATCTCTGTTCTTTGGGCAACTATGCTTTGATCTTTGCCATTTATTAAGTCTTGGGAGGTCAGGTTAGCCTAGGTTATCTTATGTTAAGGGGAGACTCTAGGAATATTCCTAGCTCAGCTTCTATAAGAGACTCATTGCTTGCCTTTTGCCATATATATGGTAATGGTGTAACGCTGACTCGCTGAAATGTTCATCGTTCTATGTCCGCGTGTGCGCACGTGAGCGCATTTTTTTGTTTTTTTACTAAATTTCTGGTGATCCCAAATCGACTGTGCAAAAAAATATTATATTGTGTATGAGGTACCTTATATAGATTGTCTACAACACCTCGGATGCTTGTTGCTAATTTGATACGTGATAATGTTGAAAACCGCAGGTAAATATCAATATAAATAATTGGGCCAATTTCCTATCCTAAATAAATAATTTGAGCTTCCGAGGGACTTGGTATGTATGCTTGTTCTAATTATGTGGAGAAAATAGAGACAATCGGACAGTAACTGGTTCACTTACCATCATAATAGGTGAAAAAACATTCACTATTCATAAAGAGAGATTGAAATTTACTCGTAACGTAAAATTGTTCCGGTCAGAGTCCGCGCGAGATTTTCCTTCAGTTACCCCTATTATAGGTTCGTCAAGTACGGTGCCACCCGCTCACAAAGAAAACTCAATTATTTGGGGGACTAAAGTATTTTGTATTAATATTTACAATAGATTTTTTACCAAAATCCTTGATTTTGGGGCCCCCCCAAGGGGGCCCTAGGGATATCATATGGGAGTTTATGCCCTCATATGATCATTTCTATTGCTTACAGCAGCCTTTTAGACTAAAGAAGAAAAAAAAAAATTGGGTGGCTGAAAACAAAAAAATAATAATTCGGGGGTCAAGTCGAACCCCCGGCCCGGTGGGGTTATGGATGCGATATGTTATTTTGTTCCTTCCTATGCTATTCTCCTATGTTGAAAGAAGCATTATAGAACAAAAACAGAAACATTAGAAATTTAAGCTGAGATAGGAAAAAATCCTGGAGTCTCCCAAGTTAGGGAATAAGTTGTTTCTGATGGCAAAGAGAGTACAAATGGACTTGATTATATACAAAGACACTAGGGGGAAAATCCTAAGCAAAAATCGTATGCCTATTTACTCTCTCTCTGTCTCTCTCTCATTCATTACCCTACATAGCTTTCTCATATCCTCACAATAACATATTCTCGGGCATTTACGTGGGTTAAACTTACACGCCCCCCGCAGCTCACCAAAACTTTACTCTTTTTATAAGCAGCTTTCAGACGTTCTCTCTTTCCCCCCCTCCTCCCTCCCCCCCCCCCCCCCCCCCCCCCCAACCCCCCATATCTCTCCGGTACTAAGCTCCACCCCACCCCACACCCCGCCCCAGCTACTATCTCCCACTCATTCTCTCTCTCTCTCTCTCTCTCTATTTATATCATCCCTTCTCTGCATATATATATATATATATCTATATATATATATATATATATATATATATATGTATATATATATATATATATATATATATATATACAGGGTGTCCCAGGAGGAAAGGGCATAACTTTGGGAAATGATAGAACAAAATATTCTAAGCCTAAAATGTTCTATTAACAAAAAGGCCAAATTTCGACCGGTATAGAGATATTTCATTTTGAAAATGGCATTGTCTTCAGTGTTTCCCCATAAGGCTGGTCTAGCTGTCCTAGTGCCTACTACACCTCCATCTTTCTGCAATTATTTTACCATGTTATTTTAAAGATACTATAATTCTGTAAGTTGCAAAATGATTATAGACATATTAGCTCACTTTGGAGTAGTGGGAAACTATTTGACATGGAAGAGTCCATTAGAGTGGTGCGGGGGAGGACACTACATTAAACCTTCAATATCTTTTTAAGGGTTGAAATTTGGACTTTTTGTTATAGAATATTTTATGCTTAGAATACCTATTTGTATAATTTCCCAAAGTTATGCCCTTTCCTCCTGGGACACCCTGTATATATACTGTATAATTTTATATACTGTATATATATATATATATATATATATATATATATATATATATACTGTATACAGTAAATACCGGTGTATATATATATATATATATATAAATATATGTCTTGTCCAAAAAAAATAGACTTAATTAGCCGTGACGGCTTAGTGGATAGCACGCTCACGTGTGCATCTGCTTGACCTGGGTTCGAACCCAGCCAAGGCAGACATATTAGGTGGGTGTGGTAGTACGTCCTAGCGTGTTTCACATATTCGTACCCAGTCGGAGGACACCTCGACGACGTATACAGACTAATAACACACGCAACAAAGCCACTCCAACAGCTTCCTGTCTCTTCAACACCCCTTCTCCCCTCTCAACGTTTTTCGAAAAGTAGATACGAGGTGCCATTGTAAGGGCTTATCCCTCGACACCTTCACCTGACCTGAATTGTGGCTCGTGTAATGGACATTTCGGCACTACGATCTTCCCTAATGAAAATGCAATGAACTGTAGGTTTTACATCCAACGCGCAGACCTCGAGAATAAACTTGAAAAGGCCTCACAATTTATACAGTATACCTTATAACTCCTATAATAACTACTATGATAATCAGTGTTCCTCAGAGCTTTCCCAGTGCATACCAACTCCTTTACGTAGGGCACGTGGTACCCGTCTTGCAACTCAATCCCACCCCTACTCTGTGCAACTCTCCAACCCAAGAGTGAAACATTACTCTCAAACTTTCTTTTACTCAACAGCTGAGCTCGGGAACTCTCTCCCAGAATCAGTCTTTCCCTCTTCCTATGACTTAAATTGCTTCAAACTCCGTCTGTCCGGGCATTTTGGCTCGATCGTCCCTTGATTTTGGCCCTGTCACTCTTTCAACTATGGGGGAGGCACTCGTTATAGGCAATTCTGCCTTTTGCCTCCCTCAATCACATAGAAAAAAAATATATATAAAGCAATATTATTGTGGCACATGTGAACAATGAGCACCCTGAAATTAGGTGTAAACAAATTATTGTGGAGAATAAACAAAAACAATTGTTGAGGGAGGGAAAGGGGAGGGAGTTATCCCATTGGCGTGTTTTTAACAGTTTTGAATTACCTTGCCTCCCTCAACATTATTTTTGTTTGTTCTCTCAAATAATGTTCTTTACACCTAATTTCAGGGTGCTCTTTGTTTACATGTGCCTATAGTCTATTCGCTGTAAGTAGGCGAAAAATCATGAATTCTAACCTCTGTAACTAAAAAATTACTAGAGTAATCGAGCAAATATTTCTACCATTTGGGAAGAGTCAGTAAAGGAATATATGTGGATATTTACAGTCAGTTTTCTCTAGCCCTTTTTGAGTTACAGAGGATAGAGGTTACGATATCTCGCCTACTTACAGTGCTGCAAACCTATGTACATGTGACACAATAATATTGCTTTATGTGGGAGATATATGGTATACACAAACAGCATAAACAAACTAAAGTCTAATAAAGCCCCTGGACCCTAAACCATTTTCCAAGAGTTTTGAAAGAATTAAGAGACAAGATATCAGAACCATTAAGGGAGCCCACCTCGCTTTTTTCTTTTTCTCTCCCTCTCTATTTGGCTTGTATCCATTCGGCCCCATTCAGCTACTGTTTTAAGACGTTTACCCCCATCCAGGTGTCCATATATTCCTGGCGAGTGGTAGCGAGCCAGCATATAATATATATTTTTGTTTTGACAGCAAGCTAAATTTGTAGATATTTGGATAGAAAAATTTCTCCGGCGATGCCGGATTTCTCCATACAATGCTGGCTCGCTATCGCTCGCCAAGAAGAAATCGACACCTTGATAGGGATAAATGTTTTAAAACAGTTGGCTGAATAGGGCCGAATGGATAAAAGCCAGGGAACGAGAGAAAAGGAGAGAAAGATAAAATAAAGCCGGTGACAGTACAGTACAGTACTTTTAACAATACAATGTAGATCGTCCTTGTACCCAATGAATGGAAAGTAGCTAATGAAACGCCTATCTTTAATAAAGGCAACACATCAATGTCTTACAACTATCGTCCAATCACATTGATTTTAATCATAATTATGTAAATTGCTCGAACAAATCATGTCGTCATTAAGTGTGTTTTTTTTCCTATATGAGTGAGGGAGACAAAAGGCAGAACTGCCTATATCAAGTGCCTCACCCAGAGTTGACAGAGTGACAGGGCCAAAATCAAGGGACATTCGAGCCAAAATGCCTGACACACGGAGTTTGAAGCAATTTAAGTCAGGAAGAGGGAAAGACTGATTCTGGGAAAGAGTTCCAGAGCTCAGCAGTTGAATAGAAGAAAGACTTCACACTTTACAAATTCGTATATACAGTATATCTCGCTCTTAACCCTCGATTAACTGGGTTTACAAACGAATAGCACAACTTTATACTGTGGTCAGGGCAGGTGAAGGTATTGAGGGAAAAGCCTTTACAACGGCACCTCGTATCTACTTTCCGAAAAGTGTTGAGAGGGGAGAAGGGGTGTTGGCGAGAGAGGGAGCTGTGGTATCCTTTCTTGTTTTCACATAGGATTGGTAGTTTATTTACAAGCAGCCTTTTAAGGATCAATATATTTGTTGTTGCTTGTTTTCCTTTGTACTCGCTCTCTATCTATCTATCTATCTATCAATTTATCTATCTATTTATCTCTCTCTCTCTCTCTCTCTCTCTCTCTCTCAACGTTCATTTTTCCACTTTCAGTCACCCGGAATTATTCCCAGGTTTGCGCACAAGCCATTCTCCGTCTTTTTCCGGAAACTGTCGGCAAAATGACGGTGGTTCTCCATAAATCATAATATTACACATCTCCCTGTTCAGTACCGGTGATGTACTTTTCATTATATTTTAGCAACTATTAGATGGTTTTGTACAGCTTAGGAAGGATGTCTACTCATTAAGGGAAGATGGTTCACTTCTTGGGCGATTTTTGCATGTATTAATTATTTTTCTAGTTTCCTCCCTAGACCTCCATCAAAAAAAAAAAAAAAAATATCCATTAGATCCCCCTTCTAGATTAATTTGTAAATTTTTCGGTAGAAAAATGTGCCGGCCCAAGGCCGGTTCTTTCAACATTACAGGCTTACTATCGTTCGCCAGGGAAATAATCGACACCTAAATAGCACAAAAAGGTCTAAATATTGACGAAGAGATTGAGCAAAAGGTCTTAAAATTGACTTACTAATGGGACAAATATCTTAACATCTGAAAACTAATGGGGCTAAACATGAGGGAGAAAGGTGACCAGAAAAACGATCCATGTCCCCTTAAGAGGCTACAGACTATATCAATTAATCCTTTTAGCTACCATATATTATCCTTCCTAAGCTTCATAAAATCGTGTAAATGTAGCTGATATAAAATACAAAAGATGTCGTCGGTACAGAAGGGGTTGCGCATCCCCCTGTTCAGTATGCGTGTCCGCGTCTGTCCAATTTTCCACAAACAAGTTTGGCGCGGGATTTCCATTTTGATATTATGAAAGTTGAACAGCGAGACTCGGTGTGTGGATGGAAAATGTTACCCGGCATTTATGTTATATAATCTTTATGTTATGATCGTTATAAGGGGGGTCACCTGCTTTTTTCTCTTTCTCTATTTTTCTGGCTCGTATCCATTCGGCCCCATTCAGCCAACTGTTTTAAGACTTTTATCCCCATCCAGGTGTCGATTTCTTCCTGGCGAGCGATAGCTAGTCAGTATTGTATGGAGAAATCCGGCACACATAAAGGGGAGATGGGTAATTTTTCTTGTCCTCCTTCTTCCTCATGTTTAGCCCCATTTGTATTGAGATTATATCACTTTCGGCCAATTAGTTGACGTTTTTGCACCTTCCATCCCATTTCGTTGTCAATTTTAAGACCTTTCGTGCCATTTAGTTGTCGATTTTTTCCTGGCGAACGATAGTGAGCCTGTAATTTTAAGAGAAATCGGCCTTTGGCCGGTACATTTACCTTAAAGGGAGGTCTAGGGGGTGTTTTTTAAGGTTGATGGAGGTCTAACGAGAAAACTAAAAAATACATGAATATAAATAGACCAAACAAATACATGAATATACATATGAATAGACCAAACAAATACATGAATATACATATTAATAGACCAAACAAATACATGAATATACATATTAATAGACCAAACAAATACATGAATATACATATTAATAGACCAAACAAATACATATATATACATATTAATAGACCAAACAAATACATGAATGTACATATTAATAGACTAAACAAATACATGAATATACATATTAATAGACCAACAAATACATGAATATACATATTAATAGACCAAACAAACACATGAATATACATGTTAATAGACCAAACAAATACATGAATATACATATTAATAGACCAAACACATGAATATACATATTAATAGACCAAACAAATACATGAATATACATATTAATAGACCAAACAAATACATGAATATACATATTAGTAGACCAAACAAATACATGAATATACATATTAATAGACCAAACAAATACTTGAATATACATATTGATAGACCAAACAAATACACTAATATACATATTGATAGACCAAACAAATACATGAATATAGATATTGATAGACCAAACAAATACATGAATATACATATTGATAGACCAAACAAATACATGAATATACATATTGATAGACCAAACAAATACATGAATATACATATTGATAGACCAAACAAATACATGAATACAGATATTGATAGACCAAACAAATACATGAATACACATATTGATAGACCAAACAAATACATGAATACAGATATTGATAGACCAAACAAATACATGAATATACATATTGATAGACCAAACAAATACATGAATATACATATTGATAGACCAAACAAATACATGAATATAAATATTAATAGACCAAACAAATACATGAATATACATATTGATAGACCAAACAAATACATGAATATACATATTAATAGACCAAACAAATACATGAATATACATATTAATAGACCAAACAAATACATGAATATACATATTAATAGACCAAACTAATACATGAATATACATATTAATAGACCAAACAAATACATGAAAATACATATTAATAGACCAAACAAATACATGAGTATACATATTAATAGACCAAACAAATACATGAATATACATATTAAGAGACCAAACAAATACATTAATTAATATACATATTAATAGACCAAACAAATACATGAATATACATATTAATAGACCAAACAAATACATGCATATACATATTAAGACCAAACAAATACATGCATATACATATTAATATACCAAACAAATACATGAATATACACATTAATAGACCAAACAAATACATGAATATACATATTATTAGACCAAACAAATACATGAATATACATATTAATAGACCAAACAAATACATGCATATACATATTAATAGACCAAACAAATACATGAATATACATATTAATAGACCAAACAAATACATGAATATACATATTAATAGACCAAACAAATACATTAATATACATATTAACCCTTATTTAGCGGCGAGCAACATAAGTCGAGTTAAATAAAGCTGGACTATGTGGCGGCGCTCGACATAGGTCGAGTGGCAATTTCAGCACGTAATGTGGCTGAGAGAGAGAGACAAGTGGTGGCAGGAGACTAGCGAGCGTATGACTGCTCCAGACCACCGCGGCGAACCTACTGACACAAATCTCAGCTCCCTCCTCCCTCTCTCACTCGCTACATACTCAATTATGTACTGAAAGTACCGAATTACCTGCTTTTTGCACTCGCGTTGCACGGTTATTGCAAGAAAACTATCCATCATACAAGGATCGTTATGGTGTCATTCGAAAGCTCTGTTTATGCCCTTTCAGGGATAGGTACTTGTTTTACGTTCTGGGTCTTATTTAGGCATGAAAATGATCACGTAAACAGCCCTATTTTGGCTAAAAACACCCCGCTGTGCGGTACACATAAATAAACCGCATAGGCCGCTCGTAAGGTGTTAATAGACCAAATAAATACATGAATATACATATTTTATTTAATTTTTAATTTTTAAGAGACAATGAACGGAGGAAGGAAAAACACAGATAAAACAAAAAGGTCCATGTTCCTAAGGCATCCTCCATTCATAAAATGTTTGTAACAACTGGATTTAAACATTTGTAGATTGTAAGTTTGTGGAAAGCAATTCGAGGGAAATGAATTCCAAAGAATAGTAGCTCTGGGAATAAATGAATTCTGATAAGCAGAAGTTCTGCATTGTGGAGGAGAAAGTGTAAATTCATGGGCGCTCTCAGCTGCCCTAGTTCTACGGGGAAAGATGTTGAGAGGTGGCACAATTGAAGCAAGTTCCTCGGAACAATTGCTGTGAAAATATCTGTAGAATAATGCAAGGGATGCAACGTTTCTTCGTATGGATAATGTAGGAAGGTCCTGTGTGATTGCAGGGTTATTGATTAATCTAATAGCTTTATTTTTAATTTTGTCCAACTGCCTCAATGCAACCACTCCACTTCCACCCCACAGAGGTGAACAGTAATCCATCTGAGAACGCACATGACTTTTATATATCACGGCCAACTGCTCGTCAGTGAAGAATTCTCGAACTCTGTACAGGAGTCCCAGTTTTTTAGAGGCATTCTTAGCAATGCTTCTAACATAATGTGTCCAGCTCAAGTTAGTAGTTAATGTTACACCGAGAATGTCAATACTAGGGGAAGTGGGAATATTTACATCATTAAAAAATATATGGGAGTCAGTGAGATTCTGTCGGTTAGAAAATTGAATGTATTTGGTTTTCTGTGCATTAAAGGAAACTAGATTATTAACACCTTACGAGCGGCATAGGCGGTAATTTATATGTACCGCACAGCGGGGGGTTTTGGCCATAAATGGGGTTGTTTCCATGCTCTTTTTCATGCATAAACAATACCCAGAGCATAATACACGTACGTATCCCTGATGGGCGTAAATTGAGCTTTCCAATGACACCTGAACCATCCTTCTACGATCACTGGTTGTCTTGCAATGATCGTGCAACCGAAGGGCAAAATCTCTAAGATACGGTAATTTTCTTACATTATTACGTGTGTAGCAAGTGAGTGAGGATGGAGGAGGGTGCAATAAATCTCAGTAGGTCCACGGCGGCCGTAGCGAGCGGTCAGGAGGTAATCTATGCTCCTCCCACAGCTCCGCTCTCTCTCAGAGCACATTACGTGCTCAAAATTGCACTCGATAATAGCCGTGACCCGCCACATAGGCCACATTTATTTCACTCGACAATAGCCGGGTGCCGCCAGTTATGGGTTAATAGACCAAACAAATACAAAAATATACATATTAATAGACCAAACAAATACATGAATATACATGTTAACCCTTGTCCAGCGGGGGATTTTGGGCTTATTTGGGCATATTCAGGCCCTCCTGAATGATAAATTATCTGCATGAAAAGAAATTTATTCAGCAAAAAAACTAGGCGCTAAAAGCTTCAAAATGAGACCAGAACGAGCTACGTAGCACTCGTGGTTCTCATACAGTGATACCAGGAACATGGGAGTTTAGCGTTTAGCGGCATATTTTTCCCAGCTATGCTCACTAATGGCTACACTGCCGGCCTCTCGAGAACACAGGGAACATGAGTTAATGGGCGGCGGTAAGCCCTGGGAGTCGGCTGTCTGGCCCGCTGCGCTCCCGGCCATTTGCACTCGATTTTAACCCTTTAACCCTTATTTAGCGGCGAGCAACATAAGTCGAGTTAAAATAAAGCTGGACTATGTGGCGGCGCTCGACATAACTCGAGTGGCAATTTCAGCACGTAATGTGGCTGAGAGAGAGAGACAAGTGGTGGCAGGAGACTAGCGAGCGTATGACTGCTCCAGACCACCGCGGCGAACCTACTGACACAAATCTCAGCTCCCTCCTCCCTCTCTCACTCGCTACATACTCAATTATGTACTGAAAGTACCGAATTACCTGCTTTTTGCACTCGCGTTGCACGGTTATTGCAAGAAAACTATCCATCATACAAGGATCGTTATGGTGTCATTCGAAAGCTCTGTTTATGCCCTTTCAGGGATAGGTACTTGTTTTACGTTCTGGGTCTTATTTAGGCATGAAAATGATCACGTAAACAGCCCTATTTTGGCTAAAAACACCCCGCTGTGCGGTACACATAAATAAACCGCATAGGCCGCTCGTAAGGTGTTAAAAGCCTTAATAATGCTCCTAACTTGCTGCAAATTAGAGACGGCCTTAAGTCCGCTCCCGATCTTTAAGGGTTAATAGACCAAACAAATACATGAATATACATATTAATAGACCAAACAAATACATGAATATACATATTAATAGACCAAACAAAAACAAATACATGTATATACATATTAATAGACCAAACAAATACATGAATATACATACTAATAGACCAAACAAATACATGAATATACATATTAATAGACCAAACAAATACATGAATATACATATTAATAGACCAAACAAATATATGAATATACATATAAATAGACCAAACAAATACATGAATATACATATTAATAGACCAAACAAATAGCCACTGTCCCCTTAATTAATGTTCTATATATTTGATGTTGATGTGGGTAGTGTTACGACCATGATACACACACGTAAAATAAGGAGCTTCTGTGTGTTGAGCTTGCTTAACCCCTTCTCTACTGCAGCGTCTTTTTAATTTTCTTCTAGCTATAAGACGATTTTGTGCAGCTTGAGAAGGATCTGTGGAAGTAAAAAGGGTTAAGTTAGATAGTTTGTAGCCTTTTAATGGGTAGACGTCCATCCTAAGCTGAATAAAATTGTCTAATAGTTGCCAGAATGTAATGCAAAATACGTCACTGGTACAGAAGGGGTTAACCCGTGGAGCCCCGGCTAGTTTTGTAATGTTTGTTCACCAGAACCCGGCCGGTTTTCAAAAAATTGTTTTATTCCAGAAACAATAGCGAATGGGTTAGGAATGAAGGAAAAACCACAAAAAAACGCTCAAAAAGCTTTAAAAATGGTCCTATAGAGCCCCCGAAAACGTATTTTACAAGAGTAAAAAATTTAAGGCAATTACCCCAAAAAAACAGGTTATTGCGCGCTCACAAGCACGCACGTGGACTTTGAGAGTTTTCAACCATCGGCACGGTTGCGTGGGATACGTACACAGTTCCCATACAAATCTGAGCCCTCTTGAGTGGCTACACCTGAGGTTACGGTCGGCGCAATTAGGGTGACGCGTCAGGCGCGTCTCTGGGGCTGTGCGTTACATACATCGCCGACGTGTCAGACGCGTTGCTGGGGCTGTACGGGTTAATAGTGTGATTGCTTTTTCCGGGTAAGAGAGAGAGAGAGAGAGAGAGAGAGAGAGGCACAAGTCAAATACAAATAGGTGGTGGTATGAGAGTGAGGGTCCGAGTCTGGGGAATGAGACGGAGAAGCACAGAGGCGGAGCACCTTCAGAGATGGAGTTGCTTCGAGCCAGAGTGCTTCGCATGTCTCACTCCCTAGACTGGAACAAGACCTAACGGGCCTCACCGTGTTCAGCGGTTGAGTGTTCAGGCTCTCAGCCTATGGCCGAGAGGGAGTAGTTGGAATATAGAAAACAAATAAAAATAAAGTATCACATAATGTTTGTATATTTGTATTTGATAGTGACATATAACATGAATGTAAGGGCGATAGTAGGGTTGGGTGGTGGCTGATAAAGACCGTGTTTGATGGAAAAGCAATAATGGTTTGGTGGTTTACACAGGTACAGCACGGTAGCCTTGTACGTTTCCTAGTCATTCAGGTGTGACTTTAACCTCATGACTCAGGGACAAGTGGCTTAATTCTCCACTTTTGGTAATGCACAATATTGACGAAAATTAGGGGACGGTGTGAAACAAGCTCTGGCAAAATATCATATTGATCCTACTGCTTGTTAAAGGGGGTAACCTGCCTTTTTTCTCTCCTTTTCTCTCTTGCTCTGGCTTGTATCCATTCAGCCCCATCCAGCCTACTGTTTTATCCCTTTTTTAGCAGCGGCGGACTTCAGTCCGCCTCTAAAAATCTGGACTATGTGGCGGCGGCGGACTTTAGTCCGTGTGCAATTTTGACGCAATATTGGCTCTGAGAGAGAGACGAGCGGTGGGAGGAGCGTAGGTTACCTCATGACCGCTCGCCACGACCGTCATGGGCCCACTGACATGTACTCCACACTACTCCACCCTCCCTCACTAGCTACACACGTAATTATGTAACGAAATGACCGTATTTTAGCGATTTTGCCCTTCGGTTGCACGATCGTTACAAGACAACCAGCCATCGTAGAAGGATGGTTCGGGTGTCATTGGAAAGCTCAATTTACGCCCTTTCAGGGATACATAATTGTATTACACTCTGGCTCTTGTTTATGCATGAAAAAGAGCACGGAAATCACCCCATTTATGGTAAAAAAAAAACCCGCTGGGCGGCACAGTGAAATATACTCCACCACCCGCTCTTTGAGTGTTAAGACGTTTAACCCCATTCAGGTGTCAATTATAGGTTTGATTCCCGAAGGGAAGTAGAGAAAACCTAATATTTAGTAGGGGCCCCGGAATCATTGACGATGTTACCTATTAGTATAATAGTCTCCATTCAACACCCACGTCAGTCATTTGAATCAACCGCCGCGAGGAAGAACAAGAGTCATCTTCATAAGCGCAACGCTACTTCTCTTATGGTGTCGTCACAGATCGGGTACCCACTACGAAAAAACTTCGTAAAAAAATAAGAAAACAAGAATGGAAAAAGAATTTTCCACTTTAACAATGTTATTCACAAGCTTCCCAAATTCGGTGGATTTTCTTGCGTTGTGGCTTCTTACCGCCTCTCGCCAAACGCAACAATTCCTCCTTCAATGATATACCAAGATAAACTCCAAATATCAGCGAATGGGAAGGGGATGGCTGGGATGGACGTCGTCGTCAATGATTCCGGGGCCCCTACTAAATATTAGGTTTTCTCTACTTCCCTTTGGGAATCAAACCTATAATTTAATAGTGGCCCTTCATCATTGACGATATATTCGTAAATATCAACACTCAATAACCGCATGGTTAAGCCAAGAAACCTTATGACAGGAAAAAAAAATAGTAATTGTTTTGTTGTGCATACAACAGTATAAAATAGTAAAGAGTGTGAGCAGTGTGTTGCTTCAAAGAAGCCTGCTCCAACAACAGAGTCCTGTTCCATGAGGGATTTGTTGTACCGTGTGACACAGAGTTAAATGCAAAAAAAAACTTGTCACCTCGACCTGTAACCTTTGCTGAGCTCAACTTGGTCCTTAGGTCCATTTATTGAGTCACTTCGACCAATACTAAACTTAGTGAATCTAGTGCAATTAGGCTGGAACATGTGTTGAGTCATTCCGACCAATACCAATCGTGCATAATCTAGTGCAACTAGCATAGAACGTGCAATTTACATATATAGCAATACTGAACATTTCGAGTCACCTCGAGCAATTCCAACTTTTCGTAATCTAGTGCCACTAGCAAAGAAAACTGAACGTAACATATACTGAATAATGAACAGTAGTGTAACACAATCTTTTATTATTCGTAAACTACAGGAGCTTTAATTAAGCTTTGCAAACTTAAAATTAATACATCAGATTTAATAATTAAAAAAAAAATCCCGAGCTTCTTAGCTCGTGCATATCTAATTGGGCTTGGCCCGGCGTATATAATGCCTAGCTTGCCCTGCATTAACTTGTAATCCTGTGGAAGGGGGTTCATATCTTGTACTGGGATCCGCATACCCCCCCCCCCTTTTTCTTAAGTCCCTATTGGGCGTCCACATCACAGTACTAATGGCTGGAATTACAAGTAAAACAACAAAAGGAGTGTGCCCTTGTGCAGACCATAAGAAAAAAAGGCTGGGCCATAATAGAAATCGAGTTTGTAACCCAAAAAGGGAACAAACGTATGCAAAGAAAAAAGTGTGCACCGCGGGCGCCTCCTGTGACTACCACGTCCTCTGCCCACTAGGTGTGGAGCAAGGACACGTAGGATCCTGGAACAAACTTGGAGAGCTAGAAAAACAACTGGCTATATCAGTTAGTCCGCCGGGGGATGTCAAACATTTTCTAGTCTAAGAGGATCGAACAAGAGACCTGGGGGACATGAGCCGTAGGACCTGAATGGCCCCGACCCCGGCCTCCCCCGGCGGTAAATGTACCTCAGTCTGAACTTTTTTGCCTCATACCACTAAAAAATCGTTCACGATTACTTAAGAGGTCAGAGAAAGCTCCGGTGCAGCACGGCTGGCCATATATTAAGGAGGGACAGGCTTCTAGTCTAAGCCGGAGGGAAAACAAGGAGCCTGGGATTGAAGGGGAAACCTGTCACTTTTGAAGAGTGATTGTTTGCGGTAATTACAGAAAAATTTAAGAGAGCTGATATGTTTGGAAGGCTAAGGATGTGACTGACATAGAGAGATCTCTGGTGCATAAGGACTGCTAAGTGCTAACAGCGTTAAGTTATCGCTAGGCCTTACTGAAAGTATAAGCCTAAGTAACGAAAAGCGCACACTTTTGCCAGATCAATATAAGCCGCTCTACTGGCCGTGTGTAAGGAGAACGTGGCTGTAATTTAATATGGAACAAAATAAGGGCGAGAGAGCCCATAACGGTTTTCATCTATCACATTTAAGAAGAAAAGTGGGGGGAAAGTAAATAACTGATTCGGCCTTAAGAGGTTATCGTAAAAGTGGAGTAAATAACTGATTCGGCCTTAAGTGGCTATCGTAAAAGTTGGGACCTGCCGCTAAGCTGTCCCTGACCCCGGTAAAACGTCTCGGAACGTGCGCACAGCTCGAAAAACCATATGGAAAGAGGAAGAAGTCCTCTCTAATATTGGAGATGGGAATCACATCCCGTCGGGACGAACTTCCAGTCCCCCGCGGCGGGACTCTTCCCAAAAAGGGACCACCTCCAACAAGGCCTGCTGAGGGCTTAAAACAAAAATGCGTAATCATGAAGTGAGCTTAGCGAGAGTGAATACTGATTCGGGTTGTACCGCACGTAATGTAAACAGAGGGACATCCTGGGGAATTGACAATTGTAACTGTAGTAGAGACCCCTAAGGATACCGTCCTCCAACCCATCTAGATGTACTGACTAGTAGGACATCATCCTAAAGACATCATGGTAGCCGCTTGCCGGCGGAAGGTTGTCTGGCTTATAACCAAAGTTAGTGTGAGAGAGGCGGCTCTTCCTGGTGTGTGTCTGTCGCAGGGTTAACGGCATACGCACACCAGACCTGGGCCGGGGATCGTGTGTGTCGCTCTATGTAATTACTAGGTATCCCATCCCTTATGCAGAGGGTTGTATCATTCTGTTATGCAACGTCGGGTGAGGCAAAGTCGCGTGACTTTCTTTCTGGCGAGCACATTGCGGTGACCGACGCAGTCAGGTCGCGCAGAAGAGATAAGGTGGTGCAGCCACCCTTAGGAAGTAACACCTCGTCGAACCTCGGAACCCCATTGCACTAGCACTGCCGAGGGAGAGAGGGGGACGGAGGGAGGACACACAACCCATTCCTTAAACCCTGGAGAGGATATGCTTTTTTTGGGTTTACGATTTAGGTAACCCTGTCCGAAAGTGGCACACCGCACTAAAATATTCGCCAAAAATCAGGTAATATAGATAGATTTTTTGTTTTAATTGTATCATAAAACATAAGGAATGCTTAATCTTATGTCAAGTGGAATTGAAAATCAGAGTGATTTATATATTTTAAATTATTATTTTGGAAAATAACTTACATAAATTAGTAACTTTACTAAAAAAATAAATAAATACTGAAGTATCCCTGAGGTGGCTGAAACTCTGGTGGCTTATAGGGGGATCCTGTAGGTATGCTGTGCTGAAGTTCTGGCTTCCTGAGTCATATAGGGCGCGCGAACTGAGCAAAGAATAACAAAGGGTTAATTTTGAAACAAACCAAAAAAATTTGGTTTTATAAAAATTCATTAGGGTGTCGAAATATTTCTGGATTTAGCTGAAATTTGGCATGAATAATGGAAAACTATTCTAGTAGATATGGAACACCTAAAAATTGAAATCAGAAACACTAGCTAGCAATGCCATTGCATTATGTACATTGAACTTTGAGACGGGTACATTTTTCGGCAAAAAATTGAGAGAAACAATTCATTTCTTAACAACTTAACAATGAATCAGCCTAAAACACACCATGTATATTCCTACAAACCCTATGAACAAAATTAGTATGAATATGGGGTGTTTACAGATATTATATGCACACAACATTGAATGGGTTAACATTATCTGCGAAAATGGTAAGTAAATGAGTTGCAGGTAATCAGTAAAAAATCAATCCAGAACATGTGAAAAGGGTAAGTAAATGAGTAGCAGGCACATGAGATAAAACAGGTAAGTAATGGGTAAACAAAATTCATCAGGAACAGGTAAAAAATTTAAGTTTATGACTAACATGGAAGTGAGGCAGGACAGGTAAGTAAATATAATAATTAACAGTGGCAGTATGTGGCATCACAGGGCATGTCTGGCTGTCGTTGCATGGAGCTATATCATTTGGCTAAGTTACGTAAAAGTTTCAAATTCCTGTCTATAATTTATCACCGTATATTCCACTATATGTAAAATTTTCACTAAATATGATTTGTCACTTACCAGGATAAGTGGGTCAAAAACGGCACAGAAAAAAGTCCCAGTCAGTCACAGTCAGTGGACCGAGCATGGTCACATGACAAGCAAAAATGTAAAATGGCGCCTACGGCCGTGCCGTAAATGACCCAGCGAATCCCCCTCAGGGTTAAAGCATTTTATTTTAAATGTACTAGATAGTGGGAGGGGAAACTGTCCGTTGGCCGCTTGGAGCCTTCGGGGAGACCTGATGGGGGTTCCCTACATTCGATATCCTCCTTACCTTCACATCTCCCTGTCTAGCTAATCATGAGCTTCGCGGTGAAGACCAGAGAGAACCAAATCCTATAATAAACATTCATAGGTCCCCTGAGCCATACCGAGTCTGAGGAGCTATCGTGACCTGACTGCCTCAAATAAGGCTGTCCGGATTTCTGTGAAAGTTTTCGCCGGGGAAGGGAGGAGATATTATTGAGAAGCCTTAGCTAATCCGCCTTGGGGGCGTAACCTTAGTAAACAGGAAGCTATCAAACTTCCTGAGGGCCTTATCTCTGACGAGAAAATAATCTTTGGAGTTCAAGAGGTTCAGGAGCAAAGAGGGGCAAAGGAAAAACCTCTGCAGTAAATTGAGGGGCGATGAAAACATCAAAATAGGGAGGGGGACCCCTCCCGGTTGTTGTATTAGCCAGTCAAACTCGGTAATGGAGGTGAAACTGGGGACAGAGGGTTAGATGGAAAAACTATCGCAAATTGTGGGAGTTCCTGTCCCACGTT
Organism: Paralithodes platypus; assembly: GCA_032716605.1. Taxonomy (NCBI): domain Eukaryota; kingdom Metazoa; phylum Arthropoda; class Malacostraca; order Decapoda; family Lithodidae; genus Paralithodes; species Paralithodes platypus. Next base: position 35,325,220 of record CM064577.1, on the reverse strand, counting down.
ACCCATGGTCCATCGCCAATCCCACCCAGAATGGGGTGAGGTGGGAAAGCGACCGGAGGCAAGTACTTGACCGCTTATCCGGCGGGTATTCCGGGTATGTGTTGTCCCGCCGCAATACCATTTCCTGACCCTGACAACTAGCGTTCAAGGGAAAATAGTTCTATTTCCCGGCATAGGTACATGGGAGATATTTTAAGGCTTAGGAAACAACATTGGATACAAACTGAGATGATCGATTGTACTACTATCGAGTCGATCTGAGAAACAACCCCTGGGACTGATGCTACCAAGATCGCCCATTCGTTCGTGGTATGTTGACCGGGAGACAGTGAACTCCGGCGGGCTAAGTCCCTAGAGTTTATAGAGAGCAATTCTGCCCCTCACACCACCGGTCCTACTAGATGAGGATCCTGCCTCGATTTCAACATTCAAGTGGGATTGAAAGTTAGAGGTCATTGAGTAATGAACTTAGGCCTCTGACTTAACATCCACTTTGGCCTTACTGAGTCCGTAATGATTTATTCGTAATTATGCCTAACACGGGGCGAAGCGCCGGGATGGCTGGTATGATTAAACAAAACGAGACGTTAATCCATGGAATCGGTGAGTAAAGGTCTACTAGGTATACCGTGTACACCATTGCCAACGCAAATCAGAAGGGTTAGACTAATCCTAGATCGCCAACCCACATCGACGGGACGCAGGGATCAACCACTTATACATAGAGTTTTGGGGTGAACCTGAACCGTTCTCACTAGGCCTGGAGCCGTGCAATGACAAGTACCTATAATAGGAAAAAAAAATCTAGATACCCAGCAAGCTGATGTCTATAGATAAGCTTGTAAAACGGTCCATACACCGGGAGCATAAAATAACACATCGTACTTGTAAGAGTTATGTCGTTAAATTACCGCTGAATGCATCCCAACTCTTTATCCGTAAGAACTCGTATCCTATTGTAGATTCGTGAACAAAAGAAGGTAAAAAAAATGTTGCATCTGTTTTCTTCATTTTAGGATGAGAGTCGTCTCGCCGGCTAAGGTTCAGCGTAAACAAACGAGCCGTCCCGCCGGCCTAAGTGCTTGACAATTATGAGCCGTATGACTGGCTTAAGTAATCGCAGGAACCATTAACCGAGATACTGATCGACTTTTCTTAACTTACATTTTTTAAGGAAAGAAAATTTTACTTACCCTAGCCGGAGACCTAGGTTCCATTACTCGGGAGTGTCCATCTAGAACGTTGTCCGGCGAAGCCTGGAGGGTTCTTGTATCTGGGGGCGGGGGGTGCATGGGGGCTGAGTCATAACCAATGGCTAATTGCTCAGCTAAGCGGTGAGTATTGATTGCCTAGATGCAACGTTATCCCTGATTCTGGGGATTTTTTTTGTTTTGAAAGTTAGCAACTGTAAACAATTCCCATACTGTGGGCATTTACGTATCTATCGATCATGGCCGCCAGGCCCAATTGATCTATACAAAAAACTCACCCAATCCGCACCAGGATCTATGCCCACCAGGCATTGCTGGGAATTCAAGAGGAAAACTTAGAAGCAATTAAAGAAGTAATTAAAATGTTAAGACACAAAAATGGGGGGGTCCGTATGGGGCAAAAGTAAAAATTTTACTAAACCACTGACCCCCCCCCCCCCCTTCCCCACCACGGGAACGGGATGGTCCCTTGCCGTGCTGATCTGGAAAGAATTTCCAGGAATCAATGCTCATAAGGATAACCTGAGAGGAGTTAATAACATGCTAGTACAAGTCCGCCGGAAAGTTAGAAAAACAGTCACTATTAGTCTAACCTTCGACCGGACCTGATTCTGTCAAATATTGGAATTATTTGGTGTAGAAAATGCCTACCTGTGACTAGCGTCTGTTACGTCCTGGGATATATAAACACTGGGCTCTTTCTATTGGACTAGGTATGCAGCGACAAGCAACAACGGAAAACGCTTGAAAAGATAGATAACGGAATTAAATTGCAGAAACAATTTAATAACAAACTAGAAGAAAGTACATTTAACGTTACGTTAATTAATACAACTAATCACCCCTGCGTGAAAGAAGGTGAAAGCAAACAGTCCTCAAAACATCGTACAGGTAGACAAGATGCAGGTTTCTAAACTGCATGCGGCTACTGTAGGATCTGATGCTTAGCAAAGAAAGTAAGTTACGGATTTAGAGAACTCTTATCACATAAGCAGGAATAAATACTAGTGATAGGCCATACAGTGTATAATGGCATAGGTATAATTAAATAAAGGCAGCAACTCGCAACATAACCACATACAGGTGTGCTTCTCACTCTTAGTCAGGCAAGCCTGCTCGGACAGAGTCTCTAAACCACACCCTGACTCACAATGCTCACAAAAACGGTAAAACTGTGGCACAATAACAAGCATACAGAGATGATAAACCCCTAGCTGTTAATCTGCCAGGTGGCAGAGGTCTAGCCGGAAGGATATAGGCTTCGGATACCCGGGCTGAGCCACCTGCTCTAGCCTAGGGACGTTCCTAAGTCTGTGCGCCAAATTACTCTAATTGAAAGGGTGCTCTCTTGAGAGACTCAGATCCCAAGTATCCGACTCTCTCCTGGCGACCCTAAAACAAAAGCAAGACGTGCTAGCGCAGTGCTGAGTGGACTAGGCAAGGGCCCTCACACAACACAACACTAGACACACAGGGACACAGACAAGAAAATGCCCCCAGACTCCCACGGGTATCCTAGTAAAGTCGTGCGGGTCCACAGGACTCGCACCAGCAGACTTTACTTAAAGGATCGCAAAAAGCTTCCCCTCCAGTCTAGCCCCTGCTCACCTGCCACAAGAACACACTAGCAAGCATGAAACCACCAAATATGAGACAACAAAAAAGCTTCATAGGTCTCATTAACAATTACATCTCTGCATAAGGCCCAAAATCCTATCTAGTTATCTGAGAGCTCGTCGTTAATACAATAATAGATATAAGGTCTATCAAGGGGATGGGGTAATTAAATAGACTGGTGAAGTAGTGGAAGGAAGGTATACAAAGTAAGAGAGAAAGTTTCTAAGGGGGGTTGAGAGGGATAGATATCAAGGTGGTCCGAAGGGTACGACAGTGAGGTGAGCTCTGAGTCTTGAATCTGTCTGGACCCCACCCTAGGCATGCGAAATACATCCCATACTTGGCAACACTCAACACCGATGCCGGGTCAAAATCCTCTACCCCTTGCGTGAGTCGAAACTAAGCCTAACGTTGCGATCAAATTGGCAACATCAGGCTCGTCCCAAGCTAGACTCTCCGCGCCCGCGCGAAGCAACGTCCCCCAGCCGGTCTCTCTCTCCCGCTCGTCTCCTCCCACTCTCACTAGACTTACATCTTATATATTATAATGAAACAATCAACTACCGAGAATAAAATATACTAAGATGCGTTGGTTAAGAATAAGGGCAGCTTCAAGCTGTGAAACAACATAAGAATATCCCAGACATTAGTTACATTGTCGTAGCATATATACTAAGGAAAAGCCGGCCGGCCGGCATCCGCCAGCCGGTTTCTAAACGGCTGGGCAGCCGACACGCGCGCATGCCCGCACGTGGCTACTATGCAGGAGCGTCACACCTCCCCCAAGATATAAGACCCTTGACTAAGTTCTTCATATCTAACAGAAAGCTTCTCATAGTACCACACACTGTTGCGACACAAGGCACTATATATAAAAAAATAAAGACTGTTGCACTCCACCGAGCAAGTTCAACTAACTTAGCGACAATAAGCGAAAACATTCAACTTAGATACTGCTACAACATCTTATACAAAATTCTACCCGTTATAAAAATAAAGAGTTTTTATAAGGGTTTTACTTTTTTTTTAATTTGTTTTTTTTCGGCTGAACTACAGTGACAGCCTATTTTCCTCCACACTCAACCCTCAATCCTGTAGCAGTCTAACCAACATCATCCACCCTTGATAGACAATCCGCTATCACGTTATCAGAACCGGCAATATGGCGTATGTCCAAATTATACTCATGAAGCATGAGTGACCACCTGGTCAGCCTCATATTCCGGTTATGAAACTGATTCAAGAATTTCAGAGGGTGATGATCGGTATAAACCACTACGACTGGTCCGAAAGCAGGAACATATACATCGAAGTGCCTGAGCGCCAGCACTATCGCCAGGAGTTCTTTTTCAATTACAGAGTAATTCCTTTGTGCACTATTGAATTTTTTACTGTAAAAACTCACTGGATGTTCGATACCTTCATCATCTGTCTGTAACAAGACAGCCCCAGCCCCTACGCCACTGGCATCAGTCGCCAGCTGAAAAGGTCTGCTGAAGTCCGGGGCCCTGAGTATGGGGTGGGTACATAACAGGTGTTTCACCAAGGAAAACGCCTCTGCACACTCAGGAGACCACCGGAACTTCTTGTCCTTAGCTAATAAGTCAGTTAAAGGTGCAAGTACAGTCGAATAGCCTTTGATGAAGCGACGATAATAGCCTATCCTACCTAGAAACCGCATGATTTGTTTCTTAGTCGTAGGCTGGGGAAACTGATCGATGGCTTTGATCTTTGTCTGTGGAGGCCACACCTGACCCATCCCCACCTCGAACCCCAAGTACAAAACTGTGGCTTTGACAAAATCGCACTTACCCAGGTTTACCACCAAACCTGCTTCATTCAGTCTATTAAAAAGCTGTCCGATGTGAGCACAGTGACTGTTAAAATCATCGTCGTATATTAAGACATCATCTAGGTACACCGTACAGTTGGGAATGTCGGCTATAATGTCGTTCATTAATTTCTGAAACGTTGCAGGGGCATTTTTCAGCCCGTATGGCATAACATGGCAACGATATGTGGCACCGTCCACCACAAACCCACACACCTCTCGCGCTCGCTAAGACAAGGGCACTTGCCAATAACCCTTAACAAGGTCTATCTTAGTGAGGAACTTGGCTTTTCCTATCTTATCCACACTGTCGTCCACACGAGGGAGAGGGTAGGCATTTGTGGGGGTTAAACCATTCAACCTGCGGAAATCTATACAAAACCGCACCTTGCCATCTAGTTTGGGCTGCAGTGTGACGGGGGAAGTCCACCTTACTGCACCCTCAGAAATCAGCCCACGTTTCAGCATATAATCCAGCTCTTCCCTAAGTGCTGGTAATTTAATAGGGGGAACACGGTATGGCACTGATTTAAAGGGCGGGTGGTCCCCAACATCGACATCGTGCACCGCTTGAGTAGTGAGGCCAGGATGCTCCGCGAAAACAGCTGGGTTTGAATCAAACAAGTGCTGCACAGCTACACGCTGTCGCTCAGGCAGGTGCAGTATCAACTCGTGAGCCACTTGTCTAGAATTCCCCGCCCACTGATCCGCGGAAACATGACAATCCCAATTATCCTCCCCGCAGCTTGACTGTCCCTTCCTTCTTCTCCACCACGATCGCTGCAGATCAACACCTGGACAGTGAGAGGCTCGGAGGGGTGCCTCACATACTCTTTCATCAGATTTACATGGCAAATTTGGTTCTTTTTCTTACGATCAGGAGTAGCTACTAAATAGTCGAGATCAGAAACCTTCCTTACAACCCGATACGGACCAGAATACTTGGCAGACAAGGGGTGTCCCACCAGAGGCAGTAGTATCAGTACCTCCTGATCTACTTCAAACTCCCTCAGCTTCACCTTCTGGTCGTATCTGTCCTTCATCTGAGCTTGTGAACTCTTAAGGTTCCGACCTGCTACCTCCAAGCTCTTTAGCATTCTCTCACGGCTTTCAACTACATACTTTAGAAGCGAGCATGGCTTTGTGACTCCCTCCCAGATCTCCTTGACTATGTGTCCAAAAACCAACTCGTTAGGGCTAAATCCCAAGCTCTCCCCAGGTACTTCTCTCGCAGCAAATAAAACGTATGGGAGACCTAGATCCCAGTCCTTCCCATTGTCCATGCAATAACACCGCAACATACTCTTGAGAGTCGAGTGCCACCTTTCCAAAACTCCCTGACTCTCGGGATGGTAGGCAGATGACACCACAGACACTATCCCATGTTCCTGCATGGTCTGCTTAAACAGAGCAGAAGTAAAATTGGATCCATGATCAGACTGGATCTCCTGAGGGTAGCCATAACGAGAGAAATAGACAAGTAGGTTTTCGACAACAGTCTTAGCCATCCCGTTGCGCATGGAGTAAGCATCTGGATACCGTGTTGCTACATCCATTAAAGTTAGTACAAATTTATTGCCGGCACTAGTGGGGGGCAATGGGCCAACCATATCGATAACTACTTTGCTGAAGGGCGGCCCGATGACAGGGAGGGGTTGTAACGGGGCTCTCGGGATGACCTGATTAGGTTTCCCAACAACTTGACAAGTGTGACACTGTGACACCCATGACACGACACTCGCCTTTAACCCAGGCCACCAGAAAAGCTTGCTCAGAGCTGCCTCCGTCTTACGTGCCCCCAGGTGCCCTGCCAAAGGCACATCATGAGCTAATCTCAATAAGCTCTCACGGCACACCCTCGGTACTACTAACTGGTCCACTAATCCTGACCCGCCATCCCACTTTTTCTTGGAATCCTGATGTCTCCGATGCAAGATCCCCTCGGACAAGAAAAAATCACCAGGCTGCGCATCCCCATCGCGCTCTCCAATTCGATAGCACCATTACCACACGCCCTGACTTCAGGATCTTCCAGCTGCAAGGAACATATATCAGCAGGTGCGAGATTATCCAAGTTCATCTTAAATAATTTATTTCCACCTCCAATGTCCCGCTGAGCCATCCTTTCCTCACGCTGCGCATAACGATGCTGTCGCAGAGTCTCTTCCTGCCCTGCACCTGCACTAGCGGTGACAGGCCCCAGGGCCTCTCCAGACTCTAACATAGGTGCCAAGAATGAGTCACCAAGAAACACTGCCGGCTAAAAACTCTCCAATTGACCAACACTTCCCGTTTTCTTGTGACCTTTCCTCCACGGTTTGATAGACTGAGGTGGTGGCTGCAAGGCTCCGGATGTCTGAGAACGCGTCACAACACACGCCATGGTTTGCACGCTACACTTCTCAACCAACTCCTGTTCCTCCCTACTAACGTCGGCCGCCTTCTCGGCAACGACCAAGGGTGAAACCTTAGAAGCAGGCACCGCAAAGTCGTTGCCGAGGAGGAGGTCGACGCCCCCAACAGGCAAGTTCTCTACAATTCCGACATCCAGCTCCTTCACCACACCACCCACCTCCAGCTCCATCCGCACCAGCGGGTAGGACTTCGTAGCATTGATCCCCTGAACTAGCACCACCCGAGCAGCGTTACTCGGCCTACCAGTAAAGTTCTTTAACAAGGTCTGAGAAGCCCCAGTATCACGCAATAGCTTAACTCCTCGCCTTTCGCCAGCCCACCTCACAAAACCATGCCCTCTATGACCCCCAAAGACGTCGCGGCAGGGTTCGAGCCTTCCGGACTCTTGAACACAGGCTGTGTCCCAACCTCTGACGAACTACCCTTGGCAAACTCAGAAGATATAGGCGACACCCCTATGCGGCGGACCAATGACACAACCTTGTTTGGTGGCTTGTTCGGACAAGCATTTGCAAAGTGACCCTCCTTGTGACATGCAAAGCACTCTTTACTCTTTGGTTTCCCTTGGGAGTGGGAGGTACCATTAGACTTCTTATACGGGACGGTATTTGGTTTATGTTCAGTTTTATTGTCAGTGCTAGATGGTTTTGTGTATTTATGTGTATCAAAATTCTTGGGAGGGGGAGGGGTACGATCCTTTGCACCCGACTCACTCCTAGCTGCTGCTCCGCACCCTCGAATTAATGACAGTCGGAGGTCAGCCATTTCTGCTGCCTCCTGGAGAGTTCTAGGATTTTTTTCCTTTATATGTAATGTTAAGTCCCCGCCTGTGCACTTAAAGAACTGCTCCAAGAGAACCAGCTCACTCAACTCCTCAAAAGTAGCTGCCCTCTCAGAACGCAGCCAATGTCGTAGTGCATCAGACAAGTCCCGGGCGTGTTCTAGGAAGGTACTATCCTTGCCCTTAGTAACACCCCGAAACTTCAAGCGGTAAGTTTCTAGTTGTAACTCATAGGCCCGTAGCACAGCCTTCTTTAGCTCATCATAAACTACACAGGACTCTAAAGGTAGTGCATCATACGCTTTTAGCCCCTTTCCTAGGAGTCTTGATGAAACTAATGCTGCCCACTTTTCCTGAGTCCACTGGTGTTCCTGACACTTCTTCTCAAATCGCATAAAAAACTCAGTCACACATGATTCATCGAACACAGGAACTAGTTTAAGCAGGTGCGACAATGATTGGTCCCGATGTCTGTTACCTCCCCCAATATTTCGCCCTGTTACCTCCACTCGAGATCTCTCCAGCTCCCTGTCAGCCCGATACCTAGTAGACTCTGCCTGCAGTTCAGCCTCTCGTATAGCTGTTCTCTCTGCGGCCTCAGCCTGCACACTAGCCTGTCTCTCGGCAGCCTCAACCTTGGCCATCTCAAGCCGAAACAACAAATCTGGAGTTAACCCTTGAGGAGGGGAAGGTGCATTTAATGGAGAGGGTCCCTGTGATTGAATTCCACGCTGCCATTGACCATCAACTTGGGGGTATGTACTAAATTCAGGCACCCTGTCGTTTGATACGGGGGTAGAGTGGAGGGGGGGCTGGGGACCGGTGCCCCCAGTCACCTCTCCACCCAGGTCTCTCCCTTCTAAACCCAATATCAAAGTCCTCAGCTGATCTTTCCTCATGCCACTTAAACCCTGGTGACCCTGAAGACCTGCCACACACTTTAAGCCATACTTATTCAGCTTCAACACCCTGGCAGCGGTAAGGGGCACCTCTAAAAATCTTCTAGCACCCTCCTCGCTATCGACTAGCTACTCCACAGGTCTTTCTCCCTCCGAGCCTGTATCGTGACCTAACCCACCACTGTGTTCTGATGTATTAGACATGTTTGTGTACTGCAGTAATTATCACGGTTATAGAATGTGCCTTATCTCTTATGCAAGTATTGTATATACTAATGTTATTTAATGTCTTTAATGTGTTATATTGGTTGCTCCAAAAAAAAAAAAAATCTATGTCCACTGTATTCCTCTAATCATAAAGAATCTCAAAACAAATGACCACTATATTCCTCTGTTCAGTAAATCCTATGCAAGGTCGCAATTTGTTACGTCCTGGGATATATAAACACTGGGCTCTTTCTATTGGACTAGGTATGCAGCGACAAGCAACAACGGAAAACGCTAGATCCAACCCTTATCTATAAACCCAGGCAACAAACCACCCTAAACCGTCAAGAGTCCTGCCTGGACAACAAGGTATCCTATGACTCGGTTACAGGGTGCACGCACTATAGACTGCTGATAGTCAAGCAGGCTATATAAAAGATCACACAATTAAGTTGACTTAAAGCTTCAAGGAAAAGATAGATAACGGAATTAAATTGCAGAAACAATTTAATAACAAACTAGAAGAAAGTACATTTAACGTTACGTTAATTAATACAACTAATCACCCCTGCGTGAAAGAAGGTGAAAGCAAACAGTCCTCAAAACATCGTACAGGTAGACAAGATGCAGGTTTCTAAACTGCATGCGGCTACTGTAGGATCTGATGCTTAGCAAAGAAAGTAAGTTACGGATTTAGAGAACTCTTATCTCATAAGCAGGAATAAATACTAGTGATAGGCCATACAGTGTATAATGGCATAGGTATAATTAAATAAAGGCAGCAACTCGCAACATAACCACATACAGGTGTGCTTCTCACTCTTAGTCAGGCAAGCCTGCTCGGACAGAGTCTCTAAGCCACACCCTGACTCACAATGCTCACAAAAACGGTAAAACTGTGGCACAATAACAAGCATACAGAGATGATAAACCCCTAGCTGTTAATCTGCCAGGTGGCAGAGGTCTAGCCGGAAGGATATAGGCTTCGGATACCCGGGCTGAGCCACCTGCTCTAGCCTAGGGACGTTCCCAAGTCTGTGCGCCAAATTACTCTAATTGAAAGGATGCTCTCTTGAGAGACTCAGATCCCAAGTATCCGACTCTCTCCTGGCGACCCTAAAACAAAAGCAAGATGTGCTAGCGCAGTGCTGAGTGGACTAGGCAAGGGCCCTCACACAACACAACACTAGACACACAGGGACACAGACAAGAAAATGCCCCCAGACTCCCATGGGTATCCTAGTAAAGTCGTGCGGGTCCACAGGACTCGCACCATTAGACTTTACTTAAAGGATCGCAAAAAGCCTCCCCTCCGGTCTAGCCCCTGCTCACCTGCCACAAGAACACACTAGCAAGCATGAAACCACCAAATATGAGACAACAAAAAAGCTTCCTAGGTCTCATTAACAATTACATCTCTGCATAAGGCCCAAAATCCTATCTAGTTATCTGAGAGCTCGCTGTTAATACAATAATAGATATAAGGTCTATCAAGGGGATGGGGTAATTAAATAGACTGGTGAAGTAGTGGAAGGAAGGTATACAAAGTAAGAGAGAAACTTTCTAAGGGGGGTTGAGAGGGATAGATATCAAGGTGGTCCGAAGGGTACGACAGTGAGGTGAGCTCTGAGTCTTGAATCTATCTGGACCCCACCCTAGGCATGCGAAATACATCCCATGCTTGGCAACACTCAACACCGTTGCCGGGTCAAAATCCTCTACCCCTTGCGTGAGTCGAAACTAAGCCTAACTTTGCGATCAAATTGGCAACATCAGGCTCGTCCCAAGCTAGACTCTCCGCGCCTGGGCGAAGCAACGTCCCTCAGCCGGTCTCTCTCCCGCTTGTCTCCTCCCACTCTCGCTAGACTTACATCTTATATATTATAATGAAACAATCAACTATCGAGAATAAAATATACTAAGATGCGTTGGTTAAGAATAAGGGCAGCTTCAAGCTGTGAAACAACATAAGAATATCCCAGACATTAGTTACATTGTCGTAGGATATATACTAAGGAAAAGCCGGCCGGCCGGCTGCCGCCAGCCGGTTTCTAAACGGCTGGGCAGCCGACACGCGCGCATGCCCGCACATGGCTACTATGCAGGAGCGTCACACGTCACTGGCCCAAAAAACGTGTAGATTATAGCATATAATCTGACCTTCTTAACTGGATCGCCACAGGGCGATGAAGCCGGAGGTCCTGGGTATAGAGACTCCCTCACCCTGGTGGACTCGCTGAGCGATTAGCCCTTTTATATGACCCAAGGTTACCCGTGAAACGGGCACGTGTCGTATGTCAGAGAGGGTAAGTCTTATTGCGCTCGGCTAACAATCAGGACAAATTCCCTTGGCGGGCCGAGTACAGGGGCCCTTTAATAAGTAGTACTTCCTGTCGGGAGGCTTGTAGGAAAGCCCACACGTCGGGACATTCGGAGGGTTTGTTAACTATTTGTAAAATAGAACCCGGCGGCCCTACTAAGCAAAAAACCGCAGGAAAAACCATCCACAGTTGTCCAGAGGCATCGCCTTCACACAGATGCCAATCTATTATCTGAGTCATTGTTGTTTAGGCCAGTTGGCGGCGGGTATCTGCGTGCAATTTATAAAAAATTGCTAGCAGGCGCCGGTACGTATACACACCTAGCCGCCGTAAAAGACGGGGTAAACACAACATAGAAGACAGAGTGCCATCCTTTGACATGAGTCATTCTTTAGGCCAGTTGGCGGCGGGTATCTGCGCACTTTTTATGAAAAATTGTTAGCAGGCGCCGGTACATTTACACCTAGCCGCCGTGAAAGACGGGGTAAACACAACAATGGGCCGGGCGGCACGCCAAAATCTTTATCTTTGCCGGACATCCCTCCTTCCGCCGGCCATACCAGGTCGCCGGAAGAAGGGAAACACCACAAAGATCCCAAGACAGGGGGGGGAAAGAGGAACACAACCACACGTCGGCACTAGACGGTCTCAGAACAGAGGCCGGCGGGTCAAGAGAGGAGTTCACTCGGCGAAAAGCACAACAATGAGAGAAAACCACCCTTACTCTCAAACCAACCCTGACGTAAGGACGTCTCCTTGGACTCCCAGGAAGTGTGCAACACTATCCTACAGGGAGCGCAAGAAAGGGGGACACAAATTAATTAACACATAGAGAAAAATGAAATAGATCCCCCCCAAAAGCTAACCTAAAGGCTTAATCATGAGAAAATAACTTTCAAAATGAAAAAAACACGAAAGAGCAGCGAAAACAGAGCAAAAGGCTCAGAGAAAGCCCCCAAATGGGACCTCTCAGCAAACATGGATGCCAGAAGGTCCGGACCCACAACCACGTGTGACAACCGTAACCCGGCGCGTCTGCTAAAAGTCAACGACGGGGTCCCAAGACCCAAAGCTGAACTAAGGAACAGCTAGCGATGAATAAAAGCCTCCTAACTAAAGGGAAAGCAAAAGAACAAACAAAGGCTCAGGGAAAGCCCCCAAACGGGACTTCCCGGCAGACACGGAACGCCGGAAGGTCCCACAACCACGTGTGAAAACCTTAACCCAGCGCGTCTGCTAAAAAGACAAAGACGGGGTCCCAAGACCCACAGCTGGACAAAGGAACAGCTATCGATGAATAAAAGAGCCTCCTAACTAAAGGAAAAGCAAAAACTAAGGCGCATAGCAACAATGAAAACCACGCGTCTGGTAACAAGAATTAACACAACAAGTAAGCGCCTGAAAGTACCCTAATTTTAACACTGCCTGCGGGCCAACAATACACAACCCGTGCTAGCTAATCTAAACCCTTGCTCACTATCCCCAGATATATACAAATGAGTAAGGACTCACTAGAGGAGAGTGAACGTCGAATGAAGCCGGAGCTCGGGGGCAATAGTGTTGACGGTTGGCCGGCGAGGAAGAGAAGGAGGAATGGTTGCGCTTGGCGAGAGGCGGTAAGAAGCCACAACGCAAGAAAATCCACCGAATGTGGGAAGTTTGTGAATAACAGTGTTAAAGTGGAAAATTATTTTTCCTTTTTTGTTCTCTTATTTTTACGAAGTTTTTTCGTAGTGGGTACCCGATCTGTGACGACACCATAAGAGAAGTAGCGTTGCACTTATGAAGATGACTTGTTCTTCCTCGCGGAGGTTGATTCAAACGACTGAATAGGGCCTGAATGGATACAAGCCAGAGAAAGAGAGAAACAGAGAGAAAGATAAAAAAGCAGGTGACCCCCCTTCATAAGTTCTTCCCGAAAAACGATGTAACACGGCCTCTGAAACCCATAGTAACATAGTAGGATGCTTTAACCGGTATCACACGAGAGCTTTTATAGTCAACATTAGATGATTAAAACATTTCTGGCAACATTTCTGGAATATTTTGCAACGGTATCGGAAACTAGACTGTTGATAGATGAATTTAGGCAACCGACATATTTTATATGTTAACTACATAAGCTGCCAGATCAGTGCTGAGGATAAATGTTGAGTGAAAAAGCGCTTGTGTGATACCGCCTTTACCCTGCGTGACAAGCACAGGCATAACCAGAACGGAATTAACGGGGGATGGGCCACTTTTCTGGACCACTTTCTCCCTCATGTTTAGCCCCATTAGTTTTCAGATGTTAAGATGTTTGTCCCATTAGTTAGTCGATTTTAAGACCTTTCGCCCCATTTCTTCGTCAATATTTAGACCTTTCATGCTATTTAGATGTCAAAATTTTCCCTGGCGAACGATAGTGAGCCTGTAATGTTGGAAGTAACGGCCTTCGGCCGGAACATTTTTCTACCAAAAAATGTACAAATTAATCTAGAAGGGGGATCTAATGGATGTTTTTTTTTAAATTTGATGGAGGTCTAGAGAGGAAACTAGAATAATAATGAATACATGCAAAAATCGCCCAAAAAGTGAACCACACCTTAAGGCCTCTCTGCATGGGAAGTATACTGTATAATTATATGGTCTCTCACTAAAATGTTGAAATGGATAGAAAATTGGCTCAGCGACAGAAAGCAAAGAGTAGTCATAAACGGTAAGGCATCTAAATGGACCAATGTAAGTAGCGGGGTACCCCAGGGATCGGTACTAGGACCAATTCTCTTTCTAATTTACATCAACGATATAGATGAGGGTCTCACCTGTACAATCTCAAAATTTGCTGACGATACAAAAATTGCAAATAGCGTACTCTCAAAAGAACAAGTTGACGATATGCAACACAATCTAGATAAGTTGTCATGTTGGGCCCAAATTTGGCAAATGAGTTTCAATGCGGATAAATGTAAAGTACTACATATCGGATACCAAAATGAGAAAGCAAACTATTTGATGAATGGCACTCAGCTTAAGAATGTAAACAGAGAAACCGATCTGGGAGTAACAATATCGAGTAACCTAAAACCGAGTCAACAATGTTCAGAAGTTGTTAAGAAGGCAAACAAAATAATTGGCTTTATAGGCAGGTCATTTGAGCATAAATCCAAAGACGTTATCCTAACCTTTTACAATTCCTTAGTCCGCCCTCTTCTGGAATACTGCGTTCAATCCTGGTGCCCTTATTACCAAAAAGATAAAGACAAGCTAGAACGAATTCAAACGTAGAGTTACCAAAATGATACCTAGCCTAAAGAACAAACCATACGAGGAGGGTCTTCGAGAATTAAATTTATTTCCTTTAACCCAGCGCAGATTAAGAGGCGACTTAATTCAAGTGTTCAAAATCATCAATGGCATCGACAATATAAACTGTAGCAAGTACTTCACTATCGACCAAATCAAATTACACGCGGGGAAACGGGTGCAAAATTATTGGTAAATCTTTTAACTATCACGAAGCTAAGAATTTCTTCTTCAATCGAGTTGTCAACTTATGGGATGGGCTTCCCCGATATGTTATAGACTGCAGCACCGTTGATTCATTTAAACTTCGCCTAGACAAATATCTCGCATCAAACCCGCGACTGACTGCGTTTGTAAATGAATAACTTTATTTTATCCTGCCCCTCAGTTACTAACCCATCTGTCCCCTACTAACATCCTAATCCTGCCACGGACATTAGTTCCAGGGCAGTAGTTCCCTTTCCAAATGTTCCCTTACCCACTCTAAACCACTGTTTGGACACTTGATCCTCAGTGTTTTGGAGGCCAAGCAGCCTAGAAGGGTCACTAGACCTGTTGTTGCTTGATTTCCTTTGTACTAACACCCTCTCTCTCTCTATCTATCACTAACCCCCCCACCCTCTCTCTATCTATCTATCACTAACTCCTCCTCTCTCTTTCTATCTATCTATCACTAAACCCCCTCTCACTCTCTCTATCCATCACTAACCCCCCCTCTCTCTCTCTCTATTTATCCATCACTAACCCCCCTCTCTCTCTCTCTATTTATCCATCACTAACCCCCCTCTCTCTCTCTCTATCGATCTATCACTAACCCCCCCCCTCTATCTCTCTCTCTGTCTTTCTATCTATCTATCTATCTATCACTAAGCCCCCTCTCTCTCTATCTATCTATCACTAACTTCCCCTCTCTCTTTCTATCTATCACTAAACCCTCCTCTCTCTCTCTCTCTATCTATCTATCACTAAACCCCCCTCTCTCTCTATCTATCTATCACTAACCCCCCTCTCTCTCCCTATCTATCTATCACTAACCCCCCCTCTCTCTATCTATCTATCTATCACTAACATCCCCTCTCACTCTCTCTCTCTCTCTATCTATCTCTCTCCCTCTCACTCTCACTCTCTCTCTCTCTCTCTCTAATCAAAAGAGCAAAGTTGATTTTACATTCCTCATATTTTATACATATATGTAAAATAGTAGTAGGGTAAAATTATTGTATAATTAACTTTGCCCTTTTGAGACAATGTACAGTATATGTAATGTTTTGTATTATACTATCTCAATAAAGAATCAAATCAAATCAAACACTCTCTCTCTCTCTATCACTACCCCACACACACTCTCTCTCTCTCTCTCTCCCTCTCTATCACTGGGGCACACACACTCTCTCTCTCTATCACTATTCCCCCTCTCTCTCTCTATCTATCACTACCCCACCTCTCTGTCTCTATCTATGTATCACTACAGAAGGGGGTTCTTTCTCTCCCCCCCCCTCTCTCTCTCTCTCTCTCTCTCTCTCTCTCTCTCTCACCATCTTGCCATAAAGTTTGACAGATTGCCAAGGATTTAATAGGACTTTCATAAATCTTTAAACTTTAAATTAATATCTATTTTGTCCTTACAGGTTATAAATCTCTTCCCTTCTCATCCTACCTCCTGTTATTTGCCTCCTCTTTCCTCACCACCACATTTTCAGTGTATTAATCCTTTTAGTACCAGCAACGTATTTAGGGCGATTTTATGTAGTTTAACCCTTCTTTGGCGGCGCGCAACTTATGTCGTGTGAAATAAATTTGGACTAAGTGGCGGTTCACAACTTATGTCGAGTGCCATTTTCAGCACGTGATGTTGCAGAGAGAGAGAGCTGAGCGGTATGAGGAGCGTAGTAAGGCTATGACCGGCGCCCACCACCGCGGAGGGCCAACTGAAGTGAAAACCACCCTTCCATACCCCTCACACTCGCTACACAGGGAATTATGTAGGGAAAGTACCTAATTACATGGTTTTTGCACTCGTGTTGTGCGATCGTTGCAAGAAAACCAGTGGTCGTACAAGGATGGTTGGGGTGTCATTGGAAAGCTCTGTTTATGCCCTTTCAGGGATAGATACTTGTTTTACGCTCTGGGTCTTATTTAGGCATGAAAATGATCACGTAAACAACCCTATTTAGGGTAAAAACACCCCTTTGGGCGGTACATATAAATTACCGCCTAGGCCGCTCGTTAGGTGTTAAGAAGTATCTGTGATAGAAAAAAGGGCTAAGTGAGACAGTTCTTGATAGTCTTGATAGCCTAATGCATAAATGCGCGGAATTTCGGTGTGAGTATCCTATGTTCAAGTCCTTGGAGTGCCCATGTATTTTTTTATTTAATTAATTGACTTTAGAAGTAAAGTTGGTTGGTGAAAACATATGAATTGCTGGAAGCACCTTTGAAACTGAATAAAACCGTCTGATTTTAGCCAATAGTAGTAATAGTTAAAAGGACGGCACTGGTACAGAAGGGGTTAACATTTATCTTTTTTACTTTACTAGTGAGAAAGGAATATAGATGGTTTTCTTTAAGATATATTATTATGGTATTGTTATAAGAGTTTTACAATTGAGTACTGGTAACTCAAGTGGTGGGCGGGCTTGTGGTTTCGCTCTGCTGCATGTCTGCCTGCCGAGATCGGAACCTCTCCACTCTCCAGGCGGTCGGGGGCCGGGGAAGTGCTGTCTCTGGGTCTTCTCCTGGATGACCTAGATGTGTGTGAAATTGTATTTTGTGTTTGTGTGTTCATTGTTTCATGTTGTGTTGTCCCTATTCTGGCTCTGTCTTGAGTAAAACAAAACAAAAAACAAAAAAGAAATATATATATATATATATAAAAAAAAAAAAAAAAAGGAACAGTGGGGATTGGGCCTGAGTATATAGAATAGAATAAAATTCAAGTAAAATCTACCATCTAAATAATTCTAAGCACCATAAATTGTTATATTTTGCCATATACCTCGACTGACTTCCTAAAAAGTACATGCCCTCTCAATATACACCACCTCCTCTACGTAAGGTATGTAGTACCCGTCTTGCAACACAATCCCACCCTACTCTGTACAAGTCTCCAACTCAAGAGTGAAGCGATACTTCCTATCTTTCTTCTATCCAACATCTGAGCTTTGGAACTCTCTCCCTGAATCCATCTTTCCCTCATCCTATGACTTAAACCGTTTCAAACTCCGTGTGTCCAGACATTTTGGCTCGAACATTTCTTGATTTTGACCCTGTTATTCTTTCAACTGTGGGGGAGGCACTCGTCACAAGCAGTTTTGCCTTTTGTCTCCTGAATCCACATAGACAAAAAAAATGTGAATATGAGGTTTGTGGTAACATTAGTCTTCTTTTGCCTTTCATTTACCAGTTACAGAGGAACAACGATCATCATTACCATAACAACAATAGCAAACATTAAATCCTTCTTTACCCACGACGTTTTTCATTGTTTTGTTCTAGCTATATGTAGACGATTCAGTGCAGTTCAAGACTAATATGGGGTAGTAAAAACGGCAAAGTGAGATAGTTCGAAGTTACTTAATTGCTGGAGGCCCTTTTTAAACTGAATACAATCGTGTAACAGTAGCCAACATCAAGACATCCCCGGTACAGAAGTGGCTAACCACAATTACCACCAATACTGTACTAACAACTACCACCCCAACACAACATCACCAAGCACAACCATACACGGCCAAACTTAAGGTAACTGGTTATTTTTTGAGGGGGTCTATATATTTTTTGGGGGGTCTATATATGTTTTGGGGGGTCTATATATTTATATATTCATCTATTTGTTTAGTTTCCTCGCTAAACCTTCATCAAGCTTAAACTAACACTCCTTAGATCCCTTTCAAGGTAAATTTGTACATTTTTCGATAGAAAAATGTCCCGGCCGAGGGCCGATTTCTCTTAAGATTACAGGCTCGCTATCGCTCGCCAGGAAAAAAATCGACACCTAAATGGCACTAAAGGTCTTGATATTTATATAGAAATGGGACGACAGGTTATAAAATCGACAATCTAATGGGGCAAATGTCTTAAAATCGAAAACCTATTGGGGCTAAACATGAGGAAGAAGGGGGACCACAAAAACGACCCATCTCCCCTTAATTTATACGCTGTCCCGGCTATGAAACCAATTCGCTTCGCCAACCAATCTTCCGCCACACCCAGGCAATCTTCACCACGATCATCAATTCTTCACTTGCGAGTATCAGGCTATAGGGAAGTTGGAGCCGTGAACATCGATATTAAAGATACATGTAATGATAATGTGATTTTCTGATGGATACAAAGTGTGATCAATTGGGTTTTATGTATTTATATATGTATTATGACCGTATTAAAGCTGATAATTCTGCTAGATATTAATGGCCACAGCTCCAACTTCCTTATAGACCAAAACTCGCAAGTGGTCAATTCTTCACTTGCGAGTTTCGTTTTATAAGGAAGTTAGAGCTGTAGGTATCGATATTTAGCAGAATTATCAGCTAAAATACGGTCATAATATATTTATTAATACACAAAATCAAATTGATCATACTTTTAATCCATCACACACACATTATTATTGCATTTCTCTTTACACAAAACCGAATGTATCATACTTTTAATCCATCAAACACACATTGTAATTGCAATTATCTTTCATATCGATAACGGCTCCAACTTCCTTATAGCCTGAAACTCGCAAGTGGTCTATTCGCGTCGCCAATCAATCTTTCCCCCACACCCAGGCAATCTTCACACGACGCTCAATTATTCTTCTTCGCGGAGAGAACTTACTTTAGATATTCCTCTATTGATATTTGAAGGGGGTCACCTGCTTTTTTTCTCTTTTTCTCCTTTTCTCTCTTTCTCTGGCTTGTATCCACTTGGCCCCATTCAGCCAACTGTTTGAAGACGTTTATCTCCATTAAGGTGTTGATTTCTTCCTGGCGAGCGATAGCGAACCAGCATTGTATGGAGAAATTCGGCTTCGCCGGAGACATTTTTCTATCGAAAAATGTACAAATTTAGCTTGCTGTAAAAAATATATATTTATATATGCTGGCTCGCTACCGCTCGCCAGGATGGGGTAAACGTCTTAAAACAGTAGGCTGAACGGGGTCGAATGGATACAACCCAGAGAGAGAGTGAGAAAGAGAAACAAACGATGTGGGCCCCCTTAAATGTTTTATGTAGTGCTACTTGATATCTTAGTGTTTGTAAATTTGTATATTCCTGTACTGATATTTTAATTTTTAGATGTAGCGCAGTGCGTTCCGTTGACAGCGAGCACAAAATTGCTTCGTCAAAATGTTTCGCTAGGCGAGCGGAACGACATTGCTTCCTCACTCTGCTCGCTCTGCTATAGTCCGTTCATTCTAGGTTGGGCAAAAATCGTAACCTCTAACCTCTGTAACTCAAAAAGGGCTAGAGCAAATGAGCCGTCAATTTATACACATATTTCCTAGCCAAGTCTTCATATTTGGTAGAAAAATTAGCTAGATTACTCTAGTCCTTTTTGAGTTATGAGAGGTTAGAGGTTGCGATTTCTGCCCAACCTAGAATGGACGGACTATAGGCTAGCAAAGCCAGCAGCCAAAAGAGGTTGCTAGGTTGACCTAGCAGAGGGTCTGCAATGAAGGGACTGCAATGAAGGTCTGCAGTCTGGTCCGGCGATTGTTCGGGGAGATCAACTTTTCAACGCCCCCCCCCCCCCCCCGTATTTGTTATTGATTTAGTTTTTGGTTATTTACTGATTTTTCAATTTCTTTTGCCTTGCTATCCACATTCTTTGTATAGTTCTTTTTATATCCTCTCTGGTGTAAATAATTGTTTGTTGCTCTATTTCCACGCTAACAGGCCTATTTCATGATTAATAGTATTGCATTAGAATAGAGATGTACATCAGTTAATAATTCTTATATAAAAATATATATTTGACATCATGCCCACCCCTATAGAATGTTGCC
The DNA here is from genome assembly GCA_032716605.1 of Paralithodes platypus. Taxonomy (NCBI): domain Eukaryota; kingdom Metazoa; phylum Arthropoda; class Malacostraca; order Decapoda; family Lithodidae; genus Paralithodes; species Paralithodes platypus. The sequence continues at coordinate 35,304,657 of CM064577.1, read as the reverse complement.
GTAAATATGTTATGCCTACACTGTAACATACTCAATTAACACGTCCATTGTTCTTCCTAGGTGTATATAATATTACAGTTGGTATCGCCATTGCTTCATTTATATATACTATTGTTATGCCCTGATTTTATGCATGGTTAACAATTGGATATGGTGAGTTCTACTCCACTGGGACTTCCAGGTTCAAATACGTACATATAATATGAAAGGAAAACAGAGGATAAATATATCACAAAATATGGTTTAATAATACAGCTTTATTTCTCTTGCACTATATTGGAGAAATAATCTGGAACTGAACACATAGGACACGTATCACTGCCACTGCCAATGAATCGCACTTAATTGTATCACTAGCACAGTCGCGGAGCTAGATATGGAGCACTTATTACTGACCAACTTCACTAAATCTTCGAGATGTTTTTAAGACACTGGGGTAGACGATGGAGAAGTGTTTCTTGTAGTGGGGTGACCACTGTCGCTTTCTTTCAGGAATGTCACGGTGTGTAAAGTTCAAGGTCAAGTACCCCCATAGGTATGCAGCTGGGTTGTATAGAAAATGGGAGGGGGGTCCACTGGTAGACTCTGAAATATTTTCTCGCACTTTGGTAAATTTCGGCAGAGTCGCTGAAGTCTCAATATTAAGTTAAAAGTGTATTAATTCAAAATGGATTCACTAGTGGATGGCCTATTATTGATCCGTATCACTCGTACTGTATGGGAGTACAACTCGTAGCTTTAGGACCCGCTTATTAACACTGGTGCGGATTTATACGCATTTAAGCCAGTTTTGAGGGAACTCTGCTTATTTTGTTCACTCGACACTTTTCCCACTTGTTGTCACTCTATCTTCTTCGCTTGGTCTCCCGGCGTGGTAACTTCTCGATGGATGTCTCCTATCGTATAAATACGATAGAATATGACTCTTTTGTGATCTCGTATGTCTCTGTGACGTCACGATCGCTCCTACAGCACGACGTAGGACGAGTAGATCGTATATTATAAGATTGTAAATAAGTTAAGTTATAAAAGGCCTATTATGCTATTAAGCAATATTGCCATGGTCTTATGTAGTATATATGAATTTATCGTATATATTAATATAATTTATCGTATAGAGCAACCTAGATGCGGTACGATAATTTGGGCTCCTGGCGTTTTGCCAAGGCAGCAAGGTGTGCTTTCGAGGAACAGCAGAGCCTTCACGAACACCAACCAGTTAACATCTAAATTTCCGCCCTCAGTTGATCGTGCTTTTGTGCCTCTAATCACAATACACATACAGCAATACACTCAGCTACACCATCACGACGCTCTCATCGTCACCATGACTGACTGACAGATAAGCATAATAATCATGTCCATTCCCATGTAATCATTTATTCTTTCTTTAACTTGACTCGAGTCTCGGGACCGAAGTCTCGTTCCCCATTGTCCACCGCCATATTGGGTAAAACGTTCTCCCTTGCCTCATTGCCACGTGGAACTATTGGTGAGTTAATTCCTGGCTAATATTAACCCTTATAACCTTACCCTATATATACATTTATTATGTGAGACCTTTGGATATAAATGAGCTTGTTTCAGATTGAATTCAATTTAGATATAGAGTAGTTTTCATTTAGATTGATTTGATTTGATTCATTATAGCTTAGTAATATTTAACTTCCATTGATAGTTTACCACAATGGTGCCCAGACCCGGGAATTGGCAACCAGTAAGGGATTTTAAGGCAATGAACAAGGGGACATATAACAGGATGCAGGAACAACTCTATGATAATCTGGTAGGACTAGTCAAGAGGTGGTTAGAGCCGGAATGCAGGGTCACATCGTTGCACCTGCCCAAATCCTGCATCCCACCCATCATCTTTCCCCAGTAATTTTCTTTTCTGTTTCAGACTTCCTGTGACATATGACCTGACCTAACATTTTTTCTTGTTCAATATGATCCATTAGTAGGTATTGCTATTTAGTGTACTATTTTTTCTCCATAACATAGAAGTCCGCCGGTTGGCGTCTCTTAATTAGACTATTATTTGGCCGTTGTCTTTGTAACGTAACATTTAGATACATAGCCTATAGGCTCACATGCAAAATGAATAAAGACAATAAAGAGACACCGTCTAGTGGAGTGCTGATCAAGGCCCCTAAAAGTCAAAGGGCGGGACTTCGGGGAGTATTAAATAGGCTAATTGTGGACGTCAACACTTTCATCACTACTGCTGAACTAGAGGAATTGGAGGCTAGATTAGAAAACGTCCAGGCTACCCACGGTCGTATTACGGCTCTGAGTGAGGTGATTGTGGCTGACATGATAGAGGAGGAAGAGATAGTTACAGAGTGTGATAATCGCGCCCTCTATGACGAACCTGTCTTTAGAGCGAAGTACCTATTACAGCGTGCTGTCGCAAGTAAGAAGGGAGGCGATAATGAGGCCCATAGAAGGGCTGACCCAAAACATACTGTACACCTCTCAAAGCTCAATCTTCCTACATTTGGGGGCAAGTTGACTGAGTGGTTAGCTTTTTGGGACGTATTTCGATCTACGGTTCATGAATCCTCTTTGGATAATGTCTGCAAGTTTCACTATCTGAAGGAACAAATGGAAGGAGAGGCCTTACATTTAATAGAGGGTTTTGCAGTAGTGGGTGGTAGTTATCTTGAAGCGGTACACTTATTAGAGTCCACATACGGGGATAGAGAGCAGTTGAAGATGGCCCATGTCGTTGCCTTGTTGGGGCTCACAGAACCACAGTATAAGGTTGATGAGTTGACAAACTTCAGGGCAAATATGGAGTGCCATACTCAATCGCTAAACACCCTAGGGCTTACCACGCAGGAAATGATAGTCATTATCTTGCGTCAGAAGCTTCCTATGGCAATACTTGATAAGGTAAGATCATTTGAGCTGGGGGAGTTCAAAACTCAGTTTAGTAAGGAGATCAATAATCTACAGTTGAACAAGGAGAGAATGTATGTGTCGGGAGGGAGTGAGAATGTGGAGAAGAGGGGAACAGTAAGCATGACAGTGGGGACTAAAGAAAAGAAAGAGGGTGCGTATAAGAAACCTGCTCAGATTCTATGTAAGCTATGTAACAACAAACATAAATGGAGTTTCTGCGTAAAATACCGAACAAATGAGACAAAACTAGCACAGGCGAAAAGATTGAAGCTATGTGTGGGTTGTCTAAGTGGGGAACATGGTAAGCAGGGACAATGTACTGCTACATACTTAAGGCCCTGTCGGCACTGCAAAGGACATCACTTTGATAAGTTGTGTCCTACTGCAGATAAAGTCAAAGACGTCAAAAAAGAGGGTACTACAACTGTGACACTAGGTAGCATGCAAGACACCACTATATTGCCCACAATACAGATTCCCATGGAAGGTAATGACAGTAACAAAGTTTGTCGGGTACTTCTAGATCAAGGGTCTCAACGTTCCTTTATAAAGAGGTCCGTACTAGTGGGACTGAAGCACCGAATCGTTGGGGCTGAGACTCTTCGATTACAGGGCTTCACAGGGGTTACTGATAAGCAAGAGTACGAGATAGCGGAGATTTCATATTTCTACCGTAAAAACCGGTACTTTATGACTTGTATCGTAATAGACACCCTACCAGACTATGTATCTGTGGGTGTGAAGAAGGTGGAACACGCATTACGTAGCAAAGGGGTTAACTTGTCAGATCCCATGGGAAATCAGAGTGAGGTGCATGTTCTACTTGGTGTGGATCATTATTATGAAGTAGTATACCCTGGATTTAAAAAGATGTGGCGTAATTTTAATCCCCACTAAATTAGGATATTGCATGAGCGGATAGGTGCATACTACACAGTCAAAGGTCCTGGTCGACACGGTCTCGATATATAGAGTCAATGTAACCGCGGCAGAGGAGTTGGGAAGGGAGGATTCCCAACCTAGTGACCCTAAGATGGCTGCCGAGTTCGACCTGGAACGACTGTGGAGATTGGATCACATAGGCATTAATCCTATGGAGACTGATTATAACTCGAAAGTTGTGCTACAAAGGTTTGAAGAGTCTGTGTGCTACTGTGCCTCAGACAAGCAATATAAAGTTAGTTTACCCTGGAAGAACAGTGAGATAAGCCTGCCTACCAACTATGGTTTGGCATTAGGTTGCTTGCGCGCATTACAGCGTAAAATGTCTAACGAACCGAGCACTCGCCAGGCGTATGACGATGTATTTCGGAGTTATGAAGATAGGGGCTTTATTGAGAGTCGATGTCAAGGACCTGTTTAAGAAGGGTAGGGTTCACTATCTGGCCCATCATGGGGTAAGGAAAGACAGCGTCACCACACCAATACGGGTGGTGTATGACTGTTCTGCCCACCAAGGACAACAACCCAGTCTAAATGACTGCCTGTTGACAGGTCCGTCCATGGTGTCGGACCTGTCCCAACATCTATTGCGGTTTAGGCTGGGGAAGTATGCCTATACCAGTGACATCGAGAAAGCATTCTTGATGGTGAAGCTAAAGGAGGAAGATAGAGATGTTACCCGCTTTCTTTGGTTCAGCGACATTAGCGACTCTGAAAGTCCAATCATAATATACCGTTTTCGGGTTGTACTCTTTGGGGCCACGTGCTCGCAGTTTTTGTTAAATGCCACAATCAGAAAACATCTAGCTGACACTCATGAGGACACAAGTAAACTATCTCGCGGATTATATATTGACGATTTGCAGGGTTCTAGCGATAGTCAGGATGATTTGTTATATGCATACTGGCAAGCACGCAGATTGTTTGCGGATGCACATCTATTTCTCCGCGAGTGGGTTACTAATAGTGAAGATCTTCAGAGTTTGATACAGGTGGACAGTACGGCATCTCTTAACCAGGAAAAGTCCAGAAATTTGGGGATGATCTGGCAACCTAAACATGACATACTAACTGTTCAAACAAGGTCTTTTGCTCAGCAGACAGGAGCGCACACAAAAAGAAGTCTGTTGAGCAAAGTTGCGCAATTTTTTGATGCTTTGGGTCTAGCATTACCCGTTACCATAAGAGCTAGGATTCTAATGCAGGAAGTTTGGAGACGTAAATTAGGATGGGATGATAGTTTGCCCGAGGACCTGAATGACCAAGGGACATTGTTGTTGAATGAATATGCCATCCTATGTACTAAACCTATACCTCGTAAAGTGGCGGCGTTCGGTGACGTTACGTTACACACGTTTTGCGATGCTTGCGCCACGGCATACGGGGTAGCCATATATGTTGTTACTTCATTTGGGGCACATTTAGTTACAGCCCGGGCCAAAGTAGCCCCGGTTATAAAGGTAACTATCCCTAAAATGGAATTGACTGCCATGCTGCTATTAGCACGTCTGGTGCAACATGTACGCGCAGCATACGAGAGCAAATTAAATATTGAAATCGTTCACGTATGGTGCGATAGTTAGGTCGCACTCAACTGGATACATAGCAAGAAGTCTCTGCCAGTTTATGTGCGGAATAGGGTAGATGAGATTAGAGCCCTTTTGCCAGACGTTGCTTATCATTATGTAAATACAAAAGAAAACCCTAGTGATCTCATAACTAGGGGTATAACGGCTAGCCAGCTAATGAAGTCCGAATTGTGGTGGCATGGTTCAAAGTGGGTGCTCCATGAAAGTGAATGGACGATATGGCATGCTGTTGGTGAGGGACTTCTGCCACTGGAAACAGTGGCAGTTACAGCCCAACTAAAAGAGCCACCGGGTCCTATCATAAAGTGGGCAAGATTCGGTGACTATAATAAACTAGTCAGAGTTGTAGCTTGGGTATTGCGATATGTATCCAATCTCAAGCTTAAAGTAACGGGCCAACTCTGCAACAGGGGTCACAACATTGATGCTCGTGAATTTAAAGCAGCTGAAGTAACTTTGATCAAATGGGTTCAAGTAGAAACCTTTTCCAATTAATTAGAATCCTTGAAAGGCTCTAATAAGACATTAATGCCTAATATAGTGCGTCAACAAAGGTTGCACCTAGACAATGGCCTCATCAGGTGTGAGGGTCGCCTGAAGTGGTCGGGTGTACCAGACGGCACAAACCGCCCTATACTTATGCCAACAAGACATCACGTTACTGATCTACTGTATTGATCATACGTGCACATAGGGAAGTAAAAGACTACGGGGTATGTCATTTACGTCTCGCATGGTGGATACCCAGAGTTCGACAAGTAGCTCGACGCGTAATAAGAAAGTGTGTAATATGCCAGAGACTAAAGGGTAAACCTTATGCAACTGGACCAGCTCCACCTCTACCTGAATGCCGTGTAAAGCATGTAGAACCTTTCCAAGCGGTAGGATTAGACTACACAGGGGCATTAAAGACGAGGGAGCATGAGAAAGTTTATATATTATTGTTTACCTGTGCAACATCTCGAGCGGTACACCTAGAACTATGTGATAACATGTCTAGCGAAGAATTTATGCTGGCGTTTAGACGGTTTTGTGCCCGTCGTTCATTCCCTCAACTCATTCTTAGCGACAATGCTCCCACTTATGTCCAAGCATCAAAATATCTAAAGGATATGAGTAGTGATCCTACTATCATCACTTTTTTGGGAGAGAAGAAGTGCGAATGGAGGTTCATTCCAGTTAAGGCACCTTGGTTTGGTGGCATGTGGGAACGGTGTGTCGGCATAGTAAAGTCAGGACTCAGAGCGGTTGTAGGACGTGCTTATTAAAGAAGAGTGAGTTGACGACAGTCCTCACAGAGATAGAGGCAGTCGTGAATGATCGCCCGCTTACATATGTGTACACCGACCTGCAAGAACCACTACCAGTAACGCCAGCTCACTTGCTATACGGAAAACCATTGACTGCGTTTCCATCTGATTTTCAGTCTATAGTAGAGTTAGAGGATCCCTCGTTGTACTCTGAGGTAGCGGTGTCTAAGAGATACCAGTATATATCCAGCATAATTGAGGATTTTAGGAAACGATGGATTAGTGAATATCTGCTAGCATTGAGGGAAAGGAGTGTTACTCCCTCTGGTCGACCAACGGCACCTACAGTTGGTGAAGTTGATTTAATTAAAGAAGATAGTCCTCGTTTATACTGGAAATTAGGCCGCGTATTGGAGGTATACAAGGGGGCAGAATCTGTAGAGCGGGTGGCGCTATTGAAGACAGCCACTAGAACTACTGTTCGTCCTATTGCACATTTGTACGCTTTGGAGCTCAATTCCGCATTGCAATCTGATGCTCCACCTGTTATTGCTGGGTCCGAGGATTCTCAAAGGAACGACTCACCTCTTACTGATGGTGATCATTCGCGGACCGGGACGCGTCCCAGACGCGCTGCTGCTGGGGCCGTCGACTTGTGGCGTCAGAAGATAGCCACTGGGCAACTTTAGGTTTAAGATGGGGTTCAGGTCTTTTTTTGTGGGGGGAGTGTATCGTATAAATACGATAGAATATGACTCTTTTGTGATCTCGTATGTCTCTGTGACGTCACGATCGCTCCTACAGCACGACGTAGGACGAGTAGATCGTATATTATAAGATTGTAAATAAGTTAAGTTATAAAAGGCCTAATATGCTATTAAGCAATATTGCCATGGTCTTATGTAGTATATATGAATTTATCGTATATATTTATATAACTTATCGTATCGAGCAACCTAGATGCGGTACGATAATTTGGGCTCCTGGCGTTTTGCCAAGGCAGCAAGGTGTGCTTTCGAGGAACAGCAGAGCCTTCACGAACACCAACCAGTTAACATCTAAATTTCCGCCCTCAGTTGATCGTGCTTTTGTGCCTCTAATCACAATACACATACAACAATACACTCAGCTACACCATCACGACGCTCTCATCGACACCATGACTGACTGATAGATAGCATAATAATCATGTCCATTCCCATGTAATAATTTATTCTTTCTTTAACTTGACTCGAGTCTCGGGACCGAAGTCTCGTTCCCCATTGTCCACCGCCATATTGGGTAAAACGTTCTCCCTTGCCTCATTGCCACGTGGAACTATTGGTGAGTTAATTCCTGGCTAATATTAACCCTTATAACCTTACCCTATATATACATTTATTATGTGAGACCTTTGGATATAAATTAGCTTGTTTCAGATTGAATTCAATTTAGATATAGAGTAGTTTTAATTTAGATTGATTTTATTTGATTCATTATAGCTTAGTAATATTTAACTTCCATTGATAGTTTACCACATCTCCAGTGAATACTTTTGGAAGTGATTGATTCTCATTGGTTGCTTCCCCGTAGGCTGTCTAGGTGGGCCGACTGTGTGAAGTAGTTACAGACGGGTTGATTGGGCTTGAGATCTGAAGTTTGCCTCCGTAAGATATGGTAACCGTCTGGCGAATTACTGTTGGGCACCATACCGAACTAACGTGCGCATTTCAGAGGTAGGAGAAACTACTCGACTGTTCTGATCAGTATATCAACCGTTGATGAAGTCCTGTTAAGGTACTCTCGGACTAGGATCTTAAATATCGAGTCTTATGTGGTCGATATCGGACGAACGCAGTAATTTCAGTTGGAGTGATATTACTGTCTGTCCTGATCTTTATGAGAGGTTCGGGGGACCCCGGGAGGTGTTTAAACCTTTAAGCTACACAGTCATATGGGATGCCACAGACTCAGTGTACCAAGGACTTGTCTCTGCAGAGTGCCCGTGAGGGCATCTCGCCAAGCCCTTTCTTTAACACAGCGGTCTCAGAGGCTTGAGACTACCTGTGCCGAGTGGCAGTGTCCACTTTAAACAGAGAACAATAGAGAGGGCGGCAGGCCGTAGTCTCTCTACTTTTCGCTATAGAAAATGTAACCTCGCGGGGGAGTCTATGTCACTTCGGCAGGCCGAACGATGACAAAGTTCCTCGACAAGGAGATTGGTATTTTCCACTCTAGAGTGATTGTGACAAGCCACAACTGTCGATAACTTTGTAGTCTTAGAAGAAATATCGGCAGGCCGTACACATTCTTCACTAGACTAACTAGTCACTGCCTAAGTAGGATCTCCATGTTAGCTAGGCAGGCCCGGGTCTAAAGAGATCCCTAGTATAGGGTTTGTGGGTTAACGGGGACTTGTAGTCTAAGAAGAGATATCGGCAGGCCGTACACACTCTTCACTAGACTAACTAGTAACCGCCTAAGTAGGATCTCCACATTAGCTAGGCAGGCCCGGGTCTAACAAGGATCCCAAGTTTAGGGTTTTACAGACAGCATCTGGACTTTATTATGTTCCTTCCAACAACCAACTATACTCCTAAAATCGATTAATGAAATTTACAAACACATGTGGCAGTCCGTGGATTCGAACCCAGGATGCTCACACCGAAAATCAACACCTTATGTATCGCACCACGAAGACAGTTCTTTATGGCAGACCAACTGAATGGAGAGCAATCTTAAGTTTCTTAAGTCAATGCTTTTTGAAGCCTCAACAATTGCTCGACTCTCCTCAGAAATCCTGAACTGGTATTGCGGATTACTGAGTGCACTCCTGTGGTACCTCTAGGATGTTAAGGGCATGGGGAGTTATCCTAGATGGGGTCCTTGAACCCTTCTTACTCTGTTGGTCAGGTCTCCTTCAATAGAAGGTCAATACTCGGTGGTGGTGTGGTGCGAAAGGTCAATTAATGTTCCTAGAGTAGGCTACTTCATCAAGGTTAAATCATAAAATCATAGGGGGTTTGTGTCACTTCAATAGAACTCTGAAAAACAATAATAGTGAAGGAAGTGAATGAATTCCGAGTTTTGGGTTCTCGGGGAAGATTGGTGGTGTCGGGTGCATTTACAGTAAGGTGTGTCGTGTGCACCGGACAGTTGAGGGTCGCGATACGTTGGAGACAGCGTTATTCTTTCTTCCTCCTTCTGGTGGTGGTGGTGGCTGGGTTGTTAGTAATTTTAGGTATAAGAATATGTAAATCTTTCTCAGCAAGGTGGTGTCTACAGGGCTGTGTACGTATCAAACCTTCCCGGTTCGTGTTGGTAGGCCTGTGTGTACACCAGGTATTTAAACGTATATATATTGTTGTATGGGACGTCTATATACGTACAAGTCTGTGTTATAGCATGACAGTGCTCTAAGTACGAGATATACGTGATATTTATGGCGCAACATACCCACTCCCCCTTCCATTCCCAGCACAACTCAATCACACCTTGGTTCACGCATAGAAACTCATTGATAATGTGCGTAAATATCGCATGAATTGGTCTATATGCGGTATATATATATAGTTATATGGGACGTCTACAAACGTACAAGTCTGTATTATAGCATGACAGTGCTCTAAGTACGAGATATACGTGATATTATAGCGCAAACCACACTCTGATCTCATAAATTGCCGCCAAACCTCCAACCCGTCTTCATTCTCGCCTAAAAATAAATTGATAATTCCCTTATATATTGCAATTTTTGGTCACTATGAGGCATATTCATTGTTATATGGGTGGCCTACACACGTATACGTACTCTACATAGCCTAAAAGGGATAAAAAAAGGAGATATAAGTGATATTACGCGGTAACCCACCCCCTCCTCCCTCAGGTTCTATCCCCTGGGCGCGTGAAAATTCGGCCGGGAAATCTCGCCGCTCGATGACAATCTAGCCGCCCGGTGCCATTCGCTCCACATTTTTCAACTACGGACCGTTCCCCCCCCCCCCGGAATTTTTTTTGGGGGGTCAAATAGATATGGGCCGATGCACACAAACATTCCCTACACGCTGATGTATTTTTTATCGAAATTGGCAATGGGTCCCAAAATCATCATACATTCGTACATTATGTACCTGTACAAAAAAACCTGTGCGCCGCAGAGAGGTTAACCCCACTGTCACACGAGCGCTTTTTCCGTCAATTTTCCATGAGTAAGTTTTTTCTCGTATTATTTTGGGACATTTTCGCACTGGTATCGGTAGATTATGTTAGGCGGCTGAATTTTGATAAAGTGTAATTTTTAAAGCTTCCTGACCATAATTGTCCGTAAAAATTGCTCGAAAAAAGGCTTGTGTGACTCCGGCTTTACACATTTCAATATACACAATTCCACAGCCACCACTTTGATAATGTTGCCATCTAACATACATACAAATCACTATACTCTGTTTCCTTTCAACTGACGGTAAATTGCAAAGTTCCCATCAAGTTTTCTGTTATTTTGAAGATTGTGTAGTGAAATATGGCACTGATTATATAAACTTGGTCTTAACTCCTTCAGACATAAATAGTTAACTTATTGGCGAGGAGGCGGGAGTCCGGTATCATTGCCACTGCACCACACAACTGTCAAAATGGTGATGGGCTGGTCTATCAGAGTGAGAACTGAGCGATCTCTGCCATACCCATAGCTTACTCTGACTGTTCCTTTTACTTATATATTTTCTAGATCTCAAGTGACGGCGTCTCTTGCGTGGATTGACCTCCTAATCTACCAAGATTGGAAGCCAAAGCGTCACATCTTTCCTTTGCCCCCTCAACTTTCTCTTCATAATTGCTGAGGGGCACAGGGCCCTGGGTGGGGCTTTGGTTTCCCGGGCGTTTCCGCACCCTCCTCGGCTCCCCGTCATGGAGTGGCTTCGGTCACCCAGGCTTTATTGTGGTCGGCAGGGAGGGTTCTGTGGGGGTGCTCGGTTACGGCCTTGGCTTCGCTCGGGGCCTTGGGGCTGTTCGGCCAGGCAGCTTGGGGAAAAACAACAACAACAACAACTGTCAAAACCACACTGCTGGCCGTTAGATTTGTCGGAGGAACCTGGGGTTGCCACCAACTGACAGATCTTCATCTAACTTACCGGACTTACTGAGCTCCATATGACGCTCAATCGCGTCATAAACTTATTGGAGTGGCATGTAGATATGTCCATATGACGCGATCGCGTCATATGAGTTTTTGGTCATAAGTTCCATATGACGCTATCGCGTCATATGAGTCGCAAGGAGTTAATATGATGCAGAGACATGATAGTTTCATATTTTCCCATTTAAGTAACGATAAATTAGCTGTTAAGGGATTCAATTTATCGTCAGATGAAAACAAACCGAGTATAGAATATCTTTAACAATAACACGACTGGCAGATTATATTTTTTATGTTTCATGTATATCGTGAAGGTTGTCATACGTCAGTTCGTCAACACTTAGTGCCTAACAGACAAGTTTGAGTGGCTTCACACTTAATATAAATCTCCCGGTATGCCTATTCAAAACGTCTAACCATTGACTTTAGGCTGAGAATACTTTAGCATTGTTTTTATACCTAATATTCAGTCTGGTGGCCTTATAAATTGAGAGTACCGTGGTGGCCTGGGGCGGTATTGTCCAATAACTGTGTTGGTGGTGTAATGGTTTAGATGCTTATGTTCTGGGTGTGGTGTCCTGAGTTCTAATCCCGGGAGGACCATATGCTTTCATTAGTTTATTCAAGTGCATTGGGGTTTGTAATTGATGATTAATGTTAAGAACGGGGTGTTACTTAATAGCCTACATAATATTCACAATGATTCTATTGATAGGCATATATAATGACATTAGTGGTTTTTATATTATAGTTAAAATACCGCGAAAACGCCAGCGAGAGACATCACCCGTACCCCAGAAGAAGCAGAAGAAGGCGAAGACGAATATTCCAAGCCGACGAGTCGCAGCAATGGATCAAGTCACGCCAGAATAAGGACGAAAGAGCTCACCAACGAGTCAACGCCCCAACACACCGGGTCGGAGCATCAAGCATAGTACCCCCACGAAGAAGAGGGTATTATTTAGCCAGCCATTCTGAAGCCGGTGGACAAGGACGAAAGAGCTCACTAACGAGTTGTTACGACCGGGACTCGTATAAAACAAGGGCTCTTAATCATTGGACTAGAAAGGCACACAGCCACAATGGTAACACTAGATCCAACACTCGAACTTGTAATGCCGGCGCACAAAAACACCTATACCCTCCAGAATTAAATCTGCGATAGCGGGGTATCCTATAACTCGGTATAAATGCACCATTACTACAGGCTGATGATCTCTGATACAGCCTGATCACAACAACATACAATTACGTTAATAATGTATACAAGGAAAAGATAGAGATCTTAATTAAATCACTGCAATGATTTAATGCAAACAAGAAGAAGGTATAATTAAAGTTACTCTAAACAATAATAAACTGTCACTCCTATATTAAAGAAAGTGAATGAAAGTCCTAAAGCATCGAGCAGGAATCTTCTGAAGAAAGTCTGATGCTGCTTAAGATGATCGAATCGGATTTTGAACTGTTGTATAAAGCAGGAACAAGATATGACAAGTGTAGGGACATACAGGGTTAACTGGCACGGGAATAATAATAAATGCGCAATAGTATTATCTCCCACAACAAAAGAAGTACTTCCTCAGGCAACTCAAAAAGCCTGCTCGGGTTGTACAACTCAAAAACAACCAAGGCTTACAGTCAACGTGAATAAAAATGCTGCATACATAACATAAGAGTTTATAATCTTAATCGGGTGTCTGCTAGGCGAATAAAGTCTAGCTGGGATGTAGTAGGCTAGGAAACAATGGCTGAGCAAGCGGCTCGTAGCCTAGCGAGGTCCTTAAGACTGTACGGCCTAATTACGTTAAATGACGGGGTGCTCTCTTGAGAGATCCAGATCGCTAGTATCTGGTTCTCTCCTGGCGACCCTCTCGAAGTCAAAGCAAAACGAGTTAGCACAGTGTTGGGTGGCAGAGGCAAAAGCCCTCACTCGCAACACAGTGCTAAACTCACAAGGTTCACAGTCAGAAAGACCACCTAGGCTTCCCACGTATCCGTTGCGATTGTACAGGTTCAACAAAACCTGGTACACATCGGAAATCACAACAACAATAGCCTCACCCCAGTCTAGCATTAAATAGCCCAGCAGACAGCCAAGAAAAAAGGTAGGGAGACACGGTGAGTGTGTCGAACCTCTACAGACAAAATGGTAACCCCTCCAAAATGCCTAACTAAACATGTAATATACGAGAGCTTCAGCATATAATATGATGGCCGATATATGAAATCATGCAGAACCAAAGGGGAGTTATGATATTAAATAGAGTGGAAGAATGAGGGGTAAGAATTTGAGAGAGAGAGAAAGTGCTCTATAGGTAGAAGTCGGGGGGACAGGTGGCAAGGGAGATGTTAAGGGTATGCTGGTCAGGCAAGCTCTGAGGAAGGTAGCTCCTCGGGACCCCTAGGATCACACAAAGGCATGGTGGTCAGCCAATCACAGGCCGCTACGTTACCAGGCAGCAGGCCTGCAAAAAGCGCCAGGAACCACCAGCCAATCAAAACCGAAAGAAAGCCCACGCGGGCGAGGGACTCCTCCGGGAGGGAGGAAGGAGGAGGGAGGAGGGAAAGCAACACTCACTGCCCCACGCTGCTCGCTCGCTCTTTCTCTCTCAACTTCACTACACTGCATCTCATGTTCTACTCATGATATCAAATATAATGCATTGTCACAGGCGAAAATAAAGACCACTTCTATACTGCCTGTGACATGACGATTCGCAAGAAAGAAAGTACAACATTGTAGATAGACTGTAGCCCATTTCACTGCCCTGGCGAGCGCTAGTGGCTACCGGGAGGCGATTCTGCCAACGCTGGCAGGCGTCACAGAGTCAACGCCCCAACACACCGGGTCGGAGCATCAAGCATAGTACCTCCACGAAGAGAAGGGTATTATTTAGCCAGCCATTCTGAAGCCGGTGGAACTCACTTCCTTGCCATTGTAATTTTTAAGTAATGTTATCATAACCCTGTATACTCAAAAATAAACCAACGTTATGATCAACCATGTATTCTTGTGTTATCGGTTCTCCCCAACTCACAATATACTCTGGGGAGAATTCAGAAGTAGTAATTAAGAGAAACCGCGTATCTTCACTACAGAAGAAATCAAAGCCAGATGAAACCATTATATGCCTGTAGGAAAACTTTGTTATGCAATAAGATGTAAACCTATACTTTAATAGACCCTGGAACCTTGTTTTTCCACACATTGATACACATGCCTTTTTTTGACATTCTTCAACTAGTTTACTAGTTACACAAACCACACATGCTTTTTTCTATATAAGAATCCCCTGTAAATCCTCGTCCCCAAGTAAAATAACGCGGGAGATCTGCCGCTCCCGCACCAAAAAAGGGGGCGCTCCGGACGAACTGGGCAGTTTATCAGTGCCAGGTGTTGTTGTGCTGCCGGAACACAAGTTGGATGTGTGGCATGCTAAGGGCACTGATAATGTTTTGGCTGATTGTTTGTCACGAGAGGGTTTGTTTGCAGGAGAACCCTCGCCGTTCAGTCAGTGTGTGTTGAGAGTGGAGAAAAACTAGGCTTGCTCCTGTAGAGCAGCCACCAAAACAATATTAAAATTAAATACAAAATCACATAAAAACTCCTTCTTTTGATAGTTAATTGTAAGTTGCCTATGTTATAGCTAAAGTCCTAAGTTGAACCTGTCTTTCACTTAGGAGGCTGGGCTCTGTGAAGCTCGCTCAGGGAGCATACTAGGCTAAATTATACTATTATGTTTGGGAGGGGTTATAAGATTTTATTTATGCTAAAATTTTGTTTTGTTTACGACTGAGCTTTGCATTTCATTTCTGGCGGAGTGGCTGGTTGTGGCGGGTCTTGTCGGCATTCTGCCTTGTCAGATATCTTGCTCACCTAATGTTGAGCGTCCTATATCTTGGGTGGGGTGTGACGCCTGCCAGCATTGGCAGAATCGCCTCCCGGTAGCCACTAGCGCTCGCCAGGGCAATGAAATGGGCTACAGTTATCAGAGAATGTTGTACTTTCTTTTTTGTGAATCGTCATGTCACAGGCAGTATAGAAGTGGTCTTTATTTTCGCCTGTGACAATCTATCTATCTATTGCCTGACGCCGTGATCCCCGAAGGGGTGGCCAAATAATCTTGACCAAACCGGTTAGTGAACACACATCACGTGTGTTGAATTGATTACTGTAGTGACAACCGGCCTTGGGTGGGGGTCTAATATACCCGGCCAAGTTCATGTCTGCCGCGTTCATAAATATAACTAAAGATTCATTAATGGATTACCGAAATTTGAGTTAAATTTTGATTAATATACAGTATATGAAACGTCAGAAACGGTACACTTTGAACCATATGTGCACCACCTTATCCTACAGGATTGAGGTCAGAATATGCTTAGCCATTCAACCAGCAACATGTCCCAGAATAGACCTATTTTCTACAGCTCCTAAGTTAACCACCCGTGTATCTTTTGCCAGAAAGATGTACGGTGAAAACTGCATGCTCTCTTGTGTGGCAGTTGGCAGCACATATTATGCACCTGCCGTTATCGTAAATAGAATTGACTACAATAACAAGTCGTATATCTATAACAGTGCATGCTTCAATTTAATTATAAAAAAACGTTGAATATTGTTACGACCCGGACTCGAATAAAACAAGGGCTCTTAATCATTGGACTAGAAAGGCACACAGCCACAACGGTAACACTAGATCCAACCCTTGAACTTATAATGCCGGCGCACAAAAACACCTATACCCTCCAGAGTTAAATCTGCGATAGCGGGTTATCCTATAACTCGGTATAAATGCACTACTACTACAGGCTGATGATCTCTGATACAGCCTGATCACAACAACATACAATTACGTTAATAATGTATACAAGGAAAAGATAGTGATATTCATTAAATCACTGCAATGATTTAATGCAAACAAGAAGAAGGTATAATTAAAGTTACTCTAAACAATAATAAACTGTCACTCCTATATTAAAGAAAGTGAATGAAAGTCCTAAAGCATCGAACAGGAATCTTCTGAAGAAAGTCTGATGCTGCTTAAGATGATCGAATCGGATTTTGAACTGTTATATAAAGCAGGAACAAGATATGACATGTGTAGGGACATACAGTGTTAACTGGCACGGGAATAATAATAAATGCGCAATAGTATTATCTCCAACAACAAAGAAGTACTTCCTCAGGCAACTCAAAAAGCCTGCTCGGGTTGTGCAACTCAACAACAACCAAGGCTTACAATCAACGTGAATAAAAATGCTGCATACATAACATAAGAGTTTATAATCTTAATCGGTTGTCTGCTAGGCGAATAAAGTCTAGCTGGGATGTAGTAGGCTAGGAAACAATGGCTAAGCAAGCGGCTCGTAGCCTAGCGAGGTCCTTAAGACTGTATGGCCAAATTATGTTAAATGACGGGGTGCTCTCTTGAGAAATCCAGATCGCTAGTATCTGGTTCTCTCCTGGCGACCCTCTCGAAGTTTAAGCAAAACGAGTTAGCACAGTGTTGGGTGGCAGAGGCAAAAGCCCTCACTCGCAACACAGTGCTAAACTCACAAGGTACACAGTCAGAAAGACCACCTAGGCTTCCCACGTATCCGTTGCGATTGTACAGGTTCAACAAAACCTGGTACACATCGGAAATCACAACAACAATAGCCTCACTCCAGTCTAGCATTAAGTAGCCCATCAGACAACCAAGAAAAAGGTAGGGAGACACCGTGAGTGTGTCGAACCTCTACAGACAAAATGTTAACCCCTCCAAAATGTCTATCTAAACATGGAATATCTGAGAGCTTCAGCATATAATACGATGGCCGATATATGAAATAGTGCAGAACCAAAGGGGAGTTATGATATTAAATAGAGTGGAAGAATGAGAGGTAAGAAGTTGAGAGAGAGAGAAAGTGTTCTATAGGTAGAAGTCGGGGACAGGTGGTAAGGGAGGTGTGAAGGGTATGCTGGTCAGGCAAGCTCTGAAGAGAGTAGCTCCTCGGGACCCCCAGGATCACACAAAGGCATGGTGGTCAGCCAATCACAGGCCGCTACATCACCAGGCAGCAGGCCTGCAGAAGGCGCCAGGAACCACCAGCCAATCAAAACCGAGAGAAAGCCAACGCGGGCGAGGGACTCCTCCGGGAGGGAGGAAGGAGGAGGGAAAGCAACACTCACTGCCCCCACGCTGTTCACTCGCTCTTTCTCTCTCAACTTCACTACAATGCATCTTATGTTCTACTCA
Organism: Paralithodes platypus; assembly: GCA_032716605.1. NCBI lineage: Eukaryota > Metazoa > Arthropoda > Malacostraca > Decapoda > Lithodidae > Paralithodes > Paralithodes platypus. The sequence goes on along the minus strand of CM064577.1, from coordinate 35,286,614 downwards.
TGATATAAAATATAATGCATTGTCACAGGCAAAAATAAAGACCACTTCTATACTGCCTGTGACATGACGATTCACAAAAAAGAAAGTACAACATTCTCTGATAACTGTAGCCCATTTCACTGCCTTGGCGAGCGCTAGTGGCTACCGGGAGGCGATTCTGCCAACGCTGGCAGGCGTCACACCCCGCCCAAGATATAGGACGCTCAACATTAGGCGAGCACGATATCTGACAAGGCAGAATGCCGACAAGACCCGCCACAACCAGCCACTCCACCAGAAATGAAATGCAAAGCTCATTCGTAAACAAAACAACATTTTAGCCTAAATAAAATCTTATAACCCCTCCCAAACATAATAGCATAATTTAGCCTACTATGCTCCCTGAGCGAGCTTCACAGAGCCCAGCCTCCTAGGTGAAAGACAGGTTCAACTTAGGACTTTAGCTATAACATAGGCAACTTACAATTAACTATCAAAAGAAAGAGTTTGTATGTGATTTTTGATTTAATTTTAATGTTGTTTTTGGTGGCTGCTCTACAGGAGCAAGCCTAGTTTTTCTCCACTCTCAACACACACTGACTGAACGGCGAGGGTTCTCCTGCAAACAAACCCTCCCGTGACAAACAATCAGCCAAAACATTATCAGTGCTCTTAGCATGCCACACATCCAACTTGTGTTCCGGCAGCACAACAACACCTGGCACTGATAAACTGCCCAGTTCATCACAAGACTGGCATTTCTCTTCGCTCTTTCCGGCAACGGGGCCTGCCAAAAGCCTTTCACTAGTTCTACCTTCGTGATAGGTGATGCAGCCCCGAAGCGGTCTATGGTGTCGTCAACTCTCGATACGGTATAGACGTCTGTCAGGGATAATGCACACACTCTCGCAATCAACACACACACTGATCTTGCCACTTAACTCAGGTTGTAAAGTTACAGGCAACGACCACTCACGACATTCCTTATCCCTCAGACCCTTCGTCAACACGTAATCCAGCTCTGCTTGCACCACAGGCTGTCGAGCAGGATTTATACGGTAGGAAATTAAACTGAGCCTTGCACTGTCTCCAGCCTCCATATCAGATTCTACCCCGTACATCAGGCCTGGAGAAGCACCAAACATGCGGATGCACTGCCACAGCCTAGTAAACAACTTATCTCGCATAACAACATGCCTAGTGCCCTCCCACAACCCAGCCGAGACCGCAGCTTCTAACCTGTAGTCTCCCTCCTTCTCCACCTTCGTCCCTAGAACAGCCAGGTCATGAGAGGGACAATCAGTACCACCTGTGCAGTCACTCCCATAGTTCATTATTGTTAAGGCTTCCCCGCCGATACCGTACATGCGCACCCCCGCATTCCTTACGACTACATCTGCCTGCGCAGCATCACCGCTTTTAGCGACATGGCCAGATACAGTCGGTCTATGGTAGGGCTGTTGAATTCGACTAGAGCAGTATTGGGAGGCTATGCGACGACCGGGCACATCCACTCCACAGCCAACCTCACCAATCTGCTCAATGTCCTCCTTCTGACCACCACCCTTGGCAGCCATGGGCCGACCTTGACCTGACAACCATGTCCAAGCCTCGTCGCCCACCTTGAACCACCGAAACAACGTGGCTAACGGTCTCCCAACATTCACGTGACCTGCCCGCGGAACATCTTGCACCGCCTGAGTTGTGAGGCTCGGGGGCTCGGCACGACCAGTGGGGTTTGAACCAAGCTGGTGCTGGAGCACTGCACACTGCTGCTCAGGCAGGTGCTCTAGCGCTTCCACAGCCACCAGACTCGTGTCCCCCGCCCACTGCTCCGCCGAGACATGACAATCCCTACTCTCCTCCACCTGTGCCCTACTGCCCCCCTCTCCTTCTCCACCCTGGCTGCTGCAGACCAACGCAGGGACAGTAGGCTGCTCAGGTGGTTGCCTCACAAACTCACAGGTTCACACAACATGTTTTCCCGCCCTCGTGTTTGATCTCGACAGCACCATTACCACACTTCTGAACTTCCGGATCCTCCAACTGCAGTTTACAAATATCTGAGGGAACCAACCTGTCTAAGTGCTTCCGAAGCAACCCAAGTCCTCCCCCAATATCTAACTGAGCAACCCTTTTTTCTCTCTGTGTGTAACGTTGCTGCCTCGGAGTCTCTTCCTGCCCTACCTCCTCACTAGCTGTGACAGGTCCTGGGGCTTCTCCAGACTCCAACAATGGTGCCAATACTGAGTCGCCAAGAAGAGCTGCTGGTACTAAACTCTCCAAACTTTTACCAACATTAGCCGTCTTCTTCCAACCGTTCCTCCGTTGATCAGAAGACTGAGGAATAGGCTGTGACACTTTGGATGCAAGAGATCTTGTAACAACGCAAGCCATAGGTTGTACATGACACTTCTCTACCCACTCCTGTTCCTCCCTACTCACGTCGGCCGGCTTCTCGGCAACGACTAAGGGTGAAACCTCAGAAGTAGGCACCGCAAAGTCGTTGCCGAGAAGGAGGTCGATGCCCCCAACAGGCAAGTTTTCCACAATTCCCACATCCAACTCTCGTGTTACACCATCTACCTCCAGTTCCATCCTGACCATCGGGTATGACCTGATAGCATTGATACCTTGCACCACAACCACCCGTGCCGCATTTATTGGTCTACCAGTAAAGTTCTTCATCAAAGTCTGAGAGGCACCCATGTCTCGCAAGAGCTCAACTCCATGCTTCTTACCAGCCCACTTCACGCAGCCACGCCCTCGATGGTCACAAAAGACATCGCGGACAGGGTTCGAGCCTTCCGGATTCTTCTCCACTGGCTGTGTCCCAGCCTCTGACGTTATACCCCGGGCAAACTCAGACGACTTCAGGGACACCCCAATGTTGCAAACCAAAGACACAACTGCATTAGGTAGCTTGCTTGGACAGGCTCTTGCAAAATGCCCCTTCTCATGACAATGAAAACACTCTAACTCCCCCTTGGGCTTCCCTTGAGGTCGGGAAGGGCCCTGACCCTTCTTAAACGGGATGGTATTAGGTTTATGGTCAGAATTAATATCATTGCTCTTGCAGTTATTGTTATATGGTGTATCACTGACTCGGGGGGGGGGGGGGAGTGTTGCGCCCCTTGTTACCTGCATCGTTCCGTTGTGCAGACCCGCACCCACGAATCAGCAATAGCCTACGGTCAGCCATCTCAGCTGCCTCCTGAAGAGTTTTCGGGTTCTTTTCTTTAAGCTTCAACGTCAGATCGCCGCCCGTACACTTGAAAAATTGTTCTAGAAGCATCAGCTGTTTCAACTCCTCAAACGTCGATGCCTTCTCAGAACGCAGCCAGTTTCTAAATGCATCGGACAGATCCCGGGCATGCTCAAGAAAGGTGCACTCACGACCCTTCGTTACACCCCGGAACTTCAATCTGTACGTCTCTGGTTGTAACTCATATGCCCGCAGGACAGCCTCCTTCAATACCTCATAATCGATGCACGACTCCAAAGGCAACACATCATATGCCTTGAGTCCTTTGCCAATCAACCTAGAGGAAACAAGGGCTGTCCACTTAACCTCGGGCCATTGGTGCTCCCGGCACTTCTTCTCAAAACGCATGAAAAATTCAGTGACACCCGACTCGTCAAATACAGGGACTAACTTAAGAAGGTGCGATAAAGACTGATGAAGACCTCCATGCCCCAGCTCCCGCTACACCCAAAGCCCCACGCACCCCGCCGAGCACACAGGCCACCAGGTCACCTCTCGACATGCTGCTAGTGCCCACATGCCCCATGACCGTGGCCAAACACTGGAGACCATACCGATCAATCCCCGACACCCGGTCAAGAGTAATAGGTATCTCCAGAAACTTCCTTGCATCCTCCTCACTAGTTACTACTCCAATATCATCTATCAAACCCCGTTTCTGCACCTCAGGGCCTGCTTCCCGTACTGTGTCCTCACTGTACATTGATCCGTCGTCTGACATAGTGTCCACCGAAAATTCTCAACGTTTATATAGAAAAAGTACCTAAACTCTCATGTAGCACTATTCACTCAAAAATGCTTGAAGACTCTTAAGTGTTATACTACTTGCCAACAAAAATTCACGTGTCCACTATATTCCTTTAAACAAAAACAAATGACCGCAACACTCCTGCAATATTTCTCTAAGTTCACAAAATCCTAAGCAAGGTCGCCATTTGTTACGACCGGGACTCATATAAAACAAGGGCTCTTAATCATTGGACTAGAAAGGCACACAGCCACAATGGTAACACTAGATCCAACCCTTGAACTTATAATGCCGGCGCACAAAAACACCTATACCCTCCAGAGTTAAATCTGCGATAGCGGGGTATCCTATAACTCGGTATAAATGCACTACTACTACTGGCTGATGATCTCTGATACAGCCTGATCACAACAACATACAATTACGTTAATAATGTATACAAGGAAAATATAGAGATCTTAATTAAATCACTGCAATGATTTAATGCAAACAAGAAGAAGGTATAATTAAAGTTACTCTAAACAATAATAAACTGTCACTCCTATATTAAAGAAAGTGAATGAAAGTCCTAAAGCATCGAACAGGAATCTTCTGAAGAAAGTCTGATGCTGCTTAAGATGATCGAATCGGATTTTGAACTGTTATATAAAGCAGGAACAAGATATGACAAGTGTAGGGACATACAGTGTTAACTGGCATGGGAATAATAATAAATGCGCAATAGTATTATCTCCAACAACAAAAGATGTACTTCCTCAGGCAACTCAAAAAGCCTGCTCGAGTTGTGCAACTAAACAACAACCAAGGCTTACAATCAACGTGAATAAAAATGCTGCATACATAACATAAGAGTTTATAATCTTAATCGGGTGTCTGCTAGGCGAATAAAGTCTAGCTGGGATGTAGTAGGCTAGGAAACAATGGCTGAGCAAGCGGCTCGTAGCCTAGCGAGGTCCTTAAGACTGTACGGCCAAATTACGTTAAGTGACGGGGTGCTCTCTTGAGAGATCCAGATCGCTAGTATCTGGTTCTCTCCTGGCGACCCTCTCAAAGTCAAAGCAAAGCGAGTTAGCACAGTGTTGGGCGGCAGAGGCAAAAGCCCTCACTCGCAACACAGTGCTAAACTCACAAGGTACACAGTCAGAAAGACCACCTAGGCTTCCCACGTATCCGTTGCGATTGTACAGGTTCAACAAAACCTGGTACACATCGGAAATCACAACAACAATAGCCTCACCCCAGTCTAGCATTAAATAGCCCAGCAGACAACCAAGAAAAAGGTAGGGAGACACCGTGAGTGTGTCGAACCTCTACAGACAAAATGTTAACCCCTCCAAAATGTCTATCTAAACATGGAATATCTGAGAGCTTCAGCATATAAGACGATGGCCGATATATGAAATCGTGCAGAACCAAAGGGGAGTTATGATATTAAATAGATTGTGTTACGACTGGGGTTCAAATATATCAGGGCTCTTATTCATTGGACTAGTAATGGCATAAATGTTACAACGGAAAGCGCTAGCTCCAACCTCTGATGTATATTCCCAGTGAACAAAGAACACAAATAGTCTACAGAGTTCTATATGCAATAATAGGCTATCAAACTCTCAATAAATGTGCGTCTACTCTAGGCTTAATGTTATGTGAAAACAGCCTATTACTACCTATAACCGAAGGTGCTTGGTTATGGTATGCAAAGTAAGGTGGTAAGAGAAGTTACAGCTTACGTTACTTTAATCAATAACTGTCAGGCACTCCTGCATGAAAGAAAGTGCACTAAAGTCCTTCAACACTAACAAGGAATCTTCTTTAAATGTTAGATGCTATAAAGATGCTCGTATCGGAAATGGAACCCAAAAAGGCAGGCAGCGGAACAATGCTCGTGCAGGCTATGCACACAAAAAGGCAGAATATATAATGCCGTCGGAGCCAAACACTACAACACTAATAATAATCGCCACGACAATGCAGTATTCCTATCAACAAAAAGAGCCTAAGTCGTTTGTGTCTCAATACATCAAACTAGGCTGCGAAATGCTTGTGTAATCATAAATGGGTAGGCATAAAAAGAGTAATTAGGTTAATATACTTAATGTCTACTGTGACTGATAAAGTCTAGCTAGAGTCAATGATACGAGATACTGGTGCGCATGGCATGCTGCATAGCCTAGTGCAAATCTCAAGTCTGTGCGTCAAATATTACGTTATAATGAAGGGTAGCTCTCTTGAGAAACCTTAATACCGAAGTATTAAGCGTTCTCCTGGCGTACCTCAAAGACAAACAATCGAGACTAGAACAGTGCAGAATGGTATAGGCAAAAAACCCTCATTCGTGCATGCTCTACTCTCAATGGCACACAGACTAGAATTTACTCAATCAACTCCAGTTCTCAGGTATGTCGTGCCGCTTTTAACTGAAGCCAGCACTCATAGGAAACAATACCTATAATATCAGACTCCTAGTCTAGCATTATCTAATCCAGCAGAATACTAATAACTAAAGGAAGCAGTACTAAACAATATAAATGCCAACCAATGCTTCGTGATCCACTTATCTTAACAACTAACATACATAGGCTATATCAGACCTTAACACACAATACAACTGGCCATCATTAAGCTGATTTTGCAGAGTTAACCAGACGGGGTATAATATTAATAAAAGGTGGTGAAGGATATGGAAAATGAGAGAGATAGGCAGAGGAAATGATTCTCAGGTACGGAGCGGGGACAGATAGCAAGGGAAAAAAGATGGGTGTGTTCTAGAAACCAGATCTGAGGGAGAGAGTGGCGAGGAACTGTATATATACTCGCACTAGCTCGAGCCGCGTGGGAAAACAGCGGTTACAAGTCATCTAACCACTAGCAAAGCATACAGCATGGTAAGGGCCTCTCTCCACCAACCCCCGCGAGGCAGCCAGCCATGACGTCATCGAGCGGGACAAAAAACACTGCGCGCCCCCTCTCACTCTGTTCTACTCCCTCTCTCTCTCCCAGATCCTATCATTACTAGTTAATGATAAAATATACTTTACAATTAAATATATAAAGCCTTGACATGGGCGAAAACAAAGAGCCTTTCTGGACTGCCCATGACACGAGCTTTCATATGAAATAAAGCACACTATAATACATAAACTGTAGCCCCATCCACTGCCCTGGCGATCCTAGTGAGTCACTGTAGGACAAGCCATACGGTTCTAACGGAGTGGTCAACGTCACACCCCCCCCAAGATTTTTCTCAGAGGCCCCAAGGCTCACAAAAATCTGATGGTTAGAACCCATGCTATATCTCAACTTCCCATCACCCAGCGGCAGTAAAATATCTGGCACAGTTCTTCAACAAAACATTTTTCAAAATTATAACCCTCCCCAACACCATAGGTTAAATTATATGTAGTTATGCTCCTCAAGAGCGAGCTTCTCTAGCCCAGCATTCTGAGAGGAGTGCAACTCAGAATTACTGCTATAACATACTAAACAAATTCAACTATCAAAGAAAGAGTTTTTATTTGATTTTTTTATGTTTATAATTTGTTTATTTCGGCTGCACTATAGGGGCAAGCCTAGTTTTTTCTTCTATACCAAACGCTCAACTCCTGCTTTACGACCCAATACGCTGGGCTACAACCGCGAGCCAACAAGCACCAAGCGCAAATTACCATTCAAACTAAAGCAGGAGGCTACCCGTGTGTCAATCTACCCAGGATCATATACCCTTGAACGACCATCTGCAACCACGTTGTCACAACCGGTAATATGGCGTATGTCCAGGTTATATACCAATAACCTTAGTGACCACCTGGTCAGCCTCATATTCCGATTGTGAAACTGGTCCAAGAACTTGAGAGGGTGATGATCTGGGTAAACTACAACGACCGGACCATAGGCTGGAACACAGACCTCGAAATGCCTCAGAGCAAGTACAACCGCCAGCAGCTCCTCCTTGACAACAGAGCAGCTCCCCTGGGCCGAATTGTACTTCTCCGAGCAGAAACTAACAGGATGCTCCAGCCCATCATCGTCCTTTTCCACAAGGACGGCACCAGCCCCCACACCACTAGCCTCCGTTGCTAGTTGGAAAGGTAGGCTAAAGTCAGGGGCCCTGAGGATCGGGTGAGTGCACAACAGGTGTTTTACTTCTCTAAACACCTTCTCACACTCAGGCGCCCATTTGAACTTCTTATCCTTCCAGTTATCCTCCACCTGAGCTTGACTGTCCCGTTCTCCTTCTCCACCTTGACTGCTAAACGTCATCACAGGCACAGTGAGAGGCTCAGGGAGGTGCCTCCCATACTCCTTCACGTGATTAACATGACATAACTGATTGTGCTTCCGTCTGTCTGGAGTGGCTACCAAGTAAACCAGGTCCGATAGCTCCTCCACCACCCTATAAGGACCAGCGTACTTCGCGGATAAGGGGTGACCTACATGGGGCAGTAGAATCAACACCTCCTGACCCACGTGAAACTCCCTGAGTTCAACCTTGAGGTCGTACCTGTCCTTCCTGAGGGCCTGAGAGCTAATCAAATTACGGCCAGCCAACTCCAGACTGCGCAACATCCGTTCTCGACTGTTGAGGACACACTTGAGCATAGAACAAGGTTTTTCTGCGCCCTCCCATAATTCTTCAACCATATGGAGAGGCCCTCTGACACGGTGTCCAAAGACGAGCTCATTAGGGCTGAATCCCAAACTCTCCCCAGGTACCTCCCACGCAGCAAACAAAACACATGGCAGGCCAAGATCCCAATCCCTCCCACTCTCAAAGCAACAACAACGAAGCACAGATTTCAAGGCTGAGTGCCATCGCTCTAACACACCCTGGCTCTCCGGATGATATGCAGATGACACAACCCCAACAATCCCATGCTGCGGCATTGCTTGTACAAAGAGGCTAGAAGTGAAGTTGGGTCCCCGGACTGACTGAATCCCCTGCGGGTAACCATACCGGGAAAAATACACTAGCAAGCTTCGGACCACCGTTTTCGCCGACCCATTTCTCATAGGGTACGCGTCAGGGTACCTTGTTGCTACATCTCCCGACTGTGCATCACTGCCCTCCTTCAACTCTTTCGTCTTTTTAAGCCCATCCTCTGCTCCTTCAGGAACAGTTACTGGGTCTTCTCCAGACTCGAAATGTGGTCCTAATAATGAGTCCCCGAGAAGGTCCGTTGACACTAAACTCTCAACCGCATCAACTTCCAACCCCTTCTCGGTACCCTTCCTCCGCTGATCTAAAGATTGTTGACCAGAATGTGACTCCCTGGATGCAGAATCTCCGGTGACAACACACTCCATAGGCTGCCCCGGACACATCCCAACCCACTCCTGCTCCTCCCTACTCACGTCGGCCGGCTTCTCGACAACGACTAAGGGTGGAGCCTCAGAAGTAGGCCCCGCAAAGTCGTTGCCAAGAAGGAGGTCGACGCCCCCAACAGGCAACTTCTCCACAATTCCTACATCCAGGTCACGAGTCACACCATCAACTTCCACCTTCATTCTTACAAGTGGGTATGACCTTGTCGCATTAACTCCCTGAACCACAACCACCCGCGCCGTATTGACAGGTTTACCAGTGAAATTTCTCAACAGTGTTTGCGATGCCCCAGTGTCACGCAAAATTCTCACCTCATGTCTTCTACCCCCCCACTCCACACAACCGAGTCCCCTGTGGTCACTAAAGGCATCACGGACAGGGAATAAGCCTTCCGGATCCTTCTGCACTGGCAGTGTATTTACCTTGGAAGAAATGCCTCTAACAAACTCCGATGTCCTCTTGAACACTCCAATGCCGTGAGCAAAAGACACGGCTGCCGGAGGAGGTCGACTAGGGCACTCATTTGCCTTATGACCTTCCTGGTGGCACCTAACACACATAAATTTCGGTTTCGGCTTATACTGTGATGTAAAAGGACCCTGACTTTTCACATACGGTGTGGTGGTAGGTTTGGCTTCAGTTTTAGTTTCATTGCTCTTTGGTTTAAATGTGTCATTGCTACAGGGAGGGGGAGGATAATGGTCCCTAGCACTTGCATCGTACTTCTGTGAGGACCCGCAACCCCGAATCAACGACAACCGTAGATCAGCCATTTCTGCTGCTTCTACTAGAGTTCTTGGGTTTTTCTCCTTTAAGTTCAAAGTTAGATCACCGCCCGTGCTCTTAAAGAACTGCTCCAACATCATTAACTGCTTAACTCCATCAAACGTTGTTACCTTCTCAGATCGGAGCCAGTTCCCCATAGCATCGGACAAGTCCCGGGCGTGTTCCAAAAAGGTGCTATCTCTTCCCTTAGTTACACCCCGGAACTTCAAACGGTACGTTTCTGGTTGCAGTTCGTAAGCCCTCAGGACAGCCTCCTTGAGATCCTCGTACACAATACATAACTCCAAAGGTAATGCATCGTAGGCTTTAAGACCCTTGCCTATTAATCTAGAGGATACAAGTGCTGCCCATCTATTCTCTGGCCACTGGTGTTCCTGGCACTTCTTCTCAAAGCGTGTGAAAAATTCTGTTACACCACTCTCATCAAACACCGGAACCAGTTTCAATAAGTGCGAGAGAGATTGATCATGAGCACGGTTACCAGCCCCAAGTCGCTGTCCCGTTGTCTCTACTCATGACTTCTCTACGTCCCTGTCGGCACAGTACTTAGTCGACTCAGCTTGGATTTTTGCTAGCTCTATTTGCTGCTCACCTGCCCTTTGTTGCTGTTGAATCTTAGCTAATTCGAGCTGATACAATAATTCGGGAGTTAACCCTGGAGGAGGTGAAGGTGCTACAATGTTTGAAATTACCGGTGGTCCCCCCAGGGGCAACCCACCCTGCCAGTCACCACCCAACTGCGGAAGCGTACCCGGGGTCGGCAAACTACTGGGATGGCTGGGAGTCGAGTGTAGGGGAAGCATGGCCGAAGGGCTCTGAGCACTCAACCCATCTCGCTCACCAGTCACCCTGCCCAGTACACACGTTATCAAGTTATCCTTGGTCAAGCTGCTAGTAACCGCATGACCGATAGCTGTGGCCAGGCATTGAAGACCGTACCGATCCATACCCTCCAACCGCTCGGCAGTAACAGGCCATTGCAAAAATATCCTAGCATCCTCCTCACAGTTCACCCGATTAACCCTTTCATCATGCTGCTGTTCCTCAGTCTCGACATTACGTACTGTGTCTCCATTCTCCTCTGATCCGGTATAAGACATGATGCTCACAAAAAAAATTTCACCACAATATTCAGAAAAGAAGTACCCCAAACTCTTATACCTCAATATACACACAAAAATTCTCGGAAATACTCAAGGGCTATACTATGTTGCAAAAAAAAATATTCTTGCTGATCCCCAAAATATTCTCCAAAACAACAAATGTTCCCTGCTAATAAATGTAGGTTCACCAAATCCTAGGTAAGGTCGCCATTTGTTACGACTGGGGTTCAAATATATCAGGGCTCTTATTCATTGGACTAGTAATGGCATAAATGTTACAACGGAAAGCGCTAGCTCCAACCTCTGATGTATATTCCCAGTGAACAAAGAACACAAATAGTCTACAGAGTTCTATATGCAATAATAGGCTATCAAACTCTCAATAAATGTGCGTCTACTCTAGGCTTAATGTTATGTGAAAACAGCCTATTACTACCTATAACCGAAGGTGCTTGGTTATGGTATGCAAAGTAAGGTGGTAAGAGAAGTTACAGCTTACGTTACTTTAATCAATAACTGTCAGGCACTCCTGCATGAAAGAAAGTGCACTAAAGTCCTTCAACACTAACAAGGAATCTTCTTTAAATGTTAGATGCTATAAAGATGCTCGTATCGGAAATGGAACCCAAAAAGGCAGGCAGCGGAACAATGCTCGTGCAGGCTATGCACACAAAAAGGCAGAATATATAATGCCGTCGGAGCCAAACACTACAACACTAATAATAATCGCCACGACAATGCAGTATTCCTATCAACAAAAAGAGCCTAAGTCGTTTGTGTCTCAATACATCAAACTAGGCTGCGAAATGCTTGTGTAATCATAAATGGGTATGCATAAAAAGAGTAATTAGGTTAATATACTTAATGTCTACTGTGACTGATAAAGTCTAGCTAGAGTCAATGATACGAGATACTGGTGCGCATGGCATGCTGCATAGCCTAGTGCAAATCTCAAGTTTGTGCGTCAAATATTACGTTATAATGCAGGGTAGCTCTCTTGAGAAACCTTAATACCGAAGTATTAAGCGTTCTCCTGGCGTACCTCAAAGACAAACAATCGAGACTAGAACAGTGCAGAATGGTATAGGCAAAAAAAACTCATTCGTGCATGCTCTACTCTCAATGGCACACAGACTAGAATTTACTCAATCAACTCCACTTCTCAGGTATGTCGTGCCGCTTTTAACTGAAGCCAGCACTCATCGGAAAAAATACCTATAATATCAGACTCCTAGTCTAGCATTATCTAATCCAGCAGAACACTAATAACTAAAGGAAGCAGTACTAAACAATATAAATGCCAACCAATGCTTCGTGATCCACTTATCTTAACAACTAACATACATAGGCTATATCAGACCTTAACACACAATACAACTGGCCAGCATTAAGCTGATTTTGCAGAGTTAACCAGAGGGGGTATAATATTAATAAAGGTGGTGAAGGATATGGAAAATGAGAGAGATAGGCAGAGGAAAAGATTCTCAGGTACGGAGCGGGGACAGATAGCAAGGGAAAAAAGATGGGTGTGTTCTAGAAACCAGATCTGAGGGAGAGAGTGGCGAGGAACTGTATATATACTCGCACTAGCTCGAGCCGCGTGGGAAAACAGCGGTTACAAGTCATCTAACCACTAGCAAAGCTTACAGCATGGTAAGGGCCTCTCTCCACCAACCCCCGCGAGGCAGCCAGCCGTGACGTCATCGAGCGGGACAAAAACACTGCGCGCCCCCTCTCACTCTGTTCTACTCCCTCTCTCTCTCCCAGATCCTATCATTACTAGTTAATGATAAAATATATACTTTACAATTAAATATAAAGCCTTGACATGGGTGAAAACAAAGAGCCTTTCTGGACTGCCCATGACACGAGCTTTCATATGAAATAAAGCACACTCTAATACATAAACTGTAGCCCCATCCACTGCCCTGGCGATCCTAGTGAGTCACTGTAGGACAAGCCATACGGTTCTAACGGAGTGGTCAACGTCACACCCCCCCCAAGATTTTTCTCAGAGGCCCCAAGGCTCACAAAAATCTGATGGTTAGAACCCATGCTATATCTCAACTTCCCATCACCCAGCGGCAGTAAAATATCTGGCACAGTTCTTCAACAAAACATTTTTCAAAATTATAACCCTCCCCAACACCATAGGTTAAATTATATGTAGTTATGCTCCACAAGAGCGAGCTTCTCTAGCCCAGCATTCTGAGAGGAGTGCAACTCAGAATTACTGCTATAACATACTAAACAAATTCAACTATCAAAGAAAGAGTTTTTATTTGATTTTTTATGTTTATAATTTGTTTATTTCGGCTGCACTATAGGGGCAAGCCTAGTTTTTTCTTCTATACCAAACGCTCAACTCCTGCTTTACGACCCAATACGCTGGGCTACAACCGCGAGCCAACAAGCACCAAGCGCAATTACCATTCAAACTAAAGCAGGAGGCTACCCGTGTGTCAATCTACCCAGGATCATATACCCTTGAACGACCATCTGCAACCACGTTGTCACAACCGGTAATATGGCGTATGTCCAGGTTATATACCAATAACCTTAGTGACCACCTGGTCAGCCTCATATTCCGATTGTGAAACTGGTCCAAGAACTTGAGAGGGTGATGATCTGGGTAAACTACAACGACCGGACCATAGGCTGGAACACAGACCTCGAAATGCCTCAGAGCAAGTACAACCGCCAGCAGCTCCTCCTTGACAACAGAGCAGCTCCCCTGGGCCGAATTGTACTTCTCCGAGCAGAAACTAACAGGATGCTCCAGCCCATCATCGTCCTTTTCCACAAGGACGGCACCAGCCCCCACACCACTAGCCTCCGTTGCTAGTTGGAAAGGTAGGCTAAAGTCAGGGGCCCTGAGGATCGGGTGAGTGCACAACAGGTGTTTTACTTCTCTAAACACCTTCTCACACTCAGGCGCCCATTTGAACTTCTTATCCTTCCAGTTATCCTCCACCTGAGCTTGACTGTCCCGTTCTCCTTCTCCACCTTGACTGCTAAACGTCATCACAGGCACAGTGAGAGGCTCAGGGAGGTGCCTCCCATACTCCTTCACGTGATTAACATGACATAACTGATTGTGCTTCCGTCTGTCTGGAGTGGCTACCAAGTAAACCAGGTCCGATAGCTCCTCCACCACCCTATAAGGACCAGCGTACTTCGCGGATAAGGGGTGACCTACATGGGGCAGTAGAATCAACACCTCCTGACCCACGTGAAACTCCCTGAGTTCAACCTTGAGGTCGTACCTGTCCTTCCTGAGGGCCTGAGAGCTAATCAAATTACGGCCAGCCAACTCCAGACTGCGCAACATCCGTTCTCGACTGTTGAGGACACACTTGAGCATAGAACAAGGTTTTTCTGCGCCCTCCCATACTTCTTCAACCATATGGAGAGGCCCTCTGACACGGTGTCCAAAGACGAGCTCATTAGGGCTGAATCCCAAACTCTCCCCAGGTACCTCCCACGCAGCAAACAAAACACATGGCAGGCCAAGATCCCAATCCCTCCCACTCTCAAAGCAACAACAACGAAGCACAGATTTCAAGGCTGAGTGCCATCGCTCTAACACACCCTGGCTCTCCGGATGATATGCAGATGACACAACCCCAACAATCCCATGCTGCGGCATTGCTTGTACAAAGAGGCTAGAAGTGAAGTTGGGTCCCCGGACTGACTGAATCCCCTGCGGGTAACCATACCGGGAAAAATACACTAGCAAGCTTCGGACCACCGTTTTCGCCGACCCATTTCTCACAGGGTACGCGTCAGGGTACCTTGTTGCTACATCTCCCGACTGTGCATCACTGCCCTCCTTCAACTCTTTCGTCTTTTTAAGCCCATCCTCTGCTCCTTCAGGAACAGTTACTGGGTCTTCTCCAGACTCGAAATGTGGTCCTAATAATGAGTCCCCGAGAAGGTCCGTTGACACTAAACTCTCAACCGCATCAACTTCCAACCCCTTCTCGGTACCCTTCCTCCGCTGATCTAAAGATTGTTGACCAGAATGTGACTCCCTGGATGCAGAATCTCCGGTGACAACACACTCCATAGGCTGCCCCGGACACATCCCAACCCACTCCTGCTCCTCCCTACTCACGTCGGCCGGCTTCTCGACAACGACTAAGGGTGGAGCCTCAGAAGTAGGCCCCGCAAAGTCGTTGCCAAGAAGGAGGTCGACGCCCCCAACAGGCAACTTCTCCACAATTCCTACATCCAGGTCACGAGTCACACCATCAACTTCCACCTTCATTCTTACAAGTGGGTATGACCTTGTCGCATTAACTCCCTGAACCACAACCACCCGCGCTGTATTGACAGGTTTACCAGTGAAATTTCTCAACAGTGTTTGCGATGCCCCAGTGTCACGCAAAATTCTCACCTCATGTCTTCTACCCCCCCACTCCACACAACCGAGTCCCCTGTGGTCACTAAAGGCATCACGGACAGGGAATAAGCCTTCCGGATCCTTCTGCACTGGCAGTGTATTTACCTTGGAAGAAATGCCTCTAACAAACTCCGATGTCCTCTTGAACACTCCAATGCCGTGAGCAAAAGACACGGCTGCCGGAGGAGGTCGACTAGGGCACTCATTTGCCTTATGACCCTCCTGGTGGCAACTAAAACACATAAATTTCGGTTTCGGCTTATACTGTGATGTAAAAGGACCCTGACTTTTCACATACGGTGTGGTGGTAGGTTTGGCTTCAGTTTTAGTTTCATTGCTCTTTGGTTTAAATGTGTCATTGCTACAGGGAGGGGGAGGATAACGGTCCCTAGCACTTGCATCGTACTTCTGTGAGGACCCGCAACCCCGAATCAACGACAACCGTAGATCAGCCATTTCTGCTGCTTCTACTAGAGTTCTTGGGTTTTTCTCCTTTAAGTTCAAAGTTAGATCACCGCCCGTGCTCTTAAAGAACTGCTCCAACATCATTAACTGCTTAACTCCATCAAACGTTGTTACCTTCTCAGATCGGAGCCAGTTCCCCATAGCATCGGACAAGTCCCGGGCGTGTTCCAAAAAGGTGCTATCTCTTCCCTTAGTTACACCCCGGAACTTCAAACGGTACGTTTCTGGTTGCAGTTCGTAAGCCCTCAGGACAGCCTCCTTGAGATCCTCGTACACAATACATAACTCCAAAGGTAATGCATCGTAGGCTTTAAGACCCTTGCCTATTAATCTAGAGGATACAAGTGCTGCCCATCTATTCTCTGGCCACTGGTGTTCCTGGCACTTCTTCTCAAAGCGTGTGAAAAATTCTGTTACACCACTCTCATCAAACACCGGAACCAGTTTCAATAAGTGCGAGAGAGATTGATCATGAGCACGGTTACCAGCCCCAAGTCGCTGTCCCGTTGTCTCTACTCATGACTTCTCTACGTCCCTGTCGGCACAGTACTTAGTCGACTCAGCTTGGATTTTTGCTAGCTCTATTTGCTGCTCACCTGCCCTTTGTTGCTGTTGAATCTTAGCTAATTCGAGCTGATACAATAATTCGGGAGTTAACCCTGGAGGAGGTGAAGGTGCTACAATGTTTGAAATTACCGGTGGTCCCCCCAGGGGCAACCCACCCTGCCAGTCACCACCCAACTGCGGAAGCGTACCCGGGGTCGGCAAACTACTGGGATGGCTGGGAGTCGAGTGTAGGGGAAGCATGGCCGAAGGGCTCTGAGCACTCAACCCATCTCGCTCACCAGTCACCCTGCCCAGTACACACGTTATCAAGTTATCCTTGGTCAAGCTGCTAGTAACCGCATGACCGATAGCTGTGGCCAGGCATTGAAGACCGTACCGATCCATACCCTCCAACCGCTCGGCAGTAACAGGCCATTGCAAAAATATCCTAGCATCCTCCTCACAGTTCACCCGATTAACCCTTTCATCATGCTGCTGTTCCTCAGTCTCGACATTACGTACTGTGTCTCCATTCTCCTCTGATCCGGTATAAGACATGATGCTCACAACAAAAATTTCACCACAATATTCAGAAAAGAAGTACCCCAAACTCTTATACCTCAATATACACACAAAAATTCTCGGAAATACTCAAGGGCTATACTATGTTGCAAAAAAAAATATTCTTGCTGATCCCCACAAAATATTCTCCAAAACAACAAATGTTCCCTGCTAATAAATGTAGGTTCACCAAATCCTAGGTAAGGTCGCCATTTGTTACGACTGGGGTTCAAATATATCAGGGCTCTTATTCATTGGACTAGTAATGGCATAAATGTTACAACGGAAAGCGCTAGCTCCAACCTCTGATGTATATTCCCAGTGAACAAAGAACACAAATAGTCTACAGAGTTCTATATGCAATAATAGGCTATCAAACTCTCAATAAATGTGCGTCTACTCTAGGCTTAATGTTACGTGAAAACAGCCTATTACTACCTATAACCGAAGGTGCTTGGTTATGGTATGCAAAGTAAGGTGGTAAGAGAAGTTACAGCTTACGTTACTTTAATCAATAACTGTCAGGCACTCCTGCATGAAAGAAAGTGCACTAAAGTCCTTCAACACTAACAAGGAATCTTCTTTAAATGTTAGATGCTATAAAGATGCTCGTATCGGAAATGGAACCCAAAAAGGCAGGCAGCGGAACAATGCTCGTGCAGGCTATGCACACAAAAAGGCAGAATATATAATGCCGTCGGAGCCAAACACTACAACACTAATAATAATCGCCACGACAATGCAGTATTCCTATCAACAAAAAGAGCCTAAGTCGTTTGTGTCTCAATACATCAAACTAGGCTGCGAAATGCTTGTGTAATCATAAATGGGTATGCATAAAAAGAGTAATTAGGTTAATATACTTAATGTCTACTGTGACTGATAAAGTCTAGCTAGAGTCAATGATACGAGATACTGGTGCGCATGGCATGCTGCATAGCCTAGTGCAAATCTCAAGTTTGTGCGTCAAATATTACGTTATAATGAAGGGTAGCTCTCTGGAGAAACCTTAATACCGAAGTATTAAGCGTTCTCCTGGCGTACCTCAAAGACAAACAATCGAGACTAGAACAGTGCAGAATGGTATAGGCAAAAAAAACTCATTCGTGCATGCTCTACTCTCAATGGCACACAGACTAGAATTTACTCAATCAACTCCACTTCTCAGGTATGTCGTGCCGCTTTTAACTGAAGCCAGCACTCATCGGAAAAAATACCTATAATATCAGACTCCTAGTCTAGCATTATCTAATCCAGCAGAACACTAATAAAGGAAGCAGTACTAAACAATATAAATGCCAACCAATGCTTCGTGATCCACTTATCTTAACAACTAACATACATAGGCTATATCAGACCTTAACACACAATACAACTGGCCAGCATTAAGCTGATTTTGCAGAGTTAACCAGAGGGGGTATAATATTAATAAAAGGTGGTGAAGGATATGGAAAATGAGAGAGATAGGCAGAGGAAAAGATTCTCAGGTACGGAGCGGGGACAGATAGCAAGGGAAAAAAGATGGGTGTGTTCTAGAAACCAGATCTGAGGGAGAGAGTGGCGAGGAACTGTATATATACTCGCACTAGCTCGAGCCGCGTGGGAAAACAGCGGTTACAAGTCATCTAACCACTAGCAAAGCTTACAGCATGGTAAGGGCCTCTCTCCACCAACCCCCGCGAGGCAGCCAGCCGTGACGTCATCGAGCGGGACAAAAAACACTGCGCGCCCCCTCTCACTCTGTTCTACTCCCTCTCTCTCTCCCAGATCCTATCATTACTAGTTAATGATAAAATATATACTTTACAATTAAATATATAAAGCCTTGACATGGGCGAAAACAAAGAGCCTTTCTGGACTGCCCATGACACGAGCTTTCATATGAAATAAAGCACACTCTAATACATAAACTGTAGCCCCATCCACTGCCCTGGCGATCCTAGTGAGTCACTGTAGGACAAGCCATGCGGTTCTAACGGAGTGGTCAACGTCACAATTGGAAGAATGAGAGGTAAGAAGTTGAGAGAGAGAGAAAGTGTTCTATAGGTAGAAGTCGGGGACAGGTGGTAAAGGAGGTGTGAAGGGTATGCTGGTCAGGCAAACTCTGAAGAGAGTAGCTCCTCGGGACCCCCAGGATCACACAAAGGCATGGTGGTCAGCCAATCACAGGCCGCTACGTCACCAGGCAGCAGGCCTGCAGAAGGCGCCAGGAACCACCAGCCAATCAACACCGAGAGAAAGCCCACGCGGGCGAGGAACTCCTCCGGGAGGGAGGAAGGAAGGAGGAGGGAAAGCAACACTCACTGCTCCCACGCTGCTTGCTCGCTCTTTCTCTCTCAACTTCACTACAATGCATCTTATGTTCTACTCATGATATAAAATATAATGCATTGTCACAGGCGAAAATAAAGACCACTTCTATACTGCCTGTGACATGACGATTCACAAGAAAGAAAGTACAACATTCTCTGATAACTGTAGCCCATTTCACTGCGCTGGCGAGCGCTAGTGGCTACCGGGAGGCGATTCTGCCAACGCTGGCAGGCGTCACAATATCAAATGAATCAATGTGAAAGATAGTCTAATAGGCTACCATCCAAGATAATAGTTGGCCTATATAACATTTGCCGTTATCGTATATATAATTGACTACAATAACAAATCTTGTACCTATAATATCAAGTGCATACTTTAATTTAACTATATAAACAATCGAAAGTCAAACTAATATATGTGTAAGTTAATACTATCCAAGATAATAGTATTCAATACCTGCCGTGTTCGTAAATATAATAGAGACCATAACAATTCTTTCGTATGCGTCTTCGCGTGAATGCGAATACGAATTCGCTCGAAGTGTCCAGACACCGACTACACAATGCATACCGGTACATCTCGGACACAATTCCACTCAGCTTTGCCCTTTTCTTCATATTTCTAATGCCTTGCAAAGTAACTATTTTGGAATACTTGCTTGATGCAAGAGATTTAAGTTGTTTGTTTGCTGGTTGCATAATTAATCACATTGTTACGCGATCCGGATGGATCTGCGCTCCCGATCGATAGCGCTGCACCCGAGATGAATCGACCGTGAGCGCACACATCGATCGATTGTTGCGCTGATGAACGATGGTTTTCCATGCGCTCAGGAAGGATTTAGATATGAATTTGAATTAACAAATCGATGGATTGTTGCGCTAACGACCAATGTTTTTCCCTGCGCTCAGGATGGATTTATATTCGAAAAGTAATAAAAAAGAAGAACAGTCTTTTAATAGAACTTTTAATTGGTTAACATGGTTAAAAACAATAATTGGCAAACATATTATAGACAAAATATATTCGAAAAGTAATAAAAACAACGAACAGTCTTTTAATAGGTTCACATGTTAAAAAAACAATAATTGGCAAACGTATAATTTCAAAGCTTACTGCATCGTTTTGAAATTTGGATTATTGAACTATCTAACTTGGTAGCCTACTAGGCCCTATGTATACAGGTATTTAACTTACCGGTATTTCATCGGAACTGAAAAAATTAGGTATTGTAATATTTAATTATCTCACTTGTATAGAGTCGTTTCAAAGCTTACTGCTTCGTTTTGAAATTTTAAATACTGAACTGTCTCACTTGGTAGCCTACTATGTAGGATATACCGGTATTTCACCTATATCATGGGAACTGAAAAAAATTAGCTATTGTAATATTTAATTATCTCACTTGTATCGAGTCGTTTCAAAGCTTACTGCTTCGTTTTGAAATATAATATATTTAACTATCTCACTTGGTACTATGCATATTTCACTTATTCATCCGAACTGAAAAAATTAGCTATTGTAATATTGAATTATCTCACTTGGATTAAGTCGTTTCAAAACTTAATGCTTCGTTTTGAAATATTGAATATTGAACTATCTCACTTAACCCTCCCGCATTTTTAGGATGCGATCGCGTCCTAACGCCACCCCTCGAAGAGTGCTCGTATGACGCAATCGCGTCATAATGCCACCTGTAAGTTAGAAATATTCGCCAAAAATAAGTTTATGACTCGATTTTGACGCAATTTGGACTGGTAAGTTAGGCATTAGTAAGTTACAAAAGGAAGTATCTAGCAACCCCATAGCGTCCCTCTCTGAGGAGCCCGGGCCTTTGTTAAGTCAGTAGTTTCCCGGCCCCCAGACTGTGAGGTAGGGTCCCGGCCCTTTAAATTCTGAGCTCCCTCCATCTGGCCCACCATGCCTAGCTATAGGCAGGCAATTATGGATTATTTCATCTACCCAGTGAAAGTGTTTAGTGAATAATTCGAACTATATATGTATATAAGATGTTACTTGTGACTTTTGGTGACTGAGGGGAGTGAATCTTGGTTAACCCCTTGAGTATTGATGCAGTTTTGTCTAGGTATCATTGATAACTTTACACTATTTTTTGCTTGAAGGACAAATAATATATTTATCAATAAATACTGCCTACGAAATATATACATTATAATCACGAAGATGTCACAGGAGTGCTTACAGGAAGTATGGTAAGTACTCTATGGAATTTTAGTTATATTACAGTATATATTATATATATATATTATATATAGCCTATATACAGTATATAACAGCCCCAAGGTCCCGAGCAAGCCCAAGGCCCATAATCGAGTATTTATATTATTATTATATTTTTTATTTTATTTAAATATTTATTTATTTGATTTATTATTGTTTTTATTTATTTGATTTGATTTATTTCATTTGATTTATGTTTATTTTATTTATTTTACATATATATATACTGTATAATTATACCGTATATATTTGTTTTGTTATTCCTGTTCCCCAGGGTGTCTAGCGGATCAGCCCCAATGTTCCGAGCATGCCCAAGGCCCATAATAGAGTATTTATATTATTTGTATATATGTTATTTTATTTATTTTATATATATATATATATATATATATATATATATATATATATATATATATATATAATATATATATGTATATATATATTTTTGTTTATTTTTTCATTCCTGTTCCCCAGGGTGTCTAGCGGATCAGCCCCTAGGTCCCGAGAGAGCCCAAGGCCCAAAATCGAGTATTTATATTATTTTTATATTTTTTATTTTTTTTATTTTATATATACTGTATATTATATATATATATATATGTATATATATATATATTTTTTTTGTTATTCCTGTTCCCCAGGGTGTCTAGCGGATCAGCCCCAAGGTCCCGAGCAAGCCCAAGGCCCATAATCGAGTATTTATATTATTTTTATATTTTTTATTTTATTTATTTTATATATACAGGTATATATATATATATATATATATAATATGTATATAGGGTACGAGTACCAATGCAGACGCAAAAATGGGGCACTTTTTTTGTTATCGAGTTGCTTCTGTCAACCTATAACAGATTGAAAATTGGGGGTAGGGGGGATAAATAGCAAAAAGGCTATATTTTTAAAGCAAATCAACAATTTTCTTGTATCTCTTATTCTTTAAGAGAGAGAAGACAAATAAGAGATGCGTCTCCATTTTTTCACAAACCCATAAGGAGACGCCCCTGGACCTAAGGAGACGCAGGTATGATTAAAACAGAAAAACACACATAAAATGATATAAGTACTTACCTCATGGGTACCAGAAAGAAAGCATGGTACTTTTGGTTGTAAGTTGACAATGCTAAAGCAATAAAACGGACTGACATAGGCCTTATAATATATATTATTAGAGAGACATAAAATATTACTAAACATACTAAGTGCTCATTGTAGGCCAATAACAAAACAGTTTAGAGGATGCAGGGAAGTTATATATGTAACATTCATGCTAATACATGGTTAAAATCAAGCACCAGTCGCCAACCCGGGCATATTTGGGGAAAATAGGGATAGGAAATGGGCGGAGGGCCTGGAAATATAGTCTATTTTTTCATCACTAGGCTGACAGGGCCCACACAAACATTTGACTGCTGGCAAGAACATGCTTAATGTGATTTTGAATTGCTGAGGGGGTAAAAGGGGTGCGTCTCCTTAGGGCCAGCAAAAAATTCTGGAGGTCCAATAGAGACGCATTTTTCAAACTGTTGCCATACCTCACTGGTAGAAAGCCATTCTCCCCACTATGTATGGTGTAATTAGTGTCGATTTTCCTTCACCCAGGATAAAATAAAAGGTTATTATGTTTAATAATGTTAACAAAATAAACACACATTTACAAGGACCTAAGGAGACGCAACCCGGCTACCCTAAGCAGACGTGTGCGTCTCTATAAATGCGTCTCTATAGGGCCCAGGGTTCTAGTTACGGCAGCTTCGTCAATGGTGAAGGAAACTCAACCTTATTTATGCCAGACATAGAGGAGAGTATGCTATGTTACCAGTGTGGTGTACGACCTTCTGGCATAAATTTGAAAAAATGCGTTTCCATTGGATTTTACTATTTTTGCTGGACCTATGGGGACGCACCCTCACCTCCCTTCAGCCGTGCAAGTAAAAGCCTTTTGATCATGCAGTGTTATACTTCAACTCATGCACTATCAACCTGCAGTAATAGAAACGAGATTCAAATTAGGGAACTGTAAGAAATTTAGCTTTAAAAAAAAAATCCTTAGGTTTTCGTAAGGAATTTGCGAAAACATGACATTTTTTTAGTTCATCTCATCTCACACAATAACATATGAAAATAATAAGCTGGTACTAGGCCTATGTGAGCATATTAGGTGATAGTTAAAGAATATTTTGGCCCACCATTCTTGCATCTATCTACTCATCCTATGCCTGTGCAAGTTTTTTTGTTTCAAGTGCATCTCCTTTGGGCAATGCGCCTCCATTGGTACTCGTACAATATATATATATTTTGTTTTTATTCCTGTTCCCCAGGGTGTCTAGCGGATCAGCCCCAAAGTCCCGAGCAAGCCCAAGGCCCATAATCGAGTATTTATATTATTATTACATTTTCATTTATTTTATTTTATATATATATATATATATACAGTATATATATATATATATATATATATATATATATATATATATGTATATATATACAGTATATATAATATATATATATATATACATATATATATATATATATATATATATATAGGTATATGTATTATATATTATATACTGTACTGTATATATATTTTGTTTTTTTTCCTGTTGCCCTGGCTATCTAGCGGATCAGCCCCAAGGTCCCGAGGAAGCCCAAGGCCCATAATCGAGTATTTATATTATTATTATATTTTTATTTTATTTATATATTTATTTATTTTATTTATTACTGTTGTTATTTATTTTATTTTATTTATTTATTTTTGTTTATATTTTTATTTTATTTATTTTATATATATATACCACATAAATATATATATATATACATTTATGACACCTTGTATGTATACTGTATATATATTTAAATATTAATGTATATATTTATATATATATATCGGTATATATATATATATATATATATATATATATATATATATATATATATATATATACAGTATATATAGATACCCACCCACATATTTTTTTGTCCATTCATTATATTTTGTTTATATATATATATATATATATATATATATATATATATATATATTTATATAAGTGTTGCACATTGTGGCAAAGATATACAACTGTATAAACATTCTCATATATTTACATAACAATAACAATGCATGGAAACAATTGCGCATAGCTCGTGAACCAATTACGCTACATTATTTTGGTTTTCACCATTAGAAAGAGCATAATTTTCCGATAACGGTGATATACGTATCCGAGCAAATAAACCAACGCCGAGGTGGGGAACAGCTCGGAACCCGGCTAGCATCGGCGGAACAGAGACGGGTGAAGCGTAAATATTCGCATTTTGGCTCTTCATTTCAAATATTCATTGCGCAAAAAGTATTTGTCGTAGGAACTTCTAGTTTGTTTTATACTCATCAGCATTATTTGCCGTATTCATACAGCCTAAATTTAAAATCATACACTTCGTAGCAACGAAATAAATCGAAAATGTTATAAACCATATCAATGTTTTCGGTCACTGCCTGAGAACTATTGAAGATAAAAAAAATCTGTTTTCAGATTTGGAAAGAGGAGAAAAAATACTATTATTTGAGCAAAAAAAATATATGGTCATCACTCACAATTTAGAGATAAGACGGTGTGAAGACAATTGCATGGAAATAATTGTATTCCGGACTCATTTACACATTCATATTTCGATTTATTTACATTTTGTTTTGTTTTATCATGTACTATAAATATTCCTCTTTCCATTGACATATGATACATCACAATAAACAGCATTCTGGTGGATGAAAATACAGAAAAACACAAGGCTTCGAAAACTCGCCCAGCCTGACATTTCATGGCAAATTAGAGAAGGCCTTACCATAAGTTACATATTTAAGTTACCGAATGTGGGAGGGTTAATTGGTACTATATATATTTCACTTATTTCGTTCGAATATAAATCCATCCTGAGCGCAGGGAAAAACAACGGTTGTCAGCGCAACAATCGATCGATTTGTCAGTTCAAATACATGACTAAATCCATCCTGAGCGCATGGAAAACCATCGTTCGTCAGCGCAACAATCGATCGATGTGTGCGCTCACGGTCGATCCATCTCGGGTGCAGCGCTATCGATCGGGAGCGCAGATCCGTCCATAGCGCGTAACAACATCACTAATCTCTTCGTTGAGCATCTATCTGTCAAACGGCGATGTTGGCTGTAGTATAATAATTGCAGTTCTAAGTTTACTTCATGATTGCGAATTAGATTTGATTGTGTCAGCTTAAGACAATCTTTTGATGCAGACAGGGACACTATAGAGTATAGATTGACAACCACATGGTAGATAGGCTACCTTTGTTTTATCGGTTGACCCCTCCCCTTCTTTATTGGTTCTCCATAGGCCTAGTACAGGCGTACAAATGTGACAGAGGCATATTTAAGTGCAGCTGGTCGTGGTGTCTCTCAGTGCTTATTATCTGCTTCAATAGTACATCAAGACTTTACTCTATACACTTCCAGATTATTTTTTATTTATTATTTTTTTATTTTGTTGAATTCCGTAAATAACATTTAATTTGTTCAGATGTTGTAAAGTTGGTAATCGTAACAACTTCAGTAAACACGTCCGTGCAGTCGGTCTTTATAATTGCTGTCATGGCTTGATTGATGAATGATGACCATGGCTGAGTGAAGACTGAACATCTGATATGCAAAAAAGGCCTATAGCAATTGCCTATGAAAAATTAAGAACATTGAACGTAGCGCTTTATCAAAAAGAACAACGTATTCCGCTCACTGGTTCACATGTATTATTCAATAAGTGAAATCTATAGTGTATGGCAACTTAACCGATTGTAGGATGTTTATAGAATAATTATAAATGGAAAGGATATGTTATGCATACCTTCATCTCTTTTGTTTCTGTTCTCTTCAATTCTATCTATCTATCTATCTATCTATATGCTCAGGCCCAATTCCCGCTTTTCCTAAGTTTGTTTATTCATATTATTTACTTGTATTTTATTTTTGTATGTATTTTTTTTTTTGGCTGGCCGACTCAAGACAGAGCAAGAATAGGGACAACACAAAACACAACAGAAAACAATGAACACACAAAATCAAAATACAAATTCACACACATCTAGGTCATCCAGGAGAACAAGGTCCCTCCAGTACTCCCCCCGGCCCCCGACCACCCGGAGAGGTTCCGATCTCGGCAGGCACACATGCAGCGGAGCCGAAGCCACAAGCCCGCCCACCACACTTCCAGGCGCACCCTTCATATTAATCGTCTCCCCGGGCGAGGCGCCTGATGGACTATTATCTAGTCCAACTTGCGCCCAACCCCTTCCCCCAAATGACCACGTGTTCATTCATCTATTCACAAGCATTCTCCATTCATTCCTGTTTATTACCACTTCCCTTGCCTGATCTATAGTCATTCCTCTATCATCCAAAGCTTGTCTTACACAGTCTCTCCATCTCAATGGGGGTCTTCCTGCCCTTATATCTCCCCTTGTGTCTGACTCACATATTCTCTTTGTAAGCCTTTCATCTTCCATTCGTTCAACATGACCATACCAGCTCAGCACCCTTCTGTCCACTCTTGCTGACAAATGTTCCTGCTGCCCCACTCTCCTACGTATCTCTTCATTCCTCAATTTGTCTATACTAGTAACTCCACACATACTCTTCAATTGACCGTGTTAATTTCTGGTAATTTGTTTCCTCTTGTGGAACTCTCCTTGGCTATCTTCAGTAGATTATTGGAATTTACATTACTGAATCCTTTCAGAAGCATAAAACACATCAGCTGCCCACTTATTCTCCTTTCTTAACCAAAACGTGATCAAGTTCCCTTAATCTCTCATTGTGTGGTATATTTTTAAGGAATGAGCTCAATCTTGTTGCTCTACGCTGAATGGATTCGAGTGTCTATATGTATTTTATTATGTAGGGAGACCAAAACTGCACAGCATAGCCTATTTACAATAATTCTATATAAGGGTATAACTATGTGTTTAATATGACCATGAACATTTGTTCTAATGAATCCTAGTGTTCTGTTTGCTTAGTTAGCTGCTGCAATGCATTGGCTTGTGGTATTCATGTGATATTAGCATTTATTGTTTTGGGAGCCTATTTGTAGTATATGACATTTGCTTCCATTAAATACTGTATTATACCAATTATCTGAGAGAGAGAGAGAGAGAGAGAGAGAATGTTCTATGTGCTAACACAAACCAATATTCAAGAGACTGGGCTTCTCAAATTGGATTGGACTCCAGACTTGAATGTCCTGATGTGCCGGTTTAGCAATACTTAGGTTTCATATTCTCTCGACTTCTATTTGTATTAACTACCATTACCACTTTCCATTCTAAAGGTTAATTTTCATATATCACTACCCCATGCAAAATTGCTATTTGTGTAAATGAGATTAATGTATTCCTTGATTTCTGTAATAATGGTGTAAATTATACACATTTGTATTTGTAGTTAAAATAATTAGCTAAAGTAAGACTTATAGTACAGTACAATTAGCTACTATTTTGGTCAAACCCGGACATTTAGAATGGCAAGCTGAAACTTTGGGGATATGTAGAGGGGGTCTACAGTGACTTTATGCCAAAAGTCCCAAAAAATCACATGAGAGGATTTTGAGTTATTGATAAAAAATGTCGGCCATCTTGGATTTACGAGTGTGTTTCAGATTTTGATGTTCAGGGCTAAGCAAATCGTATTTGTAAGTGAAAATAATTATAATTCCTGTGGTTTAAGGGTAAAAGAATCGAAATATGTAAACAAAATCAAAATTAAATACATTTGGGTTTGGCGTTAGGACGTGATCGCGTCCTAAAGATGCGGGAGGGTTAAGTTAAAGACTTTTATATTATACAAAAACCATTTACGAGCTTTTGATTACAAACATATTAATTCACATAGTAATGAAAATAGTAGAGATATTGTAAATGTGCCTTAAATAAATCATCTGCTTTCAATTAGGTTTACAATGGCACCAGAATGATCTTTCTAGGACCCTTCAGTGCTGAGATATCTTTGTTTTTAAGTACTGTACATAAGTAAGAATATTTTCGCTAATACGTCGGGACAGGAGTGTAGGTAATACTACGTTACTTATTGAAGTATAACAGGCAAGTTAGCGTATTTTGCATTTAGTTTCAGAAAAAAATGGAGTGCTCATAGTGTTACTATACTGTCTTGATAATTATAAGGTTCTTTGTTTATACCTGTTATACAAGTACCAGGTAGGTGTATTTCCCATGCATTTTATCCAAAATCATAGTTTTGTCAGCCTAAATACAATGATTTGTGTATAATTTATATATTTAGATTACAGGGTTTGTTTCTTTCCAGGGGGAATGATGTGATCCAGATACAAAAATTTCCAGAATTGAGAAATTAAGATGGAAATGGAGGCAAACCCATGCATTCTGTGTGAACCCACTGACAATGACTGTTATGGCGAAACTGTACAGGTAACGAGAGGCTTGCATATACTAATTGAGTGTAGCACTTCAAAGGGGGACAATGTAAAAGAACAGTTGAAAAATAAGAAGACAGTTGTGGTCCATGTCAAATGTAGAAAAGACTACACAAGGCATTTGGAACCTATGTCTAAAAAGACTCAGGGTCATCCATCTCATGTTATCAGACACACATTTGATTTTAAAACTCAGTGTATATTTTGTGAAAAGAACATTTCTGTTGATGTAAACAAATTTAGAAACCAAAGAAACTTTGAATACAGTGTAGTGGAAACACTCGAAATTCTAAATCATATTCGTTTGAATGCAGAAAACCGAAATGATAACTGGGGTAGAGAAGTCCTTGTCCGAGTATTTTGTGTCGGTGATCTTGTGGCAGTTGAAGGGCGGTACCATCGTAATTGCTACAAATATTTCTTTAGACCTGTTACGAACTGGCACTCGGGTACACAAGGGCTCTCAATCAGGACTCGAATACGGCTCGCTGCCACAACGGAAACACACGATCCCAACCCCTGAGTACTGCCAGCCGAACAAAAAACACCCATACCCTCCAGAGTTCAATCTGCTATAACGGGGTATACAAGAACTCGGTACTAGTGTTCAACAACAGACTAATAAAGAGTCAGGAATTATCTAGTCTGGTCAACAATCAAACAATGAAGTAAGAAACAACAACACCAAAGAATAGTGTTGGCCGAAGCCGAAGTAATCCACCCTTGACTATGAACTTAAGAAGTCCTCCACCCTCTACTTCGGATCGGCACTATTATGTTACGTTAATTAATAGTCCTTAAGCATCGAGCAAGGAATCTTCTGAAAAAGTTAGATGCTTCTCGGATGCTCGTAAGAAGTACGTATCAGATTTTGAACAGTAATTCAATAAGCAAAAACACTGGCAATTAAATACTATTAAAGGCTTAAATTGGCATAAGAATAATTAAAAGAATATGCAATAGTAAATGGCAAACATTAAAAAGAAGTACTCCGCAAATGCAACGGCAATAGCCTACTCGGATTGTGCTCGTGGGCCACTAATCACTAAAGTAGCCAAGCTTGCAACACATGAAATCAATAGTGCATAAGCAATATCATACATAAGGAAAGCTTCAATACTATTCTGTATCTACTAATCGAGTAAAGTCTAGCTGGGGTACTGTGGGCAAAAGGTAGCAGTGACTGAGCAAAAACGGCTTGTAGCCTAGCGAAGTCCTCACGACTGTTTAAAGTATTACGTTAAAACTAACAAGTGCACTTTGAGAAATCCAGATCCCTTGTATCTGGTTTTCTCCCGGCTCCTTGACAAAGTAAAAACAAACTGTTAATAAAATACAGGGTGGTTAGGCTCTTGCCCTCACGCACTGTAAATTATTAACTCAACACAGTCAGCCGCGAAGACAACCTAGGCTTCACTGAACCGAAACGAGTATGCAGGTTTATCGCTTAACCACTGCATCAAACAACAACTCGTAACACAGAAAAGCCTTACCCCAGTCTAGCTTTGCCTAGACTAGCAGAAAACAGGAATAATAATAATAATAACACACAGGGAAATGCATATACAAGTGCAACAAACATAAATAAATCCTATTCTAAGTCAACCCTTCCAAAATAGGCTATCTAATAGGCAAGTATCTCGTGAGAACTCAAACGATAATACGTTGGCTGACTAGCTCTGCACCAACGGGACCATGGAAGTTAAACAGGGCAGGGAGAAGAGGAGATAAGAATGTAAGGTAGTAGAGAAAGTTCCCATCATTCAGAAGAATATATATAGTTAGCAAGGGAAATGAGAAGTCGCTCTGCCTAATGAGTTCTGATGAAAAAATGGCTAGACTTCCCTTTTATACCCGGCCCTCTAGTGAGCCCAACGTGAACTACTAAGGACCGCCCACTGACAACCATTACGTAATTTCTCTCTCTCCTCTGGGATACACAAAGGCTCCCCTAGCACTGAGGGAGGGAAGAATGCGAGTGAGTTAGGCCCACCTCCCGCCTGGCGCACCCACTGACCCCCAACTGTGGCTGTTTCTCTTCCCATCATTACAAATAAGTTTTACTCACAATACTTATAACTAATGATATAAAATAGAACTCGTTGACTCAGATGAAAACAAAATACATATTCATAATACTTATAGTACAACGGCTCACATGAACTAAGTTAGGAAACTCTACATAGACTACAGCCAAAGTTCCTGCCCTGACGATCCTAGCGAGAGTGGGCATGACTAGGCGTTCTGTACAGCATGCTCACACTGGACATGCGTCACACCTCCCCCAAGATTTTACTTGCTCAACCCTGAGCTAAAATCTGACAAACACAGAACCCCATCAAGCCCCTCACACCCAGCGACCGCATGGCACTAAAACAAAGCTGAGTTTATCACCAAAACACATATTATTATTAAAAAAAAAAAAATCACATTTTATAACTCCTCCCAACAATAGCAAAAAGACACAATATCATGCTCCCAGAGCGAGCTTACAGCAGCTCAGCCGCTTGATAGTTCGTGGACTACTCAAACTCTATAGGCTATGACAAACTTATACGATTACTTATATCAAAAGAAAGAGTTTTTATATGATTTTTATATTTTAATATGTTTTTCCCGGCTGCACTATAAGGGCAGCCTATTTTCCTCCACTCAAACCCACACACCTGTGATAGCCTACGACTGATCATCCACCCTTGATAAACAATCCGCGATCACATTGTCACATCCAGCAATATGACGGATGTCCAGGTTATACTCCTGGAACATCAAAGACCACCTGGTCAGTCTCATATTGCGATTGTGAAATTGATTCAGGAATCTCAAAGGGTGATGATCAGTGTAGATAACCACGACTGATCCATAGGCTGGAACATACACCTCGAAGTGCCTGAGCGACAGCATAATCGCCAGTAATTCCTTTTCTATTGTAGAATAGTTCTTTTGTGCAGCATTGAACTTCTTAGAAAAGAAACTTACTGGGTGTTCCACACCTTCATTGTCTGTCTGTAGCAAGACGGCACCAGCCCCTATACCACTAGCATCTGTTGCCAGCTGAAAAGGCCTGTTAAAGTCTGGGGCCCTGAGTATCGGGTGAGTACATAGCAAATGTTTCACCAAAGTGAAAGCCTTTTCACACTCTGGTGCCCACAAAAACTTTTTGTCTTTAGATAACAAATCTGTGAGAGGTGCCAACACCGTTGAGTAACCTTTTATGAAGCGTCTGTAGTAGCCTATCATACCCAAGAATCTCATAATCTGCTTCTTGGTTGTGGAAATTTATTGATAGCCTGTACCTTGTTCTGAGGAGGGCACACCTGTCCCCTTCCCACTACAAACCCAAGGTACTGCACAGTGGCTTTTACGAAGTCACACTTTGCCAAATTTACTACCAGACCTGCTTCACTAAGTTTCCGGAACAAGGTCTCAAGGTGCTCACAATGGCTCTCAAAGTCGTCATCATAAATGATTACATCGTCCAAATATACTGTGCAATTCGGAATGTCAATTTTATTCATCAGGTTCTGAAACGTTGCTGGTGCATTCTTAAGTCCGTAAGGCATAACATTTCACCGGTAGGTACTCCCGTCCACAACAAAACCACATACCTCTTTAGCACGCTCGGACAAAGGTACTTGCCAGTAACCTTTTACTAAATCTACTTTAGACAAAAAACGAGCATTACCAATTTTGTCAACACTATCATCAACCCGAGGAAGAGGATATGGGTTAGTTGGAGTCAAACCGTTTAACCTACGGAAATCAATACAAAAGCATACCTTGCCATCTGGCTTAGGCTGCAGTGTTACGGGGGAAGTCCACTTAACTGTGCCTTTCTCTATCAACCCTCTACCGAGCATATACTCCAACTCATCCCTCAGAGCTGGTAGTTTTATGGGGGGCACACGGTACGGGATTGACTTAAAGGGTATATGGTCCCCCACGTCAACATCATGCATAGCCTGAGTAGTGAGGCCTGGGTGTTCAGCAAATACAGTGGGGTATGAACCGAACAACTGACGGATAGCATCAAACTGCGGCTCAGGCAAATGAGCTATAGCCTCGTCAGCCCTAAGGCTCGAGTTCCCCGCCCACTGATCCGCTGAAACATGTTTATCCCAGCTATCCTCCTCTGAAGCTTGACTGTCCCCCTCTCCTTCTCCACCACGGCCGCAACAAGCCAACACAGGGACAGTGAGAGGCTCAGAGAGGCGCCTCACATACTCTTTAATAAGGTTCACGTGACATAACTGGTTCTTTTTCCTCCTGTCTGGAGTGGCAACAAGGTAATCTAAGTCTGAAATTTGTTCTACAATTTTATAAGGTCCAGTGTACTTCGCAGAGAGGGGGTTACCAACCAAAGGCAACAAAATTAATACCTCTTGTCCTACAGTGAACTTCCGGAGCCTCACTTTGCGATCATACCTGTCCTTCATCAAAGCTTGTGATTCTGTCAAATTTCTACCTGCCATCTCCAGACTCTTAAGCATGCGCTCACGGCTTTCAAGCACATACTTTAATAATGGACAAGGCTGCACAGTCCCCTCCCAAATTTCTTTCAGCATGTTAAGGGGGCCCCTGACACGGTGTCCAAAAATCAGCTCGTTTGGACTAAATCCCAGGCTCTCACCAGGTACCTCCCGAGCAGCAAACAGCACATAAGGCAATCCAAGATCCCAATCCATACCGTTGTCAGCACAATAACACCTGAGCATGCTTTTAAGTGTAGCATGCCACCGCTCAAGCACCCCTTGACTCTCAGGGTGATACGCTGACGATACTACTGCTCGTATCCCATGCTGTTGCATTGTTTGCTTGAACATGTTTGAGGTGAAATTAGATCCCTGATCAGACTGAATCTCCTCCGGGTACCCGTACCTTGAGAAGTACCACAACAAGTTACTGACTACCGTCTTAGCCATTCCATTTTTCATAGGGTATGCATCGGAGTATCTAGTGGCAACATCCATTATGGTAAACAAAAATTTATTTCCAGCCTTAGTGGGAGGGAGTGGACCAACCATGTCAACAATAATTTTTCTAAAGGGTGGCCCAATCACAGGAATAGGGTGTAACGGAGCCTTAGGAATAACTTGGTTCGGTTTTCCGGCACGTTGACAAATATCACATGAGTTTATCCATGACTGCACATGAGACTTCATCCCCGGCCACCAAAACAATTTCCCCAAAGCCGCCACCGTTTTCTTGGCACCCAAATGTCCTGATAATGGAGAATCATGAGCCAACCTAAGCAAACTTTCCCTGCAACCCTCTGGCACGACCAGTTGGTCAACTGTACCTGATCCGCCCTCCCAGTTCCTTTTAGGATCTTGATATCGGTGGTATAAAATTCCATTAAAGAAAAAAAAATCCCCTGCCTTTGCATCCCTATCTTCTTCTAACTCCACAGCCCCATTGGTACACTGCAAAACCTCAGGATCCTCTAATTGCAACTTTCGAATGTCTGTGGGAGCCAACATGTCTAACTGCTTGGTCAACAACTCATGCCCTCCCCCAACATCCAACTTAGACATCCGGTTTTCTCGCTGCAGGTAACGGTGCTGTCTCTGAGTCTCTGCCTCCTCCACTACCTTACCAACTGTCTTAGGCACTGGAGTTACAACAGACTCGGTCAAAGGTCCTGCTATTGGGTCTTTTGGGAGAGCCACTGGTTCTAAACTCTTCAAACTTTTCCCAGCCTTCCGCTTCTCCTTAATTCCCTTCCTCCGCTGTTCTGTGGCCTGGGAAATAGGCTGTGATACCTTAAATGCTTGGGAACGAGTTACCACACATGCCATCTGTTGGTGTTGACAACTCACTACCCACTCTTGTTCCTCCCTACTCACGTCGGCCGGCCTCTCGGCAACGACTAAGGGTGGAACTTCTAAAGTAGGCACCGCAAAGTCGTTGCCGAGAAGAAGGTCGACGCCCTCCACTGGCAATTTCTCAACGATCCCAACATCTAAGTCCTTAATCACACCATCAACTTCCAGCTCCACACGAACCAACGGGTATGACCTGGTCGCATTAATACCCTGAACAACAACCACCCGTGCCGCATTAATTGGTCGCCCCGTGAAATTCTTCAAAAGTGTCTGTGAAGCTCCAGTATCACGCAAAACTTCCACCTCATGCTGGCAACCCGCCCAACTTACCCTACCGGTCCCTCTATGGGCGCAAAAGACATCACGGACAGGGGACGAGCCTTCCTGAGTCTTATACATAGCCTGTGACCCTGCCGCTGGCAAACTACCCTGGGTAAATCCAGACGACATTTCAGCCACACCTATGCTGCGCACCAAAGACACGGCTGCACTTGGCGGTTTACTAGGACAAGATTTTGCATAATGCCCCTTCTTTCTACAATGAAAACATTCCACTTCCCCTATCGGTCTCTTCCGATAAGGGGCGGAGTTCTGACCCTTCTGTAATGGGACGGCTGTAGTCTTTGGTTCAGTCCTGGTATCTTGGCTTTTAAACTGAGGTTTATATCTATAGTGATTGTCCTGAGCTCGAGGGTTTGGAGTATCGCGCCCCTTGGGAACTGCATCAACACGCTTTACAGATTCGCATCCCCTGATTAGCGACAACCTGAGGTCAGCCATCTCAGCTGCCTCTTGAAGAGTTCTTGGGTTCTTTTCTTTAATATTTAAAGTCATTTCTGCACCAGTACACTTATAAAACTGCTCGAGCAGAAACAGCTCAGTCAACTGTTCTGCCGTCTCAGCTTTCTCAGAACGTGTCCAGTTTTTAAGTGCATATTTTAAGTCCCGGGCATGTTCAAGAAAGGTCGCCTCCCTAGTCTTTGTAACACCCCGAAACTTCAATCGATATGTTTCCGGTTGCAACTCGTATGCCCGTAGGACAGCTCTCTTCAATTCTGGGTAGTCAATGCAAGACTCTAAAGGCAGTGCATCATAAGCCTTCAGACCCTTACCCGTAAGTCTTGAGGAGACTAGAGCTGCCCACTTCTCTTCAGGCCAATTATGCTCCCTACACATCTTCTCAAAACGATTAAAAAAAATTGTGACTTCAGTTTCACTAAATACCGGCACCAATTTGACTAATTGGGCCAAGAACTGTTCTCTTACTTGGCCCTCACGGCCCATCCGAGTCCCTGTCGACTCTGCACGAGTCTTATCTAAATCCAATTTAGCACAATATTTCTCAGAGTCGTACCTAAGCTCAGCCTCATGCCTCCTAACCTCAATCTCATGCCTCCTCGTCTCATCCTCCTGCCTCCTGGTCTCATCCTCCTGCTTCCTAGTCTCATTCTCCTGCTTCCTAGCCTCAATCTTAGCAAGCTCAAGTCTAAATACCATCTCTGGAGACAGGCAGGAAGAGGGAGCTGCCACTACTGAAGGAGGGGGGGCAAAAACTGGGGAACCACCACGTGCACCACCCGAGGACACTCCAATCTGCCAATTCTCATCCCTCTGTGGGAGAGTGCTAACCTCCGGTAACTGAGTGGACGGCACTGTGGGAGTCGAGTGAGAGGGGATCTGGGGAGGAACCCCCCCAAACGCCCTCTCCCCCGAAACCCCATGTCGCCCACGCAACACCCAGGAAATCAGCTCCCC
The DNA here is from genome assembly GCA_032716605.1 of Paralithodes platypus. Taxonomy (NCBI): domain Eukaryota; kingdom Metazoa; phylum Arthropoda; class Malacostraca; order Decapoda; family Lithodidae; genus Paralithodes; species Paralithodes platypus. The sequence continues at coordinate 35,249,817 of CM064577.1, read as the reverse complement.
CTTGGACATCCCTGCTACATTGGAAATGCCCAAAACCTTGGCTATCAGGTGCAAGCCACAAACATCCACCCCAGTCAGCCTCTCCTCCGTCACGTGGTACCGCTTACTCACAAAAACTCTAGCATCCTCCTCACTGGTTACTAACGGCACACCTTCAAATGACATCTCTCGCTCATCGTCAGTGCTAATGCACGACATACTGAAGTCCACAAAAAAATTCTCGAGACAAAAGTGTTAAACTTCCTATGTAAGCACTAATTACTAAATTAACTGGAGTCTCTTAAATGCTTTACTAATTGCCATACAAAAAAAATATTCTTCAATATGCACGCTAAAATACAAACAAACAAATGTTGTACAACTCTGCAAAAATGTATACTGTTCACAAAATCCTAAGCAAGGTCGCCATTTGTTACGAACTGGCACTCGGGTACACAAGGGCTCTCAATCAGGACTCGAATACAGCTCGCTGCCACAACGGAAACACACGATCCCAACCCCTGAGTACTGCCAGCCGAACAAAAAACACCAATACCCTCCAGAGTTCAATCTGCTATAAAGGGGTATACAAGAACTCGGTACTAGTGTTCAACAACAGACTAATAAAGAGTCAGGAATTATCTAGTCTGGTCAACAATCAAACAATGAAGTAAGAAACAACAACACCAAAGAATAGTGTTGGCCGAAGCCGAAGTAATCCACCCTTGACTATGAACTTAAGAAGTCCTCCACCCTCTACTTCGGATCGGCACTATTACGTTACGTTAATTAATAGTCCTTAAGCATCGAGCAAGGAATCTTCTGAAAAAAGTTAGATGCTTCTCGGATGCTCGTAAGAAGTACGTATCAGATTTTGAACAGTAATTCAATAAGCAAAAACACTGGCAATTAAATACTATTAAAGGCTTAAATTGGCATAAGAATAATTAAAAGAATATGCAATAGTAAATGGCAAACATTAAAAAGAAGTACTCCGCAAATGCAACGGTAATAGCCTACTCGGATTGTGCTCGTGGGCCACTAATCACTAAAGTAGCCAAGCTTGCAACACATGAAATCAATAGTGCATAAACAATATCATACATAAGGAAAGCTTCAATACTATTCTGTATCTACTAATCGAGTAAAGTCTAGCTGGGGTACTGTGGGCAAAAGGTAGCAGTGACTGAGCAAAACGGCTTGTAGCCTAGCGAAGTCCTCACGACTGTTTAAAGTATTACGTTAAAACTAACAAGTGCATTTTGAGAAATCCAGATCCCTTGTATCTGGTTTTCTCCCGGCTCCTTGACAAAGTAAAAACAAACTGTTAATAAAATACAGGGTGGTTAGGCTCTTGCCCTCACGCACTGTAAATTATTAACTCAACACAGTCAGCCGCGAAGACAACCTAGGCTTCACTGAACCGAAACGAGTATGCAGGTTTATCGCTTAACCACTGCATCAAACAACAACTCGTAACACAGAAAAGCCTTACCCCAGTCTAGCTTTGCCTAGACTAGCAGAAAACAGGAATAATAATAATAATAACACACAGGGAAATGCATATACAAGTGCAACAAACATAAATAAATCCTATTCTAAGTCAACCCTTCCAAAATAGGCTATCTAATAGGCAAGTATCTCGTGAGAACTCAAGCGATAATACGTTGGCTGACTAGCTCTGCACCAACGGGACCATGGAAGTTAAACAGGGCAGGGAGAAGAGGAGATAAGAATGTAAGGTAGTAGAGAAAGTTCCCATCAGTCAGAAGAATATATAGTTAGCAAGGGAAATGAGAAGTCGCTCTGCCTAATGAGTTCTGATGAAAAAATGGCTAGACTTCCCTTTTATACCCGGCCCTCTAGTGAGCCCAACGTGAACTACTAAGGACCGCCCACTGACAACCATTACGTAATTTCTCTCTCTCCTCTGGGATACACAAAGGCTCCCCTAGCACTGAGGGAGGGAAGAATGCGAGTGAGTTAGGCCCACCTCCCGCCTGGCGCACCCACTGACCCCCAACTGTGGCTGTTTCTCTTCCCATCATTACAAATAAGTTTTACACACAATACTTATAACTAATGATATAAAATAGAACTCGTTGACTCAGATGAAAACAAAATACATATTCATAATACTTATAGTACAACGGCTCACATGAACTAAGTTAGGAAACTCTACATAGACTACAGCCAAAGTTCCTGCCCTGACGATCCTAGCGAGAGTGGGGCATGACTAGGCGTTCTGTACAGCATGCTCACACTGGACATGCGTCACACCTCCCCCAAGATTTTACTTGCTCAACCCTGAGCTAAAATCTGACAAACACAGAACCCCATCAAGCCCCTCACACCCAGCGACCGCATGGCACTAAAACAAAGCTGAGTTTATCACCAAAACACATATTATTATTAAAAAAAAAAAAAAATCACATTTTATAACTCCTCCCAACAATAGCAAAAAGACACAATATCATGCTCCCAGAGCGAGCTTACAGCAGCTCAGCCGTTTGATAGTTCGTGGACTACTCAAACTCTATAGGCTATGACAAACTTATACGATTACCTATATCAAAAGAAAGAGTTTTTATATGATTTTTATATTTTAATATGTTTTTTCCGGCTGCACTATAAGGGCAGCCTATTTTCGTCCACTCAAACCCACACACCTGTGATAGCCTACGACTGATCATCCACCCTTGATAAACAATCCGCGATCACATTGTCACATCCAGCAATATGACGGATGTCCAGGTTATACTCCTGCAACATCAAAGACCACCTGGTCAGTCTCATATTGCGATTGTGAAATTGATTCAGGAATCTCAAAGGGTGATGATCAGTGTAGATAACCACGACTGATCCATAGGCTGGAACATACACCTCGAAGTGCCTGAGCGACAGCACAATCGCCAGTAATTCCTTTTCTATTGTAGAATAGTTCTTTTGTGCAGCATTGAACTTCTTAGAAAAGAAACTTACTGGGTGTTCCACACCTTCATTGTCTGTCTGTAGCAAGACGGCACCAGCCCCTATACCACTAGCATCTGTTGCCAGCTGAAAAGGCCTGTTAAAGTCTGGGGCCCTGAGTATCGGGTGAGTACATAGCAAATGTTTCACCAAAGTGAAAGCCTTTTCACACTCTGGTGCCCACAAAAACTTTTTGTCTTTAGATAACAAATCTGTGAGAGGTGCCAACACCGTTGAGTAACCTTTTATGAAGCGTCTGTAGTAGCCTATCATACCCAAGAATCTCATAATCTGCTTCTTGGTTGTGGAAATTTATTGATAGCCTGTACCTTGTTCTGAGGAGGGCACACCTGTCCCCTTCCCACTACAAACCCAAGGTACTGCACAGTGGCTTTTACGAAGTCACACTTTGCCAAATTTACTACCAGACCTGCTTCACTAAGTTTCCGGAACAAGGTCTCAAGGTGCTCACAATGGCTCTCAAAGTCGTCATCATAAATGATTACATCGTCCAAATATACGGTGCAATTCGGAATGTCAATTTTATTCATCAGGTTCTGAAACGTTGCTGGTGCATAAGTCCGTAAGGCATAACATTTCACCAGTAGGTACTCCCGTCCACAACAAAACCACATACCTCTTTAGCACGCTCGGACAAAAGGTACTTGCCAGTAACCTTTTACTAAATCTACTTTAGACAAAAAATGAGCATTACCAATTTTGTCAACACTATCATCAACCCGAGGAAGAGGATATGGGTTAGTTGGAGTCAAACCGTTTAACCTACGGAAATCAATACAAAAGCGTACCTTGCCATCTGGCTTAGGCTGCAGTGTTACGGGGGAAGTCCACTTAACTGTGCCTTTCTCTATCAACCCTCTACCGAGCATATACTCCAACTCATCCCTCAGAGCTGGTAGTTTTATGCGGGGCACACGGTACGGGATTGACTTAAAGGGTATATGGTCCCCCACGTCAACATCATGCATAGCCTGAGTAGTGAGGCCTGGGTGTTCAGCAAATACAGGGGGGTATGAACCGAACAACTGACGGATAGCATCAAACTGCGGCTCAGGCAAATGAGCTATAGCCTCGTCAGCCCTAAGGCTCGAGTTCCCCGCCCACTGATCCGCTGAAACATGTTGATCCCAGCTATCCTCCTCTGAAGCTTGACTGTCCCCCTCTCCTTCTCCACCACGGCCGCAACAAGCCAACACAGGGACAGTGAGAGGCTCAGAGGGGCGCCTCACATACTCTTTAATAAGGTTCACGTGACATAACTGGTTCTTTTTCCTCCTGTCTGGAGTGGCAACAAGGTAATCTAAGTCTGAAATTTGTTCTACAATTTTATAAGGTCCAGTGTACTTCGCAGAGAGGGGGTTACCAACCAAAGGCAACAAAATTAATACCTCTTGTCCTACAGTGAACTTCCGGAGCCTCACTTTGCGATCATACCTGTCCTTCATCAAAGCTTGTGATTCTGTCAAATTTCTACCTGCCATCTCCAGACTCTTAAGCATGCGCTCACGGCTTTCAAGCACATACTTTAATAATGGACAAGGCTGCACAGTCCCCTCCCAAATTTCTTTCAGCACCTGACACGGTGTCCAAAAATCAGCTCGTTTGGACTAAATCCCAGGCTCTCACCAGGTACCTCCCGAGCAGCAAACAGCACATAAGGCAATCCAAGATCCCAATCCATACCGTTGTCAGCACAATAACACCTGAGCATGCTTTTAAGTGTAGCATGCCACCGCTCAAGCACCCCTTGACTCTCAGGGTGATACGCTGACGATACTACTGCTCGTATCCCATGCTGTTGCATTGTTTGCTTGAACATGTTGGAGGTGAAATTAGATCCCTGATCAGACTGAATCTCCTCCGGGTACCCGTACCTTGAGAAGTACCACAACAAGTTACTGACTACCGTCTTAGCCATTCCATTTTTCATAGGGTATGCATCGGGGTATCTAGTGGCAACATCCATTATGGTTAACAAAAATTTATTTCCAGCCTTAGTGGGAGGGAGTGGACCAACCATGTCAACAATAATTTTACTAAAGGGTGGCCCAATCACAGGAATAGGGTGTAACGGAGCCTTAGGAATAACTTGGTTCGGTTTTCCGACACGTTGACAAATATCACATGAGTTTATCCATGACTGCACATGAGACTTCATCCCCGGCCACCAAAACAATTTCCCCAAAGCCGCCACCGTTTTCTTGGCACCCAAATGTCCTGATAATGGAGAATCATGAGCCAACCTAAGCAAACTTTCCCTGCAACCCTCTGGCACGACCAGCTGGTCAACTGTACCTGATCCGCCCTCCCAGTTCCTTTTAGGATCTTGATATCGGTGGTATAAAATTCCATTAAAGAAAAAAAATCCCCTGCCTTTGCATCCCTATCTTCTTCTAACTCCACAGCCCCATTGGTACACTGCAAAACCTCTGGATCCTCTAATTGCAACTTTTGAATGTCTGTGGGAGCCAACATGTCTAACTGCTTGGTCAACAACTCATGCCCTCCCCCAACATCCAACTTAGACATCCGGTTTTCTCGCTGCAGGTAACGGTGCTGTCTCTGAGTCTCTGCCTCCTCCACTACCTTATCAACTGTCTTAGGCACTGGAGTTACAACAGACTCGGTCAAAGGTCCTGCTATTGGGTCTTTTGGGAGAGCCACTGGTTCTAAACTCTTCAAACTTTTCCCAGCCTTCCGCTTCTCCTTAATTACCTTCCTCCGCTGTTCTGTGGCCTGGGAAATAGGCTGTGATACCTTAAATGCTTGGGAACGAGTTACCACACATGCCATCTGTTGGTGTTGACAACTCACTACCCCCTCTTGTTCCTCCCTAGTCACGTCGGCCGGCCTCTCGGCAACGACTAAGGGTGGAACTTCTAAAGTAGGCACCGCAAAGTCGTTGCCGAGAAGAAGGTCGACGCCCTCCACTGGCAATTTCTCAACGATCCCAACATCTAAGTCCTTAATCACACCATCAACTTCCAGCTCCACACGAACCAACGGGTATGACCTGGTCGCATTAATACCCTGAACAACAACCACCCGTGCCGCATTAATTGGTCGCCCCGTGAAATTCTTCAAAAGTGTCTGTGAAGCTCCAGTATCACGCAAAACTTCCACCTCATGCTGGCAACCCGCCCAACTTACCCTACCGGTCCCTCTATGGGCGCAAAAGACATCACGGACAGGGGACGAGCCTTCCTGAGTCTTATACATAGCCTGTGACCCTGCCGCTGGCAAACTACCCTGGGTAAATCCAGACGACATTTCAGCCACACCTATGCTGCGCACCAAAGACACGGCTGCACTTGGCGGCTTACTAGGACAAGATTTTGCATAATGCCCCTTCTTTCTACAATGAAAACATTCCACTTCCCCTATCGGTCTCTTCCGATAAGGGGCGGAGTTCTGACCCTTCTGTAATGGGACGGCTGTAGTCTTTGGTTCAGTCCTGGTATCTTGGCTTTTAAACTGAGGTTTATATCTATAGTGATTGTCCTGAGCTCGAGGGTTTGGAGTATCGCGCCCCTTGGGAACTGCATCAACACGCTTTACAGATTCACATCCCCTGATTAGCGACAACCTGAGGTCAGCCATCCAGCTGCCTCTTGAAGAGTTCTTGGGTTCTTTTCTTTAATATTTAAAGTCATTTCTGCACCAGTACACTTATAAAACTGCTCGAGCAGAAACAGCTCAGTCAACTGTTCTGCCGTCTCAGCTTTCTCAGAACGTGTCCAGTTTTTAAGTGCATCTTTTAAGTCCCGGGCATGTTCAAGAAAGGTCGCCTCCCTAGTCTTTGTAACACCCCGAAACTTCAATCGATATGTTTCCGGTTGCAACTCGTATGCCCGTAGGACAGCTCTCTTCAATTCTGGGTAGTCAATGCAAGACTCTAAAGGCAGTGCATCATAAGCCTTCAGACCCTTACCCGTAAGTCTTGAGGAGACTAGAGCTGCCCACTTCTCTTCAGGCCAATTATGCTCCCTACACTTCTTCTCAAAACGATTAAAAAATTCTGTGACTTCAGTTTCACTAAATACCGGCACCAATTTGACTAATTGGGCCAAGAACTGTTCTCTTACTTGGCCCTCACGGCCCATCCGAGTCCCTGTCGACTCTGCACGAGTCTTATCTAAATCCAATTTAGCACAATATTTCTCAGAGTCGTACCTAAGCTCAGCCTCATGCCTCCTAACCTCAATCTCATGCCTCCTCGTCTCATCCTCCTGCCTCCTGGTCTCATCCTCCTGCTTCCTAGTCTCATTCTCCTGCTTCCTAGCCTCAATCTTAGCAAGCTCAAGTCTAAATACCATCTCTGGAGACAGGCAGGAAGAGGGAGCTGCCACTACTGAAGGAGGGGGGGCAAAAACTGGGGAACCACCACGTGCACCACCCGAGGGCACTCCAATCTGCCAATTCTCATCCCTCTGTGGGAGAGTGCTAACCTCCGGTAACTGAGTGGACGGCACTGTGGGAGTCGAGCGAGAGGGGATCTGGGGAGGAACCCCCCAAATGCCCTCTCCCCCGAAACCCCATGTCCCCCACGCAACACCCAGGAAATCAGCTCCCCCTTGGACATCCCTGCTACATTGGAAATGCCCAAAACCTTGGCTATCAGGTGCAAGCCACAAACATCCACCCCAGTCAGCCTCTCCTCCGTCACGTGGTACCGCTTACTCACAAAAACTCTAGCATCCTCCTCACTGGTTACTAACGGCACACCTTCAAATGACATCTCTCGCTCATCGTCAGTGCTAATGCACGACATACTGAAGTCCACAAAAAAATTCTCGAGACAAAAGTGTTAAACTTCCTATGCAAGCACTAATTACTAAATTAACTAGAGTCTCTTAACACCTTAAGAGTGGCCTATGCGGTTTATTTATATGTACTGCCCAGCGGGGTGTTTTTAGCCAAAATAGGGCTGTTTACGTGATCATTTTCATGCCTAAATAAGACCCAGAACGTAAAACAAGTATCTATCCCTGAAAGGGCATAAACAGAGCTTTCGAATGACACCATAACGATCCTTTTATGATGGCTAGTTTTCTTGCAATAACCGTGCAACGCGAGTGCAAAAAGCATGTAATTAGCCACTTTCCCGATACAATTCCTTATATAGCCAGTGAGAGAGGGAGGAGGGAGCTGGGATTCATGTCAGTATGTTCGCCGCGGTGGTCTGGAGCAGTCATACGCTCGCTACTCTCCTGCCACCACTTGTCTCTCTCTCTCAGCAAGATTACGTGCTGAAATTGCCACTCGACCTATGTCGAGCGCCGCCACATAGTCCAGCTTTATTTAACTCGACTTATGTTGCTCGCCGCTAATTAAGGGTTAAATGCTTTACTAATTGCCATACAAAAAAATATTCTTCAATATGCACGCTAAAATACAAACAAACAAATGTTGTACAACTCTGCAAAAATGTATACTGTTCACAAAATCCTAAGCAAGGTCGCCATTTGTTACGAACTGGCACTCGGGTACACAAGGGCTCTCAATCAGGACTCGAATACGGCTCGCTGCCACAACGGAAACACACGATCCCAACCCCTGAGTACTGCCAGCCGAACAAAAAACACCAATACCCTCCAGAGTTCAATCTGCTATAACGGGGTATACAAGAACTCGGCACTAGTGTTCAACAACAGACTAAAAAAGAGTCAGGAATTATCTAGTCTGGTCAACAATCAAACAATGAAGTAAGAAACAACAACACCAAAGAATAGTGTTGGCCGAAGCCGAAGTAATCCACCCTTGACTATGAACTTAAGAAGTCCTCCACCCTCTACTTCGGATCGGCACTATTACGTTACGTTAATTAATAGTCCTTAAGCATCGAGCAAGGAATCTTCTGAAAAAAGTTAGATGCTTCTCGGATGCTCGTAAGAAGTACGTATCGGATTTTGAACAGTAATTCAATAAGCAAAAACACTGGCAATTAAATACTATTAACACCTTATTAGCGGCCTAGGCGGTTTATTTATATGTACCGCCCAGCGGGGTGTTTTTAGCCAAAATAGGGCTGTTTACGTGATCATTTTCATGCCTAAATAAGACCCAGAGCGTAAAACAAGTATCTATCCCTGAAAGGGCATAAACAGAGCTTTCGAATGACACCATAACGATCCTTTTATGATGGCTAGTTTTCTTGCAACAACCGTGCAACGCGAGTGCAAAAAGCATGTAATTAGGCACTTTCCCCATACAATTCCGTATATAGCGAGTGAGAGAGGGAGGGATGAGGTGGGATTCGTGTCGGTAGGTTCGCCGCGGTGGTCTGGAGCAGTCATACGCTCGCTACTCTCCTGCCACCACTTGTCTCTCTCTCAGCAACATTACGTGCTGAAATTGCCACACGACCTATGTCGAGCGCCGCCACATAGTCCAGCTTTATTTAACTCGACTTATGTTACGCGCCGACAGTTAAGGGTTAAAGGCTTAAATTGGCATAAGAATAATTAAAAGAATATGCAATAGTAAATGGCAAACATTAAAAAGAAGTACTCCGCAAATGCAACGGCAATAGCCTACTCGGATTGTGCTCGTGGGCCACTAATCACTAAAGTAGCCAAGCTTGCAACACATGAAATCAATAGTGCATAAACAATATCATACATAAGGAAAGCTTCAATACTATTCTGTATCTACTAATCGAGTAAAGTCTAGCTGGGGTACTGTGGGCAAAAGGTAGCAGTGACTGAGCAAAAACGGCTTGTAGCCTAGCGAAGTCCTCACGACTGTTTAAAGCATTACGTTAAAACTAACAAGTGCACTTCGAGAAATCCAGATCCCTTGTATCTGGTTTTCTCCCGGCTCCTTGACAAAGTAAAAACAAACTGTTAATAAAATACAGGGTGGTTAGGCTCTTGCCCTCACGCACTGTAAATTATTAACTCAACACAGTCAGCCACGAAGACAACCTAGGCTTCACTGAACCGAAACGAGTATGCAGGTTTATCGCTTAACCACTGCATCAAACAACAACTCGTAACACAGAAAATCCTTACCCCAGTCTAGCATTACCTAGACTAGCAGAAAACAGGAATAATAATAATAATAACACACAGGGAAATGCATATACAAGTGCAACAAACATAAATAAATCCTATTCTAAGTCAACCCTTCCAAAATAGGCTATCTAATAGGCAAGTATCTCGTGAGAACTCAAGCGATAATACGTTGGCTGACTAGCTCTGTACCAACGGGACCATGGAAGTTAACCAGGGCAGGGAGAAGAGGAGATAAGAATGTAAGGTAGTAGAGAAAGTTCCCATCAGTCAGAAGAATATATATAGTTAGCAAGGGAAATGAGAAGTCGCTCTGCCTAATGAGTTCTGATGAAAAAATGGCTAGACTTCCCTTTTATACCCGGCCCTCTAGTGAGCCCAACGTGAACTACTAAGGACCGCCCACTGACAACCATTACGTAATTTCTCTCTCTCTCCTCTGGGATACACAAAGGCTCCCCTAGCACTGAGGGAGGGAGGAATGCGAGTGAGTTAGGCCCACCGCCCGCCTGGCGCACCCACTGACCCCCAACTGTGGCTGTTTCTCTTCCTAATCATTACAAATAAGTTTTACACACAATACTTATAACTAATGATATAAAATAGAACTCGTTGACTCAGATGAAAACAAAATACATATTCATAATACTTATAGTACAACGGCTCACATGAACTAAGTTAGGAAACTCTACATAGACTACAGCCAAAGTTCCTGCCCTGACGATCCTAGCGAGAGTGGGGCATGACTAGGTGTTCTGTACAGCATGCTCACACTGGACATGCGTCACAGACCCAATTCTGACAAGCCTGGGACAGCTAAACTGCAAGGGCGTAAAGCAGATGAAGACAAATCAGATGCCTTTAAGAAACTGTGTGAGTATTTCGAAGAACATGATGAATGTCAGTACTCTATTGAAGAATTACTATCAATTATGAGTAGGTATGAGAGCACAGGTACTTCATATAGTAGGAAACACCTGAAGAGAAAACTTAAAGAACATTTTGGTGATTCCATGGTAGTAACTGACATACCAGGCAAGAGTGGAGTAGCATGCTTCTCCCAGTGTATGAAAGACATTCTAACAGACAATTGGTATAATGATAAAAAATGTGATACAGCTGATGAAGTTAGGCGAATCATTGAAACAACGGCTCTGATCATTCGAAATGAGATTCGTTCATGTGTGTATGACTGTGTATGACCTTCAGCAGAGCAAGTAATGTCTGGAAATAGTGATCTTGTTCCAGATACTCTTCGTTTGTTAATTGATGGGATCTTGAAGCCAAAACAAAATGATAGTCACACCCAAAGAAAGTCAGTCAGCATACAGCATGCCATCATTGCCGCAGTTCGTCCACGATCATTTGTTTCCCCTTTGCAAACGGGTCTTAGTGTTCATTTACATAGAAAGTTTGGATCAAGATAAGAGGACTTATTGACATACTGAACAACCTGGGATTCTGTGCACCATACCGAGAAGCCTTACAGTATGAGGCATCAGTGACAGTGAATCCACCAACTGTTGTAGATCAACAGTTCTATATCCAATTTGTATATGACAATGTTGATTACAACGTGGGGACTTTAGATGGTCCTAACACATTCCACGCAATGGGAGGAGTTAAGTGTGTGACACCAGCGGATGGAGTTCATGCAGAGGCACCCATTTCAAGGACTGAGAGAGTTAGTGCAGAAATGGTGGCACCACATGGACTGACTAAAGTGACTGTGTACCAACAACCCATGGTGCCTGGCTATTCACTTTTGACTGCTGAAAACCTACAAACACTTATACAGGAACCTGAAAGTGTAGGAATAGGTCATCAACTTGACATTCTGTGGATATGCAGCTCTTGGTTACAGAATTGCCCTTTCCCAGGTTGGAGTGGATTTATGGAAAGAGAAAACAGTAAAACCTCATCTTACAAGACATCAGACATCCTGCCTCTTCTATTTGTCAATCTGCCTCCCAGCAACCCATCTACAATCTACACTTGCCTTCTATATGCTGCAGAAGAAGGTGAACAAATTGGACAGTCTAAAACTATGGTCACCTTCGACCAACCACTCTATGCTAAAGCATGTGAAATGGTCCTTGCTGCGAGGCCCGGTAGTCCTCTTTCACATGTGATCATCCGTCTTGGGGGTTTCCATCTACTAATGTAATTTCTGGGAGCTATAGGAAACATAATGGCAGGCAGTGGCCTTGAAGAGTTATGGGAGACAGTGTATGAAAAGAACAGTGTTGTTCACATGATGAATGGACATGCTTATGCTAGAAGTCTTCGCGCTCATTTTCTTACTCAGCAAGCATTAGGTATACTGTTGTTGAAATCATCCTCTGTTGATGAGACTCTTATAAATGAGCTGAAAACTATTTGTGGGTCCCTTCTTGACAACACTGCCGCTTTGGATGATGTCGTCCAATCTAGTTCTTTAGAGGACATCCACAATCGTTTTGAAAGAAGACTAGAACATATAGAATCTTGTGGACGTACTGAAAAGTTGTGGGTGCAGTACTTCAGGCTTGTTGCTATTGTGAAGTTATTTATAAGAGCAGAGCGATGTGGTGACTGGGATCTTCACCTGTACAGTGTAAAACTTATGATACCCTACCTACATGCAACGGGCCATCTGCATTATGCAAAGTCTTCTCAAGTGTATCACAACAATTTATTAAACTGGAAAGAGACATGACGGCAGAAGAGTTCAACAAATTCACAACAAAAGGCTACTTCACAATAAGAAGATCAGACAAATTTTGGTCAGGAATCTGGACAGACATGACAATTGAACAGGTTCTTATGCGTGCAATCAAAACAACTAGTGGTCTTACTCGTGGACGTGGGATTGCTCCATCAGTGCTAGCTAAATGGGTTCATGCAATGCCAGCAACATCAAGAATAATCAGGGCAGTTGAATCCTTCAGTGGGGTTACAACTGTGACTTCTGAACAGCATACTGACCTCCGTGAATCCCGACAGAATCATGTTGACATGAACATTTTCAAGAACTGGTTAGCTGTGCGAACTGTATTCAACCAACCAACATCACAATTAACCTCTATAGCAAGTGGAGTTGTGGCAAATGAAGAAGTCAACTGTGATCAGGCCTTATCAGTTGGAAATGCTGCAATGAAGAAAATGGAAGGAAAGTTATTCAGAGTGATTACAGAGGTATACATGTGATTACACCACAAATCAAATATTTTAGACATATGTATATGAATACAATGATATCTGAGCACTGAAGATTGCTAGAAAGGTCATTCTGGTGCCATTGTAAAGCTAATTAAAAGCTGAAGATGATTTATTTAACCCTCCAGCCCCAGCTATGTATTCCATATATATTCCCCCAAACCCGGGAGTTTTGGCCGAAAAACGTCTACGCCTAGGCTACTGCATCTTGCTTCCGCGTTCCTGCGCATCCCCAAGCGTAGATGTGTTTCGTACCTGTAGAATGGCGTTTAGTAGAGCTCTCTAAGTCAACTGGTTCAGTTGTGATGATGATTTCATTGGAGATAACTTTATGGCAAAAACAGCCACTTTACACTACTTTTCGCTACTTAACAATAACATACAGGCACACACGAACAAGCGACGCACTCCTTCTTGTGGTCGGAGATGCGGGGCGTCGGTCCAGCCGGCTGTTGTTTACATACGTCGGACGGACGCCTCGCACACCAAGCTTACAGGCTTTAAGCTCATGAGTGCCTCAGAGCCCTTCCGGGTAGCTCGGGGTGTGTTTTTTATGGGTGCCTCAGATCTCTTCAGGGTGTGATGGGTTAAGACACATTTACGATATCTCTACTATTTTAATTACTATGTGAATTAATATGTTTGTAATCAAAAGCTCGTAAATGTTTTTTGTATATATAAAAGTCTTTAATTTAACCCAAACGTATTTAATTTTGATTTGTTTTTACATATTTCGATTCTCCTACCCTTAAACCACAGGAATTATCATTATTTTCACTTACAAATACGATTTGCTTAGCCCTGAACATCAATATCTTAAACACACTCGTAAATCCAAGATGGCCAACATATTTTGTTCAATAACTTAAAATCCCGTCATGGGATTTTTTGGGACTTTTGGCATAAAGTCACTGTAGACCCTCTACATATCCCCAAAGTTTCAGCTTGCCATTCTAAATGTCCGGGTTCAACCCTAATTGTATTGTACTATTAGTGGCTATCAACCCTGCAGGATTTTTAAGCCAGGATATGTCGGTGGGAAAATCAAAATTGGTGCCTTTGTTCGAGAATTCCAGTCCCTTGGTGTCATTAAATTTGTATTCGGTAACATGTTAATGGGTATGGAGTAATACTTATATTGTTGTGCTAATAACTTCCAAATCTCCGGTTTTCTCAGTAACATTGTGAGATGATACGTTGTGTAGCGTTCGTAATACTGGCAGTTACCTGCTCTCACGTGAGTGTATTGTATACATGTAAATTGACCTACGGTAGGATAATACTATATTATGTATCGTTTTACATTGACAGCAGTTACTTTATTATTATATTTATATTATTATATAATTATCATAATCATCACCATAAGCAGCCAGCAGGCCGAAGACCTCTCACAAACGTTTTTAATCTAGCTGGTCAGATGTTATCCTGTTCCATCTTACTTTAGCAAACTTTCCGATCTCATCCCTCCATCTGGTTATATGTCTATCCCTTCCTCTAGCTCCATCTCTAGATTCCCATTACAGTATGTTCCTTTATTTGTCCATCTCTTATAATTTATTCTAGATATATGTTCTTTCCACGCACAATACCTATTGTAGTTAGGTTTTAGCCTTTTTGGCGCGAGTAACGTCCGTTTTAATATATTCTAGTTACCATTAAACAATATTATACAGATTAGGAAGGACATCTAGCGATTAAAACCTATTAATGATTCTAATAAATCCTTATAGCTACCACAAATCCGTCCAAAGCTGCTTAAAACCGTCTAAATATAGCTACAATTACAGTAAGTAGAAAATACGTCTCCCAGACTGAAAGACCTATGTTATCTGCTATGTAAACTACCATATATTACACGTTTCTGACCTCGTTTAGGAAATGTAAGTGTCATGACATTGTTGAGTATTATTAGTCGTACAGAGAGAGAGAGAGAGAGAGAGTGATATTTAGATAGATACACTGGCCACACAGATCTTAGGATCCCTGCGAGGTGGCAGGACTTAATCTTCGTAGAGATAGCAACCCTAAGTGTAAGAGAAACTGGAAGAAAAGGATAGCATAGATGAAGGTTCTCTCTCTCTCTCTCCCCCTCCGGCAATTTGCCGTACATGAACAAAATTTAATAACTTTGCAAGGCTTATAAGTGGCTTGAAGGAATTTACAGAATAGCTAGAAATGGAAAAGCTATGTTATACATACCTCTAACTCTTTTGTTTCTGCTCTCTTCAATTGAAAACGGTGTTCATTTCTGCCAGGTTCTCTTGTCAGTAATAATGTCCTACTCCAGACCAACTTATCTGTGGTATGAGTCTAACCATTATGTAGTAATGTGTATTTTGAGCCACTGTCTATAACTTCATTAAGGAGCTCATTCCACTCACCAATTATAGAATGGGTGAAGAAATGCATAGTTGTGTCTAGGTTCGCTTTCCTGCCTATTAGTTTTAATTTGTGTCCTCTTGTGGAACTCTCTTTTGGAATTTACGTTACTAAATGTTGTCAGTATCTTAAAACACTGTCAGTTACCCACTTATTCTCCTTTCTTTACCGAAAAGAGATCAGGTTCCCTTAATCTATCATTGAGTGGTTTATTTTTAAAGGATGGGATTAATCTTGTTCTGCGCGGAACAGATTCGAGTGTTTATATGTTATGTATTAAGTAGGGAGACCAGAACTGCACAACATATTCCAGATACGGTCTCTCAATACTTTTGTATAATGGTATAACTACAGTATGTTTTTACTATGAAAATTAACATTTCTTCTAATGACTCCTAGTGCTCTATTTGCTTCGTTAGCTGCTGCAGTGTATTGGCTAGTGGATTTTAGATGTTCGTGTATAAGCACTTTTTGTTTTTTTATCTGTGATACGCTCTCTACCGTTTCTCCATTCATGTGGTATTCGCATTTATTGTTTTGGGAGCATAATTGTACTATCTGGCATTTGCTTACATCTGCCAATTTTCTGAGAGAGAGAGAGAGAGAGAGAGAGAGAGAGAGAGAGAGAGAGAGAGAGAGAAGCGATGTGCTAACACAAAACAACATTCAAGAGACTGGGCTTCTCAAATGGGACTCCAGACTTGAATGTCCTGCTGTGCCGGTTTAGCAATATTTAAGGGTTCATATTCTCCTAAGTCCTATTTTTACTAACTACCACTATCGTTACCACTTTCCATTCTAAAGGTTAATTTCCATATATCACTACCCCATGAAAAAGTACTATGATATGTGTACATTAGATTAATGTATTCCTTGAGTTCTATAATAATGGTGGAAAATATACACATTTGTATTCGAAGTAAAAAGAATTAGGGCTTAGTACCTATCAACCCTGTTGGATTTTTAAGCCACGATATGTCAGTGGGCAAATCAAGATTGGAGCCTCTATTCGAAAATTCCAATACTTTGTTGTCATTTGTATTCGGTAAAATGTTAATGTGTATGGAGTAATACTATATTGATGAGATAATTACTTCCAAATCCCTGGTTGTCTCAGTAAAATTGCTAGGTGATACGTTGCGTAGCGCTCGTAAAACTGTCAGTTACCTGCTATCACGTGAGTTTAGTGTATACATGTAAATTGACCTACGGTAGGATAATACTATATTATGTATCGTTTTACATTAACAGTACCGGTAGGCTAGTTACTTTATTTTTATATTTTTATTATTTTATTAGTATCATAATCATCACCATCAGTAGCCCTTGTTAGTCCACTGCAGGCCGAAGGCCTCTCCCAAACGTTTCTAATCTAGCTGGTCAGATGTTATCCTGTTCCACCCCTACTTTAGCTAACTTTCTTATCTCATCCCTCCACCTGGTCGTTAGGATACACTTTGTCATCAGCGAATCTAAGGTTACTTTGATGTTCCCCATTAACATATATTCCTTTATTGTTTCATTAAAGATTCCTTAATATGTCTTCCAAACACGCGTGAACAAATTTGATATTGTATTATGTATAGTCTACCTAAGTACTGGCGTTTCAATGCACGTTATAGTCTGATATTTTTTAATGCAAACAGTAGCATTTCAACTGGAAGGAACCACAAGCAAATACAAATAAAATAAAATAAAATAAATATATAACAAAATAAATCGGAATACAATAATCACTATTACCACTTTTTATTCTGTTGCCGTTACATATGCCTATAAATACGCAACTGTGTATGGGCGGAGCTTATTAACTATCAATGCACTTGTTTCACTGGCGTCGTGTGCGCTGAACCAGCAAAGATATAAAGTGTTCGAACCTGCTGACAATGTGTGGCTAGGACTTTGGCAGACCCCTGGTCCACGACTTACCGCCGTGAGTGTACCATCTAGCCTTTGCTAAGGCTACGTGGATATTTTGCCTTAGAGTATAATATCCTCTATCACGCTATCACCCAAGCAATAGGCTACCCAGCGACTCTTTGAACGTATAAAATCGTGATTTTAGTAGAATCGAGCCAATTTTGGAGAAGAGATTATGAAGATAATGAAGTTATGTAGGCTTTTATATACAGTATAGGCTATATTACAATTTCATCAATTTAGTATAACAAGATAGCCTACTATACAATAAACGACGTCGTCATATACCGGTACTATAGTGTATATTATATATAACGACGGATGTGATACCAGCTGAATAAATATACTTTATATATAGCCTAATTGCAGTGTATATTTACTACCATATTTACTGGTTTTCCTATGTATGCCATCATGTATGCACCACGATATTAGCCTACAATAAGGAATTGTCGGCAACAATATTGAAAGTTGTTTGTGTTGTGTTCCTACAGTGGCTATATTATACAATAAATGAGTGTATATCATTTATAGTCTAATATGACACATTCATAGCGAAGTGGCGAAACCACTAGGTAGCGAAACCACTCCTGCCAAGTCGAGAAACCTCTACCCACGAACTTGTATTGGGTGCGAACAATGACAGGTGGCGAAACCGCAAGGGGCGAAACCTCTGGATACCGTCAGGACCAGCGCTGTACACTATAGTCTGTTTATTTTAATCTGATGGTGAATTCAATCCCTTACCAACTAATTTACCGTTACGATAGTGCGTTGTTATGTGTGCGATTAGTTTGCTTGGGAAACAGATTAACTTGCTCATGTAGTAATGTACATTGTACACCCTATGTGGTGGATTGTGTTCTTTTATTTCATACATTTTATTTTAGTAAGCGTTGTTTCCACAGCGATTTTGATTAGTTATTTTGCCTTTATATTGTCTTTGTCCGTTTTGGCTTGTTTATTTTCAAGTTTTACATTTTAGTGAAAGTATATGATACTACTATATGCCTCTACATCATATTAATACGGAGTTTTAATAATTAACAACATACTTCACTGCAAAATGTTGCTAAAATTCTAGCAATGGCTCCAAATCGATCTTAGCATTGATATGTTTATATTCCCTAGTTTTCCTTTATATTTCATGTTTTGTGATATTAAGAATTGGTGCAATTAAGGGGGGGGGGTTATTGTGTAGGGAAAGTTGGAAGTATGTAGGGTGGGGGAGGGGGGTTACGTGAATTATTTCACCAGTGTTATGGTTACTGTTTTATCTCTTGATATTAGTTAAGATGTAAATAGTTTTTGCTAGTGAAATCTGCCTTTAAGAAATATATGTTTATGTGTAATTATTGTTTACAAACCAATTTGTAGGGATTGCTAGATTCACGATCTATTTAGTAAGACAGCTCTTTCTCACTCATTCACTCACACTATCTATTTATCTAGCTATCTATATCTATCCACATTATAGATTAGTCTTTTCCTTAGCTGATGTTCATTTGCTCTTCTTTGGGTTAATGTTGGTCTCTTAATTTGGGTTGAGGTCCCGGGCTGGCCAGTATTGTCGATTTGCGCCATATGTTTTGGGGCTCCTCATACCTCTGTCTCATGCCTTTTTCTTCAAATACAGCATTATGTGTAGCATTGTGTTGTTACTTAAAATAACATAATGTATTGCATATCCATATCCATCTAGTCGTCATTAGTGAAATTCCTATACCAAAATAACAGCTTTTATAACTAGTCGCTTACACCAACGAATCCTACACTGTTAGAGAAAATAACTCATTTAGCAATAAAAGCAGTGCAATATATATTGATATAATTATGATATTCTCCTGATGTGTATTTTGTGTATGAGAAGGTGGTTTGGAGAAGAAAAAATATATATATGACTAAAACACAGTACAAAAATATCAGACTTTATAACTGGTAACTTACTTAAATAGAAACAAATACATGATTTGCTCGGAAATAAGTGCTATAAACTTCAAAGTCGTTATAACTTATAAGAAAAATAGGTCCTACTAAAATGTCATTGGAAAACGCTATATACTTTCAAAGTAGCCCCAGAGAAGTTTTAGTGGTTTGCATTTCCCAATGTTGATATGTATGATAAAGGTGTTTGTTATTAGCATATACATTTTTTTTTTTTTTTTTTTTTTTTAAAGAGACAATGAACGAAGGAAGGAAAAACACAGATAAAACAAAAAGGTCCATGTGCCTAAAAGCATCCTCCATTCATAAAATGTTTGTAACAACTGGATTTAAACATTTGCAGATTGTAAGTTTGTGGAAAGCAATTCGAGGGAAGTGAATTCCAAAGAGTAGTAGCTCTGGGGATAAATTAATTCTGATAAGCAGAAGTTCTGCATTGTGGAGGAGAAAGTGTAAATTCATGGGCGCTCTCAGCTGCCCTAGTTCTACGCGGAAAGATGTGGAGAGGCGGCACAAATGAAGCAAGTTCCTCGGAACAATTGCTGTAAAAATATCTGTAGAATAATGCAAGGGATGCAACGTTTCTTCGTATGGATAATGTAGGAAGGACCTGTGTGATTGCAGGGTTATTGATTAATCTAATAGCTTTATTTTGAATTTTGTCCAACTGTCTCAATGCAACCACTCCACTTCCACCCCACAGAGGTGAACAGTAATCTGAAAACGCACATGACTTTTATATATCACGGCCAACTGCTCGTCAGTGAAGAATTCTCGAACTCTGTACAGGAGTCCCAGTTTTTTAGAGGCATTCTTAGCAATGCTTCTAACATAATGTGTCCAGCTCAAGTTAGTAGTTAATGTTACACCGAGAATGTCAATACTAGGGGAAGTGGGAATATTTACATCATTAAAAAATATATGGGAGTCAGTGAGATTCTGTCGGTTAGAAAATTGAATGTATTTGGTTTTCTGTGCATTAAAGGAAACTAGATTCTTTTGTCCCCATCCATCAATTCTAGAAAGGTCCTGGTTCAGGGAAATTGCAGTGTTTATTTTTGAATTTATAAGATCGGGTTGGGTGAAAGAATTGGTAAATGTGAAGGAACTGTGGAGTGTTGAGTCATCTGCGTAGGAATGTATTGGATTATGAGTGGTAGATATGAGATCATTGATATGAATGAGGAACAGAATTGGGGCCAAAACTGATCCCTGGGGAACACCAGCATTTATTGAGTGAAATTGAGAATAAAGGCCATCTACCATTACACGTATTTTTCTGTTATGAAGATAAGAAGAAATTAGTGGAACTAATGATGCAAGGTCGTAGTGTGACATCTTCGACAATAAGGATTGATGCCAGACTCTATCAAATGCCTTTGATATATCCAGTGCTATTGTATGTGTTTCACCATGTTGGCCTGTAGCTTGGTTGATTTGATGCGTAAGAAGGCAAAGCATGTCTGCAGTTGATCGACATCGTCTAAAACCATATTGCCTATCACTGATTAATTTATTATTCTCAAGATGCTTAATTATGTGATTATTTAATATAATTTCAAAGACTTTACCAAGAGTGGAATTTATAGCTATTGGTCTGTAGTTTGATGGATCTGAAGAGGCACCTTTTTTAGGAACTGGATGGATGTTTGCTTCTTTCCAGGGTACTGGGAAGCATGAGGTATGAGTACACAGACGGAAACATTTTGCCAATACAGGAGCGAGCACCAAGGAGCAATTCCTAACTATTATTGGAGGAATTTCATCTGGACCAGGAGCCTTATCTACTGAGAGATTCTGCTAAATAGTTTTGACATGTCTGGTGTGGATCTTAAGTGAGGGAATTTCAGGCGAATTAAAATTAAGTACAGGGACATCTTGATTTATTTCATCTAAGGTTGAGTTGCTGGAGAAAATATCCGCAAGAAGGTTAGCTTTACCTCGTGGGTCACTTACAAGATTGCCAGTCGGAGATTTTAATGGTGGAATGGATGAAGCAGTAGTGAAGTTGGATTTAAATGAGTTAAGAGTAGACCAAAATATTTTTTTATCATTTGGATTATTTAGAAGTTTATTTGCCTGCTTGTGGAGAAAGTTTGATTTAGTTAGGGTTAATACAGTTTTGGCATGATTTCTGATGTTTCTAAAGTAATTAAAGGCTTCATGAGTTTTTGATCTTGTGTATGCATTGTAGGCTATTGCTTTTTGTTCAGTTACTCTAGCACAATTATGGTCAAACCATTTAGGTGAATTAGATCTTTTACTGTACTTTTGATGAGGAATAAAAGTTTCCATTCAAATTTTTACAAAATCTTGTATGTGGCTCAAGGTGGAGTGTGCATCATTAGAAAAGAAAGAGGTCCAGGGAATATCAATAAAGAAACCCTGAAGACCCTCCCAGTCTGCCCTATCGTAATGCCATTTAGTCACCAAAACAGGTTCAGAGTGGGAAGGTGTGGTAGGTGATAGACAGGTGGCCTGTATCAGACAGTGATCAGAAGATCCAAGCGGGGACCTCACTGTAACATCATAATTTTCTGAATTGGTTGTTAAAAATAAGTCCAGTAGGTGGGAATTATGATTAGGATTATCTGGTACACGGGTTGGTTGGTTGACTAGTTGAGTGAGATTAAATGAGTCTGCAAATAGCTCACATTCAAGACCAGCATCATCAGTCCTGGCTGAATGAATGAGCCATTCAACATTATGGACATTAAAATCACCCAACACAGTGATTTCAGAAGAAGCATTTAAGTTGAGGACACTGAGTTGTGAGGACAGAGAATCAAAAAGACTTTGCTCTGGAGGAGTATTTGGGGAACGGTAGATGCAACATATGTATTTAAATTTACCAGCAGAAATTAATTTGTATATAGAATAATCAAAATAGGGACAATTGAAACTAGTAACCTCCTCCCGGGCAATTTCAGATTTTGCGAAGCAACATACACCTCCTTTAGGTCTGAAATTTTGGAGCAGTTGATAACCTGGAAAATTAAATCTAGACGTGTCAGATGTGGATGTTACTTGAGTCTCTGTCAAAAAAAAGGAGAGTAGGGGATTCTGCTTGAAGAAATTGGTGTACAGAATTGATGTTAGAGTGAAGTCCCCTTATATTGCTAAAGAAAAAGCTGCACCGACGAGCAGCTTTGGGACGTTGCAATGCTCTCGACACAGTCGCATGATGACGACCGGGAGGGCCCTGTGTCAATGACCCAACCCTGCCGGGGGTGGATATCCGAGGGACCACCTGGTTTGCTCTTAACAATTGTATTGCCATATTTATTGGGTAAGGTGTATGGTGTTACATGTATGATATGTAGTGGGAAGAGTAGTGTTTTATGGATAGAGGATAGCAATGTAGGGCAATGTCGTGAAGTTGGATGTGTATGTTATATAAAGAGGGTTTTCCTGATACCCCTGATGTGTGAGGCAGAAAGATATGTATCCAGCTACCAAGGCCTGGGAGAGAAAATGGAATTCAGGCTATTCCCTGAGTCTCCCGAAACCTTGGCGGTAGTACTTCCCTGGGCGGGGCTGCCTACCCCTACTACCTACAATACCTACCTACCTACCTACCTAATTTGGATAGCAATGCAAATATAATTAAACCGTTCAGAGAGAGAGAGACCGAGAAGGAAAGGGAGAGACGAACTAAATGGACGAATACATCGAGGAGACTTATACACGAAAGCTTGACTCTAATATCTGTGGATAGAGTATTTATTAATCAAAATAATTAGTATTCGGTAATGTTTACTCTATATATTCATCTAAACATATGACCAAAATGACCCGCAGAGCCACTTCACCTATGTAATGCGAATTCCCATTACAGGAACCCAATTCCTCGATATGACAATCAAAGATTTGATGTTCTCCACTTCCCTTTACCTAATAAATTGTTTCTCTGCGTATGAAAGAAACAAGAGGCAAAACTACTTATAAACAATTTGACGTCCTATTGTCCCCCTTACCCCAGTCAGAACAGAATGCTTAGTACAGAACCATATTCAAGGTGCACTGGAATGTAACTGCAGGACACGCAAAGCTTGAATCAAAGTCATAGGGTGAGGGATACACACATTTACGGAGTGAATTCCAAACTTTACTTGTTGAGCTGAAAAATTACGGGGACATTTAAGTTAACTGTTGGCTTTGAATGGTGAGCAGAAAAGTGGTGGGAATGAGTTACAAAGCGGGTGGCCTGTCTCTGCAGAGTGAGAGGTATACGCTGGGACAGCTGTGAAGAACACTGATTATAATAATGGCATAACAGTAATATACATGCAGTTTTCACAATGTGGAGATATTGTAGACAATATGGTGGAGAAGAGTAGAGATTACATGCCTTTGACTGCACCCTTTCAGAGGCATTTTGCATATGCGAACAATACCTGATAAGGTTTACAACAGTGTCCCTGTACGGAGAAAGAGGCTGTACGGGGATAAGGGGGTAACAGACGATTGAGCAAACCTAACCTCTGGGAAACTTTTTAATCAACAATGCTAATATGATCTTTCAAAGACACACACACACACACACACACTTGTGTGTGTGTACCCCTCCACCCTGAAGGGGTACTGAATAATTCCCCCTCTCTTCATCTAGCTAACCTAACCAAACCAAACCAAACCTAACCTAACCTAACCTAACCTAACCTAACCTAAACTAACTTTACCCTAACCTAACCTAACCAAACTTAACCTACACTAACCTTACCCTAACTTAACCTAACCTAACCTAAAATAACCTAACCTAAAATAACCTAACACTAACCTAACCTAACCCTAACCTAACCAAACCTAACAAATTAGTACAAATGAGTAATGTCCTCAATTCCTTCTTTGCATCAGTTTTTACTACAGAAGACCTCAGGGGTTAGGGGAGGGATGGAAATAATTGGTAAGCTCCAGGAGTGGTGGTGGTGGTGGTTGGGAGGGGGGGGGGGGGGGGGGGTTTGAGAAACCGGGCGAACTCGTTGTCCAAGAGCGGGGCGACTTGGTT
Source organism: Paralithodes platypus (assembly GCA_032716605.1). Lineage (NCBI taxonomy): Eukaryota > Metazoa > Arthropoda > Malacostraca > Decapoda > Lithodidae > Paralithodes > Paralithodes platypus. Next base: position 35,225,382 of record CM064577.1, on the reverse strand, counting down.
TCGGGGCGAATTCTCCTGTAACCACTGTGAGTGATGGCAGATAATATCTGTAGGACGGTGACTCCGAGGACCATTAGTTTGTAAAACCCTGTTGGGAATTGTTAATGTGTCCATTATGTGGGCTGCTGGATCACTATACTCTGTTTCAGCGACGCTGAGGTGAGATGTCAATAAGTCTAGCTGATTGGCTCATGCGATAGTGTTCAATGTCTCGTCGTTTAGTAATTATTAACTCTTACAGATTTAAATTATCACGGTCGGTCGCACAAGTCAATCAGCTGGAACTATTGACACCTACCTGGTCGCTGAAACAGTATAGTCATTACTATATAACAGACAGCACCTAGTCATGCTAATGCTACCACAGAAAGTGTAACAGGCAGTCAGACAGTCAATAGCCAACCCTTCATTCCCGTTAAATAGATGGGGAGGATTAGCAGGGGACATTAGAAAGGGAATAATGATGACCGGAAAAAAAATAATACAATAAACACCTTCCAAAGCAAGTATCATAACATTCGGAACAACATTCACCAGGCCTCACCTCAGATGATATACACTTCCACAACAAAGACTCTTCACAACATCGGGGATGATAACCTTCCAGGTTTGTCAATTAAAAGGTTACAAATACCCTCACATGTTCTTCCTAACAAACCTCCTCCATTCATTCCTGTAACAACAATCGCATATAATATCCGTGTTAATAGTTCATACATCGACCATGAACCTCCCAACCATGGTTCACCCTTATTGTTTTGGCTGCAATCATACATGTTATTGAGACTAGTGCTTGATAATTTAATTCAGCACTGGAACCACGGCGATCGAGTGGCAAGCACACTCACGTGTGAATCTGCTTGACCTGGGTTCGATCCCAGCCAAGGCTGACATATTTAGTGGGTGTGAAACTCAGGTGTCTGAAGCAACTGCCATCAGCCCCTTCTCTGTATCCTCCTACTTTCTCTATTCTAGTTTCAAAGCCAAAGGCAGATGCTGTACATACTTGCACAACAAACACACTTGCTCTCGTATTTCCGCTTGTGGCTCCTCTGAATTCTCCACTTTTTGGCTCAAACTTTCCTGTCATTCTCATATTAAATATTTATGGGATATCTGTCTTTCCCCTAACTCTACCGACTTTCCCAAATTGTTTGATTATCTAAACTCTAAAGTGGAACACATTCTAGCCATTTCTCCTTTCTCTGAATCTCCATTTTAGGAGATTTCAACATTCATCACCACCAATGGCTCTCCTCTATTTCTACTGACCAACTTGGTGAACAAGCCTACGTCTTTTCTATCCTAAATGACCTAGAGCAGTTGGTTCAGCAACCTACCCGTATCCCGGATCGCCTCGGAGATTGGCCCAACATTCTTGACTTGTTTCTAACTTCAAACCCTTCTTCTTATAGTGTCGATCTTTTCTCTCCTTTGGGCTCCTCCGACCATAAACTTATCTCTGTCATCTGTCCTATCTCTCCAGTACGGCCACCTGATCCTCTTAGCAGGCGGCGCTTGTGGCACTTTGTCGCTGATGACTGGGAGGCTCTCTGGCAGTACTTCTTTGATTTCCCATGGAATGAATATTGCTTCTGTGGCCGAGGTCCCACGGAGAGTGCTGAACGCATTACCGAGGTAATCCTATCGGGCATGGAGGCATACATTCCATTTTCTTTCTCTCTGACTAGTGCAAAAATTCTTGGTTTACTCATGCTTTTTCTACTGCTGTCTGGAATAAGAAGGAAGCATTTAAACGGTACCGATGCCGTAAACCTCAAGAATCTCATTCTTCATATATTTCTGCCCGGAATCAAGCCAAATCTGTTCTTCGACTTGCCAAACACTCTTTCATCAATAATAAATGCACTGAACTATCCAACTCTAGCTCTTCCCAAGCTTTCTAGCATCTAGCCTAAAACCTGTCCGACAATTTTTCTTCCTCGTTTTTCCCTCCCCTTTTCCACTCTGATGGCACAACCATCACTTCTTCCTCTGACAAAGCTGAACTATTCGCTCAAACTTTTGCTAAAAATGCCACGTTGGATGATTCCGGTGCTATTCATCCCTCTCCACCCCCCTCTCTCCTACTTCCTCGAGCCCGACGCGCCAACCCGCCAACAGCACTTCGCTCTCGCTGCTCGAAATTTGACCATAACTTGAGTACTCCATTACTCATACCCTTATTTGTTTGCATGAGCTGTAGCTAAGCTGTAGCTTAACTGCCCTGTAGTTGCTTTGCATGTAATTTTGCTGTGTTTTTGACTGATAAACATTTGTTTATCGAGACTGCTTTTGTTTACATTTGTACCGGTTAGTGACGACCGACGTTCTAAAGTAAACAAACTATTTGCTTGTTTCATATTATAAAGTTCTAGCACTTATTGTAGATATTTTAGCCCTCACTGTAGTTAAGTGCTTAGCAAACCACCCAGTAGTTATCTTACATGACATTGTACTGTAGTTTTGACTGATAAACGTTTGTTTTTCAAAAATTCTATTTGTCAAGTTAGTAGAGACGCCGCCGATACTAGCGCCACCTGTGTACGCATAGACAAACCCTCTTCTAGTATTTTAAATATCAAAGTCTAGCCAATACTGTACTTGGTTGAACTTTTTATCTTGGTTATCTATATAAATCGCACACACTAACATTTGTCAAGATAGTTTTAATATTGGGTTAGAATAATTTAGTTACTGTAATACTTTTTGATAGCCTATTTATTAATCGAATTTCAGATACTTGTCACCATATTAATAGGCCTCTCACACTCTTACCAGGGATATTACTAACTCCATTATTAGTAGTATTGTGTCGACCACTGTATAAACTAATATAGCCTACAGGCTTTAGCCTAACTGTGTCATACTGCTAACATAATTTTATTTTTATTTTCAGGCATAAAATTGTGTTCTAGTGCTAACATATTCTTTTTGTGATCAACATATTCTTTTTGTGATTTACAGGCATTAATTGTACCATATTGCTAACCAATATTTTTTGTTACTGTACTGTATACTGCTTTCCAGTTTTCTCACTAGGCTAAATTAACCCTCTCCCACTTTTTTTCCAGTAAATTTTGTAACAAATTACTAGTCCATTTACAATTTTCAGGCTTTAACTGTGTCATACTGCTAACATCAATTTTTTTTTTATTTTCAGGCATAAATTGTGTTCTATTGCTAACATATTTTGTTGTGATTTACAGCCATAATATTCTTTTTGTGATTAACATATTCTTTTTGTGATTTACAGGCATTAATTGTACTGTATTGCTAACAAATATTTTTTATTACTGTACTGTATACTGTTTTCCAGTTTTTTCACTAGGCTACATTAACCCTCTCCCACTTTTTTTCCAGTAAATTTTGTAACAAATTTCTAGTCCATTTGTGATTTTCAGGCTTAAACTGTGTCATACTGCTAACATATTTTTATTTTTATTTTCAGGCATAAATTGTGTTCTATTGCTAACATATTTTTTGTGATTTACAGGCATACTAATTTTATCATATTGCTAACAACATTTTGTGTGATTTTCAGGAATTAATTGTACCATTTTGCTTACATAAATTTGTGTGATTTTCAGGCATATTGTGATTATATCGTCATGGCGCCGCAACGAACCTGCACGAGTTGTTCCGGTAAATTTGGCCCTACCATGTTTGTTGATACTGATGTCCAAATTTGTATATTTTGCCAGCTCCGAGAGAAGATTGCGGATGAATTGAATGCAGCTCACCGCAAGATTGATGCCCTGACTACGAAGCTTGAATCCCGTCAAGAATTTGCCACACTCAATGTAGGAGTGCCCTCGGCCCAAGAAATCACTACGATGTCAACGCCATTCCAGTGCATACAGTACCGGTACCGGTACCCACACCAGCAGCTACCATAGATGTTGCAGAAAATAATAATGACTCTACTCTCACTCCCCCCCAGGACAATTTTCAGTTAGTGAGAAACAATGTGCATCCCAGTACCAGTACCAGGAAGGTCATCCCGACAACATGCCAAAACCGCTTCAAAATTCTGGCTATTGAAGAGGAAGAGGAAACGGAAGAAATTCGGCTTGTGGACGACTCCATGGTCCGTGGCCAACTAACCGAGTTCTGCGCCAGGGCACCCAGGACCAGAAAGCGATTCTGTATCCCAGGTGGCGGCGTGGACGACATTGTTGCGGCTGTGGAAGAGGTTTCCAGGCTCGCCCCCGCAAGCACTACGTACGTCATCCACGTTGGATCTAACGATGTCCAACGGACGCGGTCAGAGGAACTACTTTGCAAGTACCGGCGGCTGATCAGGTCCTTCAAGGAAAAATCTAATAGAATCTTAATTTCAGGAATTGTTCCCCGGATTGATGTAGAAAACCGATTCTACAACATAGCTACCAGTACAAATCGCCGACTAGCCAAACTCTGCAGGGAGGAGGACATCGGCTTTGTCGACACGTGGGATAATTTTGACTATGATAAATCTTTGTTTTCAGGAGATGGTGTACATCTCACGTCTTGGTCGTCTGCTGAACGATGCAGTCAAGGATTTCCGTTCAAAAAACGGGGTCAACCAGACCCCAGACAGGGTAGTGTAAGTCAAATACGAACTGAAAATTCAGACAATGCACAATCAGTAACATCCAACTCTAATACTTTTAACCTAACAAGTGCGCATGGGGGTAATTGGAAACGTCCCCCTGTGCTGACGTATTTGAGGTGTTTCCGTCACTAAAATATTCATTGTACCATTAATAGCATTAATACTTATCCATATGCACCTATTATGGGTTGATTATAAAGGTATTAACCTGAAACAACAATAAAACGAGTGAAAACAGCGTTTGGATGGTCAAAATCGGAGATATAGCCCGCGAGTTGTATAATGTATGGGTGAGGCAAGCTGCTTTCCCGCCAATTTCCCCCAAGGCCACTGAGACACAGTCGATCGATACTCTCTCTCTCTCTCTTTTGCCATCAGTGATGACAACACCCTGCTTGCAACTCGCTAATGTTAGCACGAAAATATACCTCAGAATAAGGGAATAACAGGGAAAATAGGTGATAACTGAAGGAGAGGAGGAAAGTGGGGAAGGAGGGGAGGTAGAGGACTGAGATTTTGCATGGCCCAGGGGCCAAAAAAAAAAAAAAAAAAAAAAAAAAAAAAAAAAATCGATGTCAAAAGTTGATTTTTTTTTTCTCTGACTCTTAACAGTCTCCCCGCAGTCCGCCGGGGGAACTCTTAAGAGTCTCCCCGCAGTTCCCGGGTTAAGGTGTTTTATGTAAATGCTCGTAGCATACGCAATAAATTTTCAGATCTAGAGGAAATCGTGTTTACAGAACATTATGATATAATCGGCATTACAGAATCTTGGTTAAATACGGAAGACAGAGACTTTTTAGCCGAATATACGCTTCCTGGTTATACAATGTTTGAAAAAAGTCGGATCAATAGAAATGGAGGAGGAGTTCTGTTTTTTATAAAGGAAAGTCTTAATCCCATCTTAATGTCAAAACCTCAAATTGTGAATATAAACATATCTTACGTACTATTAACACCTTACGAGCGGCCTATGCGGTTTATTTATGTGTACCGCACAGCGGGGTGTTTTTAGCCAAAATAGGGCTGTTTACGTGATCATTTTCATGCCTAAATAAGACCCAGAACGTAAAACAAGTACCTATCCCTGAAAGGGCATAAACAGAGCTTTCGAATGACACCATAACGATCCTTGTATGATGGATAGTTTTCTTGCAATAACCGTGCAACGCGAGTGCAAAAAGCAGGTAATTCGGTACTTTCAGTACATAATTGAGTATGTAGCGAGTGAGAGAGGGAGGAGGGAGCTGAGATTTGTGTCAGTAGGTTCGCCGCGGTGGTCTGGAGCAGTCATACGCTCGCTAGTCTCCTGCCACCACTTGTCTCTCTCTCTCAGCCACATTACGTGCTGAAATTGCCACTCGAGTTATGTCGAGCGCCGCCACATAGTCCAGCTTTATTTAACTCGACTTATGTTGCTCGCCGCTAAATAAGGGTTAAATAATAAACGAGGAACTAAAATAACACTAGCTTTATTATACAGACCCCATCTCAATCAGTGCAAACTGACAGTGAAATTTATGAACAAATTGCAGAAATAACTAACATACAAGATACCGTAATTCTTGGCGATTTAAATTTACCCGTGACTAAATGGGGCGATATTCTTACTTCACACTCTGGACACGACCTCTATGCTAACTTGCAAGAGAGTTCACTTTTTCAATTTGTACAATCTCCGACCCGTGGTAATAATGTGCTTGACCTTATACTCGCAACAAAAGAAGAATTAATAGAGAATTTGAATGTTGGTGATGAATTCAGTAACAGCGACCATCGTACGATAACTTTCACTTTAAAGTTTACTAGTAACAAATCAAATAGCAGCATTGAGAAAGTCCCTAATTTCAAGAAGCAAATTTTCATAAACTTAAATCAAAGCTTAAAGAAACTAACTGGAGCTTTCTGACTAACAATAACGACATAAATACATCTTGGGAGTGTTTCACAACCACTTACCTTAAGGCAGTGCAAGACTGCATACCATCGAAAATACAGCGTCCAGGCCATAATGATAAGCCCAAATGGTGGAATAAAGATATTTCAGACTGTCTGCTTGCTAAAAAATTTGCTAATGATAGATTAAAATCCTCACAAAATGACGAAGAACGGGTGAAATTTGTAGAGCTACGACGCAAAGCCAAAAAGTTAATTAAGCAAAGTAAAAAGACCCTGGAGTTACATGTTGCAAATCAAAGTAAAACAAACCCGAAAGAATTCTATAGTTATATCAGAAAGAAAAAAGTAGTTACTTCAACTGTTGGACCGTTAGTCGATGAAAATGGAGAATACACCAAAGACGAAGTACAAATGAGTAATGCCCTCAATACCTTCTTTGCATCAGTTTTTACAACCGAAGACCTCAGTGATATCCCTACACCATCGCCGATTCAGATTGATAATTCAGATGTTCTAAGCAATATCACCGTTACAGAGAGAGAAGTATTGAATTGTTTAGATAAACTCAAGGTAAATAAAACGCCTGGACCTGATACAATCTCGCCTAGAGTTCTAAAGGAATCTAAGGATGAGCTCTCCAAACCACTGACATTGCTATTCAATGAATCCTTGCAGTCTGGGACTATGCCTGATCAGTGGAAGCTAGCCAACGTAACACCTATATTCAAAAAAGGCAGCAAATCCCTACCAAGTAACTATCGTCCAATTAGCTTAACCTCAATTGTATGTAAAATGCTAGAAACGGTCATAAGAGACAGACTCGTAAATCACTTAGAGGCAAATAACATACTTAAAGATACTCAACACGGCTTTCGTAAAAAACGTTCCTGTTTAACAAACCTCTTAGACTTCTTCCACGATATCCTCAACTTCTACGATGAGAGTAAAGCTGTAGATATTATATACCTTGATTTTCAAAAGGCCTTTGACAAAGTTCCCCACAAACGTTTACTGCTAAAACTAAATGCGCATGGAATACAAGACGGTGTGTTGAAATGGATAGAAAATTGGCTCAGCGATAAAAAGCAAAGAGTAATCATAAATGGTAAGGCATCTAAATGGACCAATGTTAGTAGCGGGGTACCCCAGGGATCGGTACTAGGACCAATTATCTTTCTATTTTAGATCAGCGACATAGATGAGGGTCTCACCTGTACAATCTCAAAATTTGCTGACGATACAAAAATTGCAAATAGCGTACTCTCAAAAGAACAAGTTGACGATATGCAACACAATCTAGATAAATTGTCATGTTGGGCCCAAATTTGGCAAATGAGTTTCAATGCGGATAAATGTAAAGTACTACATATCGGATACCAAAATGAGAAAGCAAACTATTCGATGAATGGCACTCAGCTTAAGAATGTAAACAAAGAAACCGATCTGGGAGTAACAATATCGAGTAACCTAAAACCGAGTCAACAATGTTCAGAAGTTGTTAAGAAGGCAAACAAAATAATTGGCTTTATAGGCAGGTCATTTGAGCATAAATCCAAAGAAGTTATCCTAACCCTTTACAATTCCTTAGTCCGCCCTCTTCTGGAATACTGCGTTCAATCCTGGTGCCCTTCTTTCCAAAAAGATATAAACAAGCTAGAACGAGTTCAACGTAGAGTTACCAAAATGATACCTAGCTTAAAGAACAAACCATACGAAGAGCGTCTCAGAGAATTAAATCTATTTCCTTTAACCCAGCGCAGATTAAGAGGTGACTTAATTCAAGTGTTCAAAATCATCAAAGGCATCGACAATATGAACTGTAGTAAGTACTTCACTATCGACCAATCTAATTACACGCGGGGAAACGGTTGCAAAATTATTGGTAAATCTTTTAACTCACACGAATCTAAGAATTTCTTCTTCAATCGAGTTGTCAACTTGTGGAATGGGCTTCCCAGAGACGTTATAGACTGCAGCACCGTTGATTCATTTAAACTCCGCTTAGACAAATATCTCGAATCAAACCCGCGACTGACTGCGTTTGTAAATGAATAACTTTATTTTATCCCCCCCTCAGTTACTAACCCATCTGTCCCCTACTAACTTCCTAATCCTGCCACGGACATTAGTTCTAGGGCAGTAGTTCCCTTTCCAATGTTCCCTTACCCACTCTAAACCACTGTTTGGACACTTGATCCTCAGTGTTTTGGAGGACAAGCAGCCTAGAAGGGTCACTAGACCTGTTGTTGCTTGATTTCCTTTGTACTCCTTTGTACTTATGCCTAATATCCTAATCTCTTCTAAAGATGTACTTTCTATCCTCTCTGGGCTTAGTACATAGAAGGCGTACGGTCCGAATGGTGTTCCTCCTGTTGTACTAAAAAACTGTTCTTCCGTGCTGACTCCCTGCCTAGGCAAACTCTTTTGTCTCTGTCTCTTCTCTAACGTCTTCCTTTCTTGCTGGAAGTTCGCTCTCATTCAACCTGTCCCAAAGAAGGGTGACCATTCTCAACCCTCCAACTATCGTCCAATTGCTCTCATCTCTTGTGTCTCTTAAAGTGTTTGAAACTATTCTTACTTCCAAATTTTTTAAGCATTTATCTTCTCATAATCTACTCTCAGATCGCCAGTATGGCTTCCTTAAGGGTCGCTCTATTGGAGATCTTCTTTCATATATTACTAACTCCTGGTCATTCTCCTTTCGGGACTCCGGTGAGACCTTTTCAATTGCGCTAGATATATCGAAGGCCTTCAATGTAAGAGTTATAGAGTTATAAGAGTTTCTACCATATTTCGTCATTATTATGTAATTCACTTCCATTTTCTCGTATATTTTTTGTGTGTTTCTATGTAATATTCCCTAATATCAATATGTCCTTTTCCTTTGTCCGTAAACCGTTTATCCTTAAAACGTGGCGACCACCTAAATTACATAATTGTGTTAATAGTTCTACTCAGTCTTTCTCAACTCCTTTCGTACCGGCGACGTCTTTTTATTTTATTCTAGCTACTATTAGACGATATTGTTCAGCTTAAAAAGGGCCTCTAGCAATTAAGTGGCTTTGAACTATCTCAATTAACCCTTTATTCTACCACAGATCCTTCTTAAGCTGCACAACATCATTTAAATATAGCTAGAATAAAATTAAAAAGACGTCGCGGTACAGAAGGGGTTAAACATATCCTACGATTACCTTATCTCAGAGAACCTAATCTGTTTACAATAGGAGTACTCGCCTAAATTATACGAGGTTAAGGGGAGATGGGGCTTTTTTCTGTTCCCCTTTCTTTCTCAAGTTTAGCCCCATTAGTGTTCTATTCGTGTCATTTAGGTGTCGATTTTTTCCTGGCGAGCGATAGCGATATATTAGTGTAAGTCTGTATGAATGAATGGGTCTCTGTTCTGTAAAGAGGGATGTGAGTTGTCATTTTGAGTTTGCTAGATGTTGTTGTTGTTGTTGTTGTTGTTCCCCAGGCTGTCTGGCCGAACAGCCCCAAGGTCTCGAGCAAGGCCAAGGCCATAAACGAGCGCCCCCACAAAACCCTTCCTGCTTACCACTAACAAAGCCCGGGTGACCGAAGCCACTCCAAGGCAGGGAGCTGAGGAGGGTGCGGAAACGCCCTGGGAAACCAAAACCCCACCCAAGGCCCTGTGCCCCTCAGCAATTATGAAGGGAAAGTTGAGGGGCAAGGGAAAAATGTGACGCTTTGGCTCCCAATCTGCCAACTTCTAGGTTGGCAGTAGGGAGGGCAATCCACGGAAAAGACGTCGTCACTTGAGATCTAGAAGATATATAAGTAAAAGGAACAGTCAGAGTAAGCTATGGGTATGGCAGAGAACGCTCAGCTCTCACTCTAATAGACCAGCCCATCACCGTTTGCTAGATGTAATAATAGTTTGTAGTACAACCTTTAATACAATTAAATTATTGTATGAATCGTTACCATAATCATTGAATCTATTGTATATGCCAATACAAAATAGTTAAAAGTATATAACTTCACAAGAATATTTAAATATTTAGAATTACATGTTATGCAGACAGTAGCCATCATACATTAGCCAACCTTATTTCACCAATGTGGAGCCTGGCGATTTCGATTTTCTTCATATATATTTGTGCGAGAGATTAGGAATGTCAACGAATCATGCTAAAATGTGAAGTTATGCACGACACAAGTATATTAATAACAGGATTATAAGCATAATGCAAAATAATTAGCCAAAATACAAGTTTCAGTCCATTTTAATAAATATAGATCGGGCACGGATTATGTAAAGTAATCGATAGGTGTGACCCATGGTCTATCTATCTATCTATCTATCTATATGCTCAGGCCCAATCCCCATTTTGGGGGTAGCCGACTCAAGACAGAGCAAGAACAGGGAAAACACAAAAACAACATAAAACAACAAATAAACACAGATAAAAAGCACAAACTCACACACATCCAGGTCACCCAGGAGAAGACCCAGAGACCAGGGTCACCAAGGTCGCTCCAGCACTCCCCCGGCCCCCGACCACCCGGAGAGGTTCCGATCTCGGCAGGCAGACATGCAGCGGAGCCAAAGCCACAAGCCCTCCCACCCCACTTCCAGGCGCACCCTTCATATTAATCGTCTCCCCGGGCCAGGCGCCTGATGAACTATTAAACCCATGGTAGAGCAAGGAAATAATCTGATTATTATCATACGATTGTGACACAATTTGTATAAGTGTACCCAACATGTCACGTTTAACAAAGAAGTAAAATGGAAAACAAGCAACAACATATCTACTGATCCTTACGAGGCTGCTTGTAAATATGATTGCAAAAGAGCAGATACACATATAATGATATGGAGTAAAATAAGTCCACATATAACGTCATTATCACCTTATAAGGCATTTTGTTTTCTTCTGTGTTAAACACATTATACTTGCGTGACCCGCCATCGAATGTTGTCATATTTGATAACTTGCATCTACTATTGGCCTATATATAACCTGTTTAACCCTTAATTAGCGGCTCACCACATAAGTCGTATTTAATAAAGCTGGACTATGTGGCGGCGCTCGACATAGGTCGAGTGGCAATTTCAGCACGTAATGTTGCTGAGAGAGAGAGACAAGTGGTGGCAGGAGAGTAGCGAGCGTATGACTGCTCCAGACCACCGCGGCGAACATACTGACACGAATCCCAGCTCCCTCCTCCCTCTCTCACTCGCTATATAAGGAATTGTATCGGGAAAGTGGCTAATTACATGCTTTTTGCACTCGCGTTGCACGGTTATTGCAAGAAAACTAGCCATCATAAAAGGATCGTTATGGTGTCATTCGAAAGCTCTGTTTATGCCCTTTCAGGGATAGGTACTTGTTTTACGTTCTGGGTCTTATTTAGGCATGAAAATGATCACGTAAACAGCCCTATTTTGGCTAAAAACACCCCGCTGGGCGGTACATATAAATAAACCGCATAGGCCGCTCGTAAGGTGTTAAAATCCATATTATCATATTTTGGTGTCACATAAGTCGTGGGGATAAATATGCTATAATTAATGATATAGTATAGATTTTCACCTACTCTTATGACTTCAGAAAGCTACCTTACATGTGTTATTTTTTAAAATGTACTATTTATTTAAACTAATACAGCATTGTCTTTTCTTTTACATGCTGTGCAATCTCAACTAATAACATATTCTCATGCAATTGACAACAGTGATAGTCATTGGTCGACCATCACTCTCTAACCTCGGAAACACAAACTACGTCAACTAAGCATTACTTTTGGCATAATTGTTAATCACACACACACACACACACACACTCTCAGAATATTGTGTGCCTCAATAAGCATTATCGGAGTGAATATGCTTTTTTTAGATAATTATTTTTGGTTGTAACATGGAACACTTAGCAAAGTCATTATTTAGCAACAGTACTAATATAAATGTATGCTACGCAATTGAGATATATATCATAAGCATATATTGCGTGACACCTCATGTAATAGTAGGTGGACATAACAATAGCCATTATGTGCGTTTGTGTATGCGTGCGTGTGTACATGCCTGCTTGTTTGCATATGATTGTGGTGTGTTATAGTGTAGTAATTATAGTTCAGAAATATATACGTCATAATTATTAGTTATGTTGTAAGAACAGAAATATATATTTATTTGAATATAGTATTTATTCCAGTTCCAAATCAAATTACCACAGTAATCCTTTGTATTTTAATTAGTATAACTATAATAATGGTTTCCAATGCAAGTCACGAGGATATATTGTCTCCAGGCATACCAACAGTTATATTCTGCACATTTTTCTAATCAAAACAACTTCACAAAAAACACATCAAACACCTGTTATTTGTTAGCATTGAAAGATAACGCAGGTGGGTCAAAACCATTATATTGTTAAGGACAGTAAAGATAGAGGGTATATATTGATATCGTGACACATGTTGGAATGCCTGAACAGCTGTAAGTGTGGCATTTTCAGAGGTGTTAGGGTGGCGAGGAATTGAGCCATACCATTTTCAACTTTCTGTCATGAGACAAAAGAGGTCAAAATAGCATACACGTCTACAGTGAGGTAATGGAAGTTTGATGATGCAGAGTATTTCAGTCCTTATCTAGCTGTGCAATAGATCGTTAATACAATCAATCATAAAATACGGTTGCCAGCTTCATTTTAATTTTTGACATACCAATTTTCCTGGATGGCATAGAATACATACCGTAGTAATTTTCTTTATTATATATACCTACGGTAGTTCATCAACTAATTTACTTTCGGAATACAATTATCTTGAGTTAATAGGCATAGGCCAAATAAACAAAGGTTCATGGCCAGTAAATGTTTGTAAACTGCTTTGTAAAAAGTTAAATGATAGTAAAATACTGTATATCAAATAAGATTAATATGTAAATCGCCCATGATCAAATTGTACAAAAGGCTAATACATTTTTTTTTTTTTTGTATAACCAGGCTTTCCTACACAAAAATACTACCCCCCCCCACACAAATCTAACTACGCCATCTATGGGACATAATATGCAACAGATTCAGGGTGGGGAGAGTGAGGGATCTTACTAATATCAGAGCAAGACTCCCAGCGAAATTACCATAGGTGGCCCAGTCGGAAAGGTGACCGACTGTACGTCCTCTACCACTCTCTCTGTACTTCACTGCTCACACTGTATGTTCCCTCTCTGTACTTTCCCGCTCTCCTACGTCCTCTATGTTCCCTCTCTATACTTCACCGCTCACCACCGTCCACTACCACTCTCTCTGTACTTCCCAGCTCACCACCGTCCGCATGCTCGCTACCGCCAGACGCTGCAGACGCTCTATCAATGCTCTCACGATATCGATCATAATTTGAGTATTAACCCTTAACCAACGGCGCACGACATCTGTCGAGTTAAATAAATTTGGACTATGTGGCGGTGCACGACAGCAGTCGAGTGCCATTTTCAGCACGTAATGTTGCTGAGAGAGAGAGCTGAGCGGTGGGACGAACGTAGTATGATAATTAGCAATTATCTGGTCATAAGACCGCTCCCCACGACCACCGTGGACGTACTGAACTGTATTCCACCTTCCTCCCCCATCTCTCACTCGCTACACAGGGAATTATGTACGGAAATTACCTTATTTTAGTTTTTTTGCACTTGTGTTGCACGATCGTTGCAAGAGAACCAGTGGTCGTACAAGGATGGTTCGGGTGTCATTGGAAAGCTCTGTTTACGCCCTTTTAGGGATAGATACTTGTTTTACGCTCTGGGTCTTGTTTATGCATGAAAATGAGCACGGAATCAACCCTATTTAGGGTAAAAAAAAACGCTGGGCGGCACAGTGTAAAATACCCTACCACCTGCTCTTTGTGTGTTAACTACTCATCCTCTTCATTCTTGTGCATGAAAGGTGGTTAAGAGCATGTTTAACCATCCTGTAGCTTAGTAAGTAACACTGCGCGATATTTTGCTGTGTGTTGACTGATAAACTTTGTGTTTATCACAAGACTCCTGCTCGGACAGGGCGCCACTAGCGCCATCTATTGTTTTGTTTTGCTTTGTAAACAAACACTTTCTTATTACTATTTTATATAAATCGTAGCCCCTAATTTTACCCATTACCTACTGTAGTAGGTATCTATTTAACTGCCTTGTATGTAAGTAAAGCTTTGCATATTAATTTGATAATAAACAATATTGTTTACTAACTAACCTGCCTACAGGGACTAACGCTGACGCCATTTTGTAACAAACTTTTTTGGGGGGATTATACACAATAAATTCCATCCAATTTTGTACCAAATTTAAGTGCATTCATTTATCTTTTCCCCCTAGATATATTCTTGACTTTTTCTCCTCAGACTGATTTTACTTTAAGCTAAGGGTGGTATTTGTACAAACTAACCTAGCCTAACCCAACCTGCCAAGCTTTTAACCTAACCCAAACCTAGCCTAGCCTATAGCCAGCCAATCTGTTTTTATTATTTACTCTTGTAAATATTGTATTTATTATCCTACTGTAGCTATATATATATATATATCTGTAATTTTAGTTGTTGCTTGCACGCTCTTGTAATAACCTTTGACTGATACACTTTTTTATCTAAAAATAGTAGGCTACTGCTTTACTAGGCTACAGCGACACCAGGGCCATCTGTTGACACAGTATATTAACCCCTTGTGTGCAGTCACACTTTATTTTTATATAATCTCTATTTGGTGAATTGTATATTTAGTTACATATTCTGTTATACATATATTTGTTTAAGGTTAGGTTATCACACCTGGTAGCCTATTATTGCGTATTTCAATTTTGTTTTAAACATTTGGTTAGGCTATCGCCCCTGGAAGCCTAATTCTGTGTATCTCAACATTTTTGTTTTCGGTTAGGCTATCACCCCTGATAACCTATTTCTGCGTATTTCAACATATTTGTTTTCGGTTGAAGTGATTGAAGTGTTTTTAAAGTGAGTGAAGTGTTTTAAAGTGAGTGAAGTGTTTTAAAGTGAGTGAAGTGTTTTTTTAAGTGAGTGAAGTGATCTGAAGAAAGTGACTGTCACCATGCCTCGCGCTTGTACGAACTGTGCCGGTAGGTTTGGTGAGTCCATGTTTGCTACTGTCGATCTTCAAGTCTGCCGTCTCTGCCAGCAACGAGAGAATTTTACAGTGAAATTAGATGAAGCCTACAACAAGATCAACGTCCTCACCATGAAGCTGGAATCACTCCAAGAGTTTGTAACACTCAACGTTGGAGTACCACAAACATCAATTGTCACCGCAACTCCAGCAGCCACCAAGGCCCCAACGTCAACTGCCAACAATTCAACGCCTGCAGTAGCCACTTCAGCTGATGGTTCCGATACTCAAGATACAAATAGTGACTCTCTTCCCCCTCAAGACAACTTCCGTGTCGTGAGGAACAACATTTGCCCCAAGACCAGGAAACCCATACCGATTACCGAGTGTCAAAACCGTTTCCAGATACTCACAGACTCAGATGACGAAGAGGAAATAGAAGAAGTCCGGCTCGTGGGAGACTCGATGATACGTGGTCAGCTCACAGAGTTTTGCGCCAGGGCACCTAAGACCAGGAAGTGTTTTTGTATCCCTGGTGGTGGTGTGGACGACGTAGTTGCTGCAGTTGACGAAGTATCAAAGCTGGCCCAAGCTAAAACAATGTACGTCATCCACGTTGGATCCAACAATGTACAGCGAACCCGGTCGGAAGATTTGCTTTTAAAGTACCAGAAGCTGATCAAGTCGTTTAAGGAGAAGTCATCAAGGATCATCGTCTCAGGAATCCTCCCCCGGCTCGGTGTAGAGAGCCGATTTTACAACATAGCTACCAGCACAAATCGTTGTCTAGCAAACCTCTGCAGGAAGGAGAACGTGGGATTCGTCAACACCTGGGACAATTTCTACTACGATGACTATTTGTTTTCGGACGATGGAGTTCATCTGAACCAGGTGGGCGTAGCACGTTTTGGGCGTTTTCTCAACGATGCGGTGAAGGATTTTCGGAGAAGAAATCGACTCGGCACAGGACAACCAGGAAGGAGGACCGAAGACAGCGAGGACGGCAACCTGCAAAGGAATTAAATACTACTCCGTCAAGAACCGCGAATTTGGATAAAGCTCCACCAACACGACCCAAATTCAAAACCGCCAAGGATAACGACGAGGACCGAGGACAGCCATGAATGTAAATGTAGATCCGACCAGAACCAAAAATTCGATTAAAGAACGTTTTGTGAGTTCTAAAACTGCAACTTTAAAGGTTTTCTATGCAAACGCTCGTAGCATACGCAATAAATTTTCAGATTTAGAGGAACTAGTGTTTTCAGAAAATTATGATGTGATTGGCATAACAGAATCTTGGCTCAATACAGAAGATAGAGACTTTTTTAGCAGAGTATTCACTTCCCGGTTATGTAATGTTTGAGAACAGCCGAATAAATAAAAATGGAGGTGGCGTTTTATTTTATATCAAATAAAGTCTTAACCCGACCCTCTTGTCAAAACCTCAAATTGTGAACGTCGACACATCTTTTGAGCTAATAAAGAATAATAAAGGTACAAAAATAATACTTACATTAATATGCAGACCTCCAGCTCAATCAGTGCAAACTGACCGAGAAATTTACGAACAAATTGCAGATGTAATTAACTCACAAGATACCGTATTTTTTGGCGACTATAATTTACCTGTGACCAAGTGGGGCGATACTCTTACTTCACACTCCGGACATGACTTGTATGCGAACTTGTAAGAGAGTTCACTCTATCAATTTGTTCGATCGCCGACCCGTGGTAATAACGTTCTTGACTTTGTACTTCCAACAAAAAAGAATTAATAGAGAATTTGAATGTTGGTGATGAATTCAGTAACAGCGACCATCGTACAATAACATTCACTTTAAAGTTTACTAGTAACGAACCAAATAGCAGCATCGAAAAGTCCCTCATTTCAAGAAAGCAAACTTTCATAAACTTAGAGCTATGTTTAAAGAAACTGACTGGAGCTTTTTAATTAACAATAACGACATAAATACATCTTGGGAATTATTCGAAACCACTTACCTAAAAGCAGTGAAGGACTGCATACCATCGAAAATACGGCGTACAGGCCATAATAATAAGCCCAAATGGTGGAATAAAGATATTTCAAACGGTCTGCTTGCTAAAAAGTTTGCTAATGATAAATTAAAATCCTTACAAAATGACGAAGAACGGGTGAAATTTGTAGAATTACGACGCAAAGCCAAAAAGTTAAGCAAAGTAAAAAGACCCTGGAGTTACATGTTGCGAATCAAAGTAAAACAAACTCGAAAGAATTCTATAGTTACCGGTATGTCAGAAAGAAAAAAGTAGTTACTTCAACTGTTGGACCGTTAGTCGATGAATATGGAGAATACACCATAGACGAAGTACAAATGAGTACTGCCCTCAATACCTTCTTTGCATCAGTTTTTACAATGGAAGACCTCAGTGATATCCCTACACCATCGCCGATTCAGATTGATAATTCAGACGTTCTAAGCAATATCACCGTTACAGAGAGAGAAGTATTGAATTGTTTAGATAAATTCAAGGTAAATAAAACGCTTGGACCTGATACAATCTCACCTAGAGTCCTAAAGGAAGCTAAGGATGAGCTCTGTAAATCACTGACATTGCTATTCAATAAATCCTTGCAGTCTGGAACTATGCCTGATCAGTGGAAGCTAGCCAACGTAACACCTATATTAAAAAAAGGCAGCAAATCCCTAACCAGTAACTATCGTCCAATTAGCTTAACCTCAGTTGTATGTAAAATGCTAGAAACACTCATAAGAGACAGACTCGTAAATCACTTAGAGGAAAATAACATCTTAAAGATACTCAACACGGCTTTAGTAAAAAACGTTCCTGTTTAACAAACCTCTTAGACTTGTTCCACGATATCCTCAACCTCTATGATTAGAGTAAAGCTGTAGATATTATATACCTTGATTTTCAAAAGGCCTTTGACAAAGTTCCCCACAAACGTTTACTGCTAAAACTAAAAGTGCATGGAATACAAGACGGTGTGTTGAAATGGATAGAAAATTGGCTCAGCGACAGAAAGCAAAGAGTAGTCATCAACGGTAAGGCATCTAAATGGACCAATGTAAGTAGTGGGGTACCCCAGGGATCGGTACTAGGACCAATTATCTTTCTAATTTACATCAACACATACAGTAGATGAGGGTCTCACCTGTACAATCTCAAAATTTGCTGACGATACAAAAATTGCAAATAGCGTACTCTCAAAAGAACAAGTTGACGATATGCAACACAATCTAGATAAGTTGTCATGTTGGGCCCAAATTTGGCAAATGAGTTTCAATGCAGATAAATGTAAAGTACTACATATCAGATACCAAAATGAGAAAGCAAACTATTTGATGAATGGCACTCAGCTTAAGAATGTAAACAGAGAAACCGATCTGGGAGTAACAATATCGAGTAACCTAAAACCGAGTCAACAATGTTCAGAAGTTGGTAAGAAGACAAACAAAATAATTGGCTTTATAGGCAGGTCATTTGAGCATAAATCCAAAGAAGTTATCCTAACCCTTTACAATTCCTTAGTCCGCCCTCTTCTGGAATACTGCGTTTAATCCTGGTGCCCTATTACCAAAAAGATATAGATAAGCTAGAACGAGTTCAACGTAGAGTTACCAAAATGATACCTAGCCTAAAGAACAAACCATACAAGGAGCGTCTTAGAGAATTAAATCTATTTCCTTTAACCCAGCGCAGATTAAGAGGCGACTTAATTCAAGTGTTCAAAATCATCAAAGGCATCAACAATATGAACTGTAGTAAGTCCTCAGGGCTCGGTTCTATATCCTATTCTTTTTCTAATTTTTATAAATTATCTCCTCAACTGTACCTCAATTCCCATCCATTCATACGCAGACGACTCAACCTTACACTACTCCATTAGTTTTTCAGAACGCCCCAGCCAGCAATCCCTCAACGACAAACGTAATGAATCCATAGAACTCTTAAATTGTGATCTAAATACTATCTCCAATTGGGGCAGAGAAAACCTTGTTAACTTTAATGCTTCCAAAACCCAATTTCTCCATCTATCTATCCGTCAGGATCTCCCAGCGGACTATCCCTTATTCTTCAACAATACAAAAATCAACCCTTCATCTTCTCTCAATATTGTTGGTGTCTCTTTTTCTTCTGCTCTCATTTGGAAGGACCATATTACCAGTCTTGCTAAGGCAGCCTCCCAGAAGCTGGGTGTGCTCAACCGCCTTAGGGGGTTCTTTTCCCCTGCACAGCTTCTTGCTCTGTACAGGGGCATAGTGCGCCCTTGTAATGAGTATTGTTCACATGTGTGGGGAGGTTCCTCTCACACTGCTCTCTTAGACAAAGTTGAAAGGAAGGCCTTTCGTATCATTAACTCCCGTCCACTCACCAACTCTCTGCAATCTCTCTCTCTCCGCCACAATGTTGCATCTCTCTCGCTATTCTATCGCTACTATAATAATCAGTGTTCCTCAGAGCTTTCCCAGTGTATACCACCTCCTTTACGTAGGGCACGTGGTACCCATCTTGCAACTCAATCCCACCCCTACTCTGTGCAACTCTCCAACCCAAGAGTGAAACGTTACTCTCAAACTTTCTTCTACTCAACAGCTGAGCTCTGGAACTCTCTCCCAGAATCAGTCTTTCCCTCTTCCTATGACTTAAATTGCTTCAAACTCAGTGTGTCCAGGCATTTTGGCTCGAACGTCCCTTGATTTTGGCCTTGTCACTCTTTCAACTATGGGGGAGGCACTCGCTATAGGCAGTTATGCCTTTTGCCTCCCTCAATCACATACAAAATAAAAAAAAAAAAAAAAAAATGCTTCAAGCTCTGTGTGTCCAGACACTTTGGCTGAGAATAGGAACTTTCAATGTTGTTTTTGTTCGGGCTCTGTCTTGTGTCGGCCACCCTCAGCAATGGGGTATGTGCCTGAGTATATACATAGCTTATATACATAACCATTCTGAGAGTGAGTGAGGGTCCGAGTCAAGGACGTGAGACAGTGAAGCATAAAGGCCAAGCAGCCTCAGAAGTGGGACTGCTTTGAGCCATGGGCAACCAAGAGCCTCGCGTCTGCGATGGCAGGTAAACGAAGGCTGGATGTAGCTCATGCTTCCCTTGTCTCACTTCCTAGACTGGAACACGACCTCACGGGCTTCACCGTGTTGAGCGGTAAATGTGCAGGCTCTCAACCTATGCCCGAGAGGGAGTAGTTGGAATATAAAAACAAAACAAATAAAAATAAATAATCAAAGGTAATAACTCCCAAAATAATGTAGCCGAACAGAACAATCTGGTACGTTTATAGGATGGTAAAATAAAAGATAACTAAAACAAATTCACAAACAAATTGATGGACAACCATTATATGCACGTACCACACTGTGAGAGGATGAAGCCGATGAGAGAGAAAATCCTGTTTGAAAGGGATGTTATTTTTCGGAGCGATGGGCGGATATATGCTTACTGGGAGGCGATGTTGTTAATCTTTTCAATATGGGGCAGGACGTACTTATGAGTTATGAAAACACTGCTTCACAACGAATTGACGGTCTACACACACACACACACACACACACACACACACACACACACACACACACACACACACACACAGCGAGTGCTACAACCTTGTTATTTGCTTGTATTGATTTGACATATATTTAAATGTAGAATAATATGCTAAATTTACTCTGTTATTAAGCTACTATGGGTTTCAGAGGCCGTGTGGCATCGTTTTTCGGGAATAACTTATTTACAAACAGTTGGATCAGTATGATATTTTGCCAGAGCTTGTTTCACACCGTCCCCTAATTTTCGTTAATATTGTGCATTACCAAAAGTGGAGAATTTAAGCCACTTGTCCCTGTGTCATGAGGCTTAAGTCACACCTGAATTACTAGGAAACAGACAAGGCTACCGTGGCGTACCTGATAATCTATATTTTTATTAATTTCACCACCACACTCACCCTTTCGAGAAATGCAGTACGGGGGGAACCTGCCCACACAAGAGAGTGGTGATATGGTCTTTCCTTAAAAAGGTTAAAAGAAAAAGAGACCCCAAGCATATTAAAGCAAGATGAGTGGTGGATTTGTGTGTTGTTGAAGAGCATGGGTTTGTTGCGTGAATGATTGTAACAGGTAGACAAATGGATGAATCAGGTTTTGGAGTCGTTGAAACTCGAAAGTATGGTACAAGATTTTGTCTGCCTCAATCAGAAAATATTGCAAAATCAAAGGATAGACGCGCCATGGCCACATCACGTGAGTTATACATACCGGTATACTGTATATATACAGGTATATATACTGTGTACTGTGTATATATGTATATATATACTGTGTGTATATATATATATATATATATATATATATATATATACTGGTATGTATAACTCACGTGATGTGGCCATGGCGTGTCTTATTTATATTTTTCAATATTTTCTGATTGGGGCAGACAAAATCTTGTACCATACTTTTGAGGACTCCAAAACCTGATTCATCCATTTGTCTACCTGTTACAATCATTCACACAACAAACCCATGCTCTTCAACAACACACAAATCCACCACTCATCTTGCCTTAATATGCTTATATAACTTATGAAGGCTCTCTAGGCATCAAAAGGGTATATACTATCTCAATTAACCCTCTGACTTCCGTACACCCTTCCTATTCTGAATTATAATCATCTAATAATAACCAGAAACCAAAATAGAAATGCGCATCGGATCATGAAATGGTTAATACCAGCAGTTGTCCATGGTCTGTTTACTGAAGGGTCTCTGTGGTGTGTCTGGGTCACGAGCTTCATATAGTATTATTCCAAAGTGTGTCATCAAAACTCATCCATTACGGTTCAGTTAAGCCATGACGATCAAAACAGTGTATATTAATGAACTAATTAGTTTCGAATGGTGAATGACAATCTCGTTATGAATTCCACTTCATAAAATTCTTTTAGTATGAAAATGTCACTATAAGCAAAATACATCTATCTATCTATTGTCGGACGCCGGCCACGAACGAAACGCCCCCATGCACCTCTGTCCCCAGTCAGTCGACGCCCCTCCTCCTATCCAGCACCGCCTTCACTTGTATACTTTTTCACTCCATCCTTCCACCTCTCATTCAATTTACCTCTCCCTCTCTGTCCTTCCACCTCACTCTCGTACACTCTCTTAGTCATTCTCTCGCTTCACATATGTTCCACATGGCCGAACCATCTCAAGGTGTTCCTTTTCACACTTTCCAGCACATCTACATCCACACCACACCTCCCTCGTACTTCCTAATTCGTCTGTCTATCCCTCCATGTAACTCCGCACGCACTTCTCAGGTAACTCATTTCCACCCCTCTTACTCTTGGTTTGAGTCTCTTCATCAACGTCCATGCTTCGCTCCCAAAAGTCAATGTCGGGATTACGGCACTGTCATGCAAGGACTTCTTGACTTCCATGCTGACTACCCTATTTCTTGTTACTGCTTTCAGCATTTCTACAACCCTCTTCCCCTGTTGCACCCTCTCCCGCACTTCCTCCTACATACTGAATGATAATCTCGCTATGAATTTCAGTGTATAACATTCTTCTAGAGAGTATGAACTTGTTTCACCATAAACAAAATACACAGATTGATTTAATCTGAAATGAATAGGAGGAGGTGTTTGTGAGAGCTGGCTGGATTACTCTCCTTGTAGGTAAGACACAAACAGGATCGGTGAGGGAAACCAGAATCAGCCTTTCCCTCTTGCTATGACCTAAATTGCTATGACCTAAATTTCTTCAAACTCCATGTGTCCAGGCATTGTGGCTCGAACGTCCCTTGATTTTGGCCGTCACTCGTTCAACTATGGGGGAGGCACTCGCTACAGGCAGTTTTTCCTTTTGTCTCCCTCACTCACAAAAACAAAACGAAAAAGGAACAGGAGCCTAAGAAGCCTCCCCTGGGTATTGCCCTGCTCGAAATTTGTAACAGGGAAACAAATATGGAACGGTAAAAGAATAACCCAATCAATATTTGTTTGTTAAATACAGAGAGAAACTTCGTAAATTCAGAAAATATTTTATAGACCGGAATTAAGCAATAGAAATGTTGTCGTGATTAACACATTATCATCTCATTAAAATGCGTTGGTTATAATGCCGTTGGAAAAGCTTCACCCAGTCGTGATAATTGAGTTTGGTAATATAATGTGGTAATATAATGTGGAAAATTATCCAGTCACCTAGACAGAGACCCTGCAATAACCAACATTAATTCATTTATTCCTTTATTTCTTAGTTGCCTCGTTAGACCTCCATTAAGCTTATAAAAACACTCCCTGGCCCACCTTCAAGATAAATTTGTAAATTTTTCTATAGAAAAATTTCCCGGCCGAAGGCCGGTTCCTCTTAAAATTACAGGTTCGCTATTGCTCGCCAGGAATAAATCGACACCTACATGGCACGAAAGGTCTTGAAATTGACGACGAAATAGAGCGAAAGGTCTTAAAATCGCCAAACTAACGGAAGGAACGTCTTAAAATCTAAAAAACTAATATGCTAAATGTTATGCCCTGTTTTTCTACAGGTTTAACTTGGGTAATGTGAGTTCTGAATGACTGGGTATAGAAGGCTGCATGCACAATACAAGGTATGAGGAATAGAGAACACAAAATAAACACACGGTAACACGACACAAGTTCACGTTTATTTAAGTAAAGAAATAAAGAGCATAGAAAGATAGTTATATTCGCACAAAACAAATGATAGAAGGGAACTGCTAGCATTACCGGATCTGGATGGAGCCTAGTCTCCCACTTCCAACGTTCAGGTATATTCTTCTGATCACGGGTTTAATTAGCAAGTTTTTATTTTACTGGAAGACCTCAATATATTCGTATAATTCAATGTCACTGATTCGACCTCTTGCTGGCTGGAGCGTGCCCTAGTAGCAGCTCACAGTTAGGATTAGACACGCGTATATTGTAGAACACGGAAATTTCTAGTAACCTCATGGGGGTACTGAACTAAGTTTTATATTCTTAAGGCAGAAATACGTAGAACACAAATCAGTGGGCGAACGTTAGATATCACTAGAGTTTTAATATCTGAATAAGGTAATTACGAGAGTCAAGGTCGCCTGTTAATTAAAGAGCACTGATCGCTTAGTACGTCCCAAATGGAATGGTTAAATATAAATTACACTGGGCAAGGTCTTAGCCACTTTATAGAAAGTTAATAAGTGAGTATCAAACTAGTACTATAACACTTAGTACTAGCAACATGAATCTTGAATAGTATGGGTAGATCTGGTCCTGGTTATCTTGCTTCCGGTGATGTTGGGGGCTAACGACTGGTTCTTCGGCCGTCCAGATGGTCCAAAATGTAGGAAGTTCTCAAGTCGGATCTCTTGACGATCGTTGCTGGCTACACACTTATATACCCACGAATTTGTGTGAAGGTTATAAGGTGCACGTTAGGACTTGTACATGGACAGATGCTTCTATCAGTCTTCTCTGCCACGGAGTCTGCCGGATCTGGAATCTCTCAACTCCGGAACAACACAAGGGCAGAGCTAGAGGTAAACTGCAGGGTAGTGACCACTGGTTGGTGTCTAGCTTTCAACTGATTTGACAGGGGGCGGGAGTTAGATTTATAGGCTCGGTTCTGGACCCTGTAGACAGTAGGGATCTCGAGTCTTATGGACTTAATTGAGCTCTCAATAGATATGGGGACTAGGTAAGATGGTATTTACTGTTGTGGCACAGGGCTATAGGAAGCCTTTATATTTTCATATAACTGAGCCTTAGTAAGAGGTACTATTTTGGCTATACTGGACGTATTTAGGGGAGAGAGACTGGATCTACTTTGCGAGGAGGATGGGGACAGCTGTGATAGGAGCGTCTCTCTAGATTGTTCAATCCTCATTTTATGGTATAGCTGAGGTGCTAATTTAGTGATCAGAGCATGCAAGAAAGGTAAATGGTTTATTGTGAGTTAATAGAGGTTAGTAAAGGTGTTAGTCATGCATGGTTAGTTCATTGATAGGAAGAATTCCTGTGCTACCTGGCAATGACTCGAAAGTCAAAACAGGGGCCAGGTATACCTCCGCGGGGGTGGGGGTCTCCCTCCTCGGGTGGGCAAAAAGGGGGAGCTGGGCGCCCTCTCTCTGTGATAGTCGTCCGGCGGCTGTGGCTAGGGGCTTGCCATATCACCAGTGTTTGTAATAACCCTCTGTGTATGAGACAGATGTGGGTGTCTTTAATACCAAAACCGAAGGTGCCTTAGCTAGCTGGTTTTACTCGGCTGGTTGTTAATTGTAGGGTTTGCTGGATGTGGTGGAGACTGGGTTGCTAACTCTGCCACATTTATCTGGAAGTATGGCAATAGAAGTTAGTTACTGGCGGGGCGGCTAGCCTCGCACCGACGACCATTGGGTGCAGGGTTGTGAATGTGTTGTAAGAGAATAGATGGCATGCAAGGGGCTAGTAAAGTTCTAATGTTGTTCTGGCCTACTAAGTGAAGGTAGGCTGGATAGGAGTATATATATAAAAGGTTGGAGAGCGTTAGCAACGGACAATTCAAGGATCTTCAAGAGGTATGAGAGAGAGGCTAGGTCAGACAAAGAGTCGAGAAGCGCGGGTGTCTTAATGAGAGGGGGGGGGAGAGTTCAAGGGCTACAGGGAAATTTTGCACCTAAGGTCCCTGGGCGTGGGGGTGGCATTAGGCTACAATTGATATGGAAGTTTGAAAAGGCAGTAGAATACGTTAGCCAAATGCTACCGGGGAATGCAACTATGGGGTGGTATATGAGTCTGGAAAAGATAGAGTTATGTGATCAGTCCGAGGGTTATGGATACTATTAGTTGGCCCTGGGAACTGCGTTTTCTATTAAATATAAATACCAACAACAGCGGCAGTTCGTAGGGGTACTTAGTTATTGTTTCGGGGTACTTATGACAGATACTGGTAACCAGGTTATCTTATACAATCTCTGGTTGGGGTAAGAGGTGTAAGACACAAAGTAAATTGGCGTAGTGTGGGCTGTGGATACGAAGGAGGCAAGGGGAAGACGTATGACAATTGTGGAAAGTAAATGGAAAAAGGTGAATACAATGGCGGATAAATACTTAACCTAAGGATTGCATACATCGATGAACGATGACATTATAGTCGTCGTCCTAATAAGGTGATGAAACCTGGTTGATCTGTACTTCGCACAATACGACACAAGGACAGTGCCGCTATGTCGCATCAATGCTGGTGGCAGTTAATATTATAGACTAAGTTACTAGAGGAACAATGCAAGGGGCGACTGAGCACGGGTTACATATATCTATACTCGTCATGGAAAATGATATACGAGGTCTAGGGACAAGCGTGGGTGTTTTAACTTCTAAGATATACAACAACTACTTCTCGGATGTAAGAACATACATAGATATAATTATGGCTGTCTGATGTGTTGGCATTGGCTCAACGTCGGGACAGGGCATGGGTGTTTTTAATATGAATGGATATTCCTGTTCATCATCTTTGTAGCAAGGACAGTGCCGCTATGTCGTATCAATGCTTGTGGCAGTTAATATTATAGACTTAGTTACTAGAGGAACAATGCAAGGGGCGACTGAGCACGGGTTACATATATCTATACTCGGCATGGAAAATGATATACGAGGTCTAGGGACAAACGTGGGTGTTTTAACTTCTAAGATATATAACAGTCATCTACTTCTCGGATGTAAGAACATACATAGATATAATTATGGCTGTCTGATGTGTTGGCATTGGCTCAACGTCGGGACAGGGCATGGGTGTTTTTAATATGAATGTATATTCCTGTTCATCATCTTTGTAGTTAGGAGTGTAGGACACGAGGGGGTTAGTGTACATGAGGTGTGGAAAATGGTCAGTTTAGAAAAGGTAAATGGGTGCGTCCTGGAGCTGTTTAGCCCTGCGGGCTTGGGCCTGTCTGAAATGGCTGGCTCGGTCAGCTGGTCCTTTCGTTCTG
The DNA here is from genome assembly GCA_032716605.1 of Paralithodes platypus. NCBI lineage: Eukaryota > Metazoa > Arthropoda > Malacostraca > Decapoda > Lithodidae > Paralithodes > Paralithodes platypus. Next base: position 35,197,818 of record CM064577.1, on the reverse strand, counting down.
TGGACCTTTCTTCCGGGTGTTTCTGTGTGGTGTTCGCTCGTAGCTTCTGTGGTGGGCTTCTTGTTCTGGGGCATTTTACTAAACATGAGGGAGACGGAGGTCCATAAAAAGCGAGTAGTACCCCCTATTATGCTGTTGGAAAAGCAGCCGTTATAACCGAGTTTGGTAATATATTGTGGAAATACTCTCAGTGACCTTGACAGAGCCCCTGCAATAACCAACACTGGACAACTATCACCAGTTAACATGATTAACCCTAGAATTAGAATTAGAATAGAATATAAGAGACGCCGCTGGTACAATTTCTGTACCAGCGGCGTCTCTTATATTCTATTCTAGTTATATTTAGACGATTTTTTGGCAGCTTAGGAAGGATCTGTGGTTGTTAAAAGGGTTGATTATGATAGTTCGAAGCCTGTTTATTGTTTTTATTTTTCACTGAATACAATGTTGTTATAGTAGCCAGAATAATGGTAAAAGGACGTCGCCGGTACTGTATGGGTTAAGGGCTGGCGGCCGTTTTGGGGGCTATTACCATAATACATTTATTAATTTATATTTTTAGTTTCCTCGCTAGACCTCCATCAAGCTTAAGAAAACACCCCCTAGACCACCCCTTTAAGATCAATTTGTACATTTTTTGATAGAAAAATGTCCCGGCCGAAGGCAGGTTCCTCTTAAAATTACAGTCTCGCTATCGCTCGCCAGGAAAATATCGACACCTAAATGACACGAAAGGTCTTGAAATTGACAACGAAATGGGGCGAAAGGTCTTAAAATCGATAAACTAATGGAAGGAAAGTCTTAAAATATCAAAATTGATATGCTAAACAAGAAAGAGAAGGAGGACTAGCAAAAGCGAGTAGTAACCCCTTAATTGACTACTTGCGAGTTTCGTTGTATAAGGAAATGGGAGCTGGAGACATCGACAATGACTAGATTTACCAGCTATAATATGGTTGTACTACATCTATAAATATATAAAACTCAAACATACTTTTTAGCCATCAAAAACCTACATTATTATTGCGTTTCTATTTACTATCGATGTCTACAGCTCCAACTTCCTTAAAGCCTGAAACTCGCAAGTGGTCAATTGAGTTAGTCTGTAGGCTATTAAGTGGTAGAAGTCCTTCCAAACCTAATTAAAACCGTCTAATAGTTGCCAGAATATAATGACAAGGATGTTCTCGGCACTGAATGGGTTTATGACAAATACAACTTGTCAATATTGGGGCAGGGGCTAGGAATCTCCCTCCCCTTGTAAAAATCACCTACTAGACGAAACAGAGAAAGGGGCGGGGAAATTTGAAAGTGATCCCTAACCTTAAAAATTGAGACTTTAAATGTTGTTTCTGATTGGGCTCTGTCTCGAGTCGGCCACTCCTAGCTATGGGGTATGTAGCTGGGTATATACATACATACATACACCTGAGAGAATAATGGTCAATATATAACTACCTCTGTCTGGAGGGACACGCTCTATAGATACAGGAGGCAGTATTGAGGCTTTTCAGAGAGGACTGGGGGGTGAAGGACCTAATCAAGAGGAGCAGCATGATTTGGATGTATTTCATGAATAGAGCTCTGGATTGTGACAGAAGTGTAATTTAGCTAAGTGGGAGGAATAATAGAAGACTAAAGCCAGTATCACATGAGAGTTTTTATAGCCAACATTCGATGATCAACATTTTTCTGGCAACATTTCTGGAATATTTTGCACTGGTATCGGAAAAAAAAGGAAAAGTGGGGACTGGGCCTGAGTATATAGATAGATAGATAGGTATCGGAAACTAAACTGACGATAGATGTCTAAGTAACCGAGATATTTTAAATGTTCAACTCATAAGCTGCCGGACCTGTGTTGAGGATAAATGTTTGGGGAAAAAGCGCTCGTGTGATACCGGCTTTAGAATAAGGTTAGGTCTAGCCACCATGTTGTTCGTTGCTGTGGGACTCTCTGAACAAGAGTAAATGACAATGTTGATAGCTGTGCGGAAGGACCAAGATGCGGATATTAAAGACACTCATGCACCCTGTCTTGCCATATGGTTGCCAGACGTGGACACTTAACTTTTGGAGATGAACACTTCTCTGTGTTCCACACTTTGAAAACAGTTGTTTTTTCCTATGTGAGTGAGGGAGACAAAAGACAGAACTGCCTGTATCGAGTGCCAGAGTTGAAAGAGTGACATAGCTAAAATAAAGGGACGTTAGAGCCAAAATGCCTGGACACACGGAGTTTGAAGCAATTTAAGTCATAGGAAGAGGGAAAGACTGATTCTGGGAGAGAGTTCCAGAGCTTAGTAGTTGAATAGAAGAAAGTCTGAGAATAACATTTCACTCTTGGGTTGGAGAGTTGCACAGAATAGGGGTGGGATTGTGTTGCAAGAGGGATACTACATACGTAGAGGAGGTAGTATACACTAGGAAAGCTATTAGGAACATTGATTATTGTAGTAGCGGTAGAATATCGAGAGAGATGCAACATTGCGGCGAAGAGAGAGAGAGATTGCAGAGAGTTGGTGAGTGGAAGGGATTTAATGATACAAAAGGCTTTCCTTTCTACTTTGTCTAGGAGTGCGGTGTGAGAGGATCCTCCCCACACATGTGAAAAATACTCAATACAAGGACGCACTGTGCCCCTGTACAGAACAAGAAGCTGTGCAGGGTAAAGAACCCCTTGAGGCGGTTGAGCACACCCAGCTTCTGGGTGGCTGCCTAAGCAAGACTGGTAATTTGGTCCTTCCAAGTAAGAGCAGAAGAGAAAGAGACACCAAGAATATTGAGAGAAGATGAAGGGTTGATTTTTGTATTGTTGAAGTATAAGGGATAGTTCTCTGGGAGAGAGTTCTCTCTCTCTTCGCCGCAATGTTGCATCTCTCGCTAATCGCTATTCTATCGCTACTACAATAATCAGTGTTCCTCGGAGCTTTCCCAGTGTACCCTATACCACCTCCTCCACGTAGGGTACGTAGTACCCTTTTTGCAACACAATCCCACCCCTATTCTGTGCAACTCTCTAACCCAAGAGTGAAACGCTATGCTCAGACTTTCTTCTATTCAACTGCTGAGCTCTGGAACTCTCCCAGTATCAATCATTCCCTCTTCCTATGACTTAAATCGCTTCAAACTCCGTGTGTCCAGGCATTTTAGCTCAAACGTCCCTTGATTTTGGGCCTGTCACTCTTTCAACTCTGGGGGAGGCACTCGCTGCAGGCAGTTCTGCCTTTTGTCTCCTTCATTCACATAGAAAAAACAAAATATTAGACATTTTGTTCAGATTATGAAGGATCTCTAGCAATAATAAGGCTTCGAACTATCTCAACCAACCCTTTTAACTACCGCAGATCCTACCTAAGCTGCGTAATATCGTCTAACTATAGATATAATAAGAGATAACACACGTCACTGGTACTCAAAGGGTAAAGAAAGACAAACAGCCTGAAAACTGTAAAGGAGAAAAGAGATAATTTCATAAAAATAGATAATTTCATAAACATAGATAATTTCACGTTCCAAGATTTAGGGCGGTCCTATAAATAATGTTTTCCAGGACCATCAATCAAGCTTTAAGACAAGGTGACGTGATTAGAGAGAGAGAGAGAGAAACTGTGTGTGTGTGTGTATGTGTGTGTGTGCGTGCAAAGATCCTGTGATCTATTTTATGATGATATATAACAGATTTAAACAAAATGTAATATGACATATACAATACAACTAGGGATATTGCAAAGATTCAAATTATGTCTCTTCGTCTTGTGAATAGCTCAATGGTAGAATTTCCAACTGTTTGAGACTAAAATAGGAAGATATATGATACTTAACCCCTTCTGTACCGGCGACGTCTTTTTAACTTTATTCAGGCTAATATTAAAAGATTTGATTCAATTTAAAAGGGCCTCCAGCAATTGCCAAGGTTCGAACTATCTCAATTAACCCTTTTTACTACCACAGCTCCTTCTTAGGCTGCACAAAATCGTCTAAATTTAGCTAGATTAACCCGTTAAGCGTGAGCTATTGGTAGTTCAAACCATCCTGCCAAGCGAGGATATTTGGCTTCATTCCCACCTAAAATCGTAATTTTACCATAAATATCGTTATTACTTAATCATATGCCCCTATTTTACGTTTAATATGAAGATATTAACATGTACAGTAACAGCAATAAAACAAGTGGGAATAGTATTTGGGAGGTGAAAAAACGAATTATTGCTGACCCTCCAGTCATGAGGTGAGAGGCGAACACGACGTATACCCTCCCTCTCTGAGGCCTGAAGGCAGACTGAGCCCTCAGTCTTGCTTTCTTTGAGTCCGGCGTGGCAGAGGTGGTAGGTCGAGGGGTTGAGTGGGGGGGGCTTCTGCATCAGATGATGCAGAAGCCGGTGAACCTGGTGCAGCACCAAGTGGTGAAAGGTGTGCAGCTGGTGAACCTGGTGCAGCTGCACCAGCTGGTGAAAGGTGTGGAGCTGGTGAACCTGGTGCAGCTGTACAAGTTGGTGAATGGTGAAGAGGAAGCCTTTGGGGAAGAAGCTCCTCGATTGCTGCTGTAGGATTCAACGCAGTGCGTGGCACCTCAGCAACAACCTGAGCACGCACTGAGGCTTCATCAACCTCAGCACGCATTGCGGCTCGATGCTCAGGCAGAACAAATGCCGAGGGGGTCAACGGTGTGTCGCTGAAGGGGGACACTGCGGGGATGACCGTTCCCATGACATGCGAAGGCGGGGTATTCAAAGTGCCCACAGCAAGTAGCGTAGCAAACAGGTGTGGGCTGCGGGCTGGTGATCCTGCTGGAAGCCAGGATGAGGCACCGCCACGCGAGGTGGATGGAAGAGGTGACGTGGGAAGTTGGGGGAAGTTGGGTGATGGTAGGAGGTAATCGGCGATGTTATGGATGGGATGAGATGTAGATGGGATGGATGGTGATGGTGGATCCGCTGGGGCTGGTTCAGTTGGTGGTGGTGGTGGTGGGTCGTTCGTCGTTGCTGGGGCTGGTTCTGCTGGTGGTGGTGGTGGGTTGTCTGACGTTGCTGGGGCTGGTGGTGGATCGGCCAAGGTGGGGGCGTCGAGGCGGAGTCGCTTGGGCGGAGGTGAAGCCCAATCCTCATCGTCAGACCACTCGTCCGACTCACTCTCGCTCGCCGTCTCACCCGTCGTCGTCAGGTCCAGCACCTCGTTGACTACATCTTCCAGCTGGGAGTCCCGCAAATGTTTCTTAACATCCCTCTTGTCCGACATGGCAGCTGGCGTATGGCGGTAGGCTGGCGTATGGCGGTAGGCTGGCGTATGGCGGCAGGCTGGCATAGTTAGCTTACGATGCTGAAACCAAGAAATGGAAATAAAGGAAAAACGTAATTGACGTTGATAGTTGTCATGACGCAAGTTCGCCATCACTGGATCCATATAACGTTGGTATAGTTCACCATGACATAGTCATAGTTTTGCATTATCCGATTCCAGATGAAGTGAGTATAATGGATTCATGACGGTATAGTTCCGCATTTTGTAATTCAAATGGGGGAACACCATGACGTAGTCATAGTTTGGCATTATAAGAATATATTTTTACCTTGGGGCTCTTTGGCCAAACACCCTGGGGAACAAGAACAACACAACAGGGAAGGGGACAAGATTTTTTTTTTATATATATATACGGTATAATAATACCTTTATATATTAAATAAATATAATCAAATAAATCCCATATATAAAAAATAACCATATAAATACTCGATTATGGGCCCTACCCTTGCTGTGGACCTAGGGGGTGGTCCCATGGACACCCTGGGGAACAGGAACAATAAAAAAAAAATACATAAATGAAATATAATTATAAATACAATAAAACGATATAAATAAAATAAATAAAATAAATAATAACTATAATAAATCCCAATATATAAAAAATAACCATATAAATACTCGATTATGGGCCCTACCCTTGCTGTGGACCTAGGGGGTGGTCCCATGGACACCCTGGGGAACAGGAACAATAACAAAAAAATTACATAAATGAAATAAAATTATAAATAAAATAAAACGTTATAAATAAAATAAATAACAACTATAATAAATCCCAATATATAAAAAATAACCATATAAATACTCGATTATGGGCCCTACCCTTGCTGTGGACCTAGGGGGTGGTCCCATGGACACCCTGGGGAACAGGAACAATAACAACAAAAATACATAAATGAAATAAAATTATAAATAAAATAAAACGATATAAATAAAATAAATAAAATAAATAGAAACTATAATAAATCCCAATATATAAAAAATAACCATATAAATACTCGATTATGGGCCCTACCCTTGCTGTGGACCTAGCGGGTGGTCCCATGGACACCCTGGGGAACAGGAACAATAAAAAAAAATACATAAATGAAATAAAATTATAAATAAAATAAAACTATATAAATAAAATAAATGAAATAAATAATAAATCCCAATATATAAAAAATAACTATATAAATACTCGATTTTGGGCCCTGCCCTTGCTCTGGACCTAGGGGGTGGTCCCATGGACACCCTGGGGAACAGGAACAATACAACAAAAAATACATAAATGAAATAAAATAAAATATAATAAATAAAATAAAACAATATAAATAAAATAAATAAAATAAATAACAACTATAATAAATCGCAATATATAATAAATAACCATATAAATACTCGATTATGGGCCCTACCCTTGCTGTGGACCTAGCGGGTGGTCCCATGGACACCCTGGGGAACAGGAACAATAACAAAAAAAAATACATAAATGAAATAAAATTATAAATAAAATAAAAATATATAAATGAAATAAATAATAAATCCCAATATATAAAAAATAACTATATAAACACTCGATTTTGGGCTCTGCCCTTGCTCTGGACCTAGTGGGTGGTCCCATGGACACCCTGGGGAACAGGAACAATAAAAACAAAATACATATATGAAATAAAATTATAAATAAAATCAAACTATATAAATAAAATAAATAAAATAAATAACAACTATAATAAATCCCAATATATATAAAATAACTATATAAATACTCGATTATGGGCCCTGCCCTTGCTCTGGACCTAGGGGATGGTCCCATGGACACCCTGGGGAACAGGGACAATAAAAACAAAAAATACATAAATGAAACAAAATTATAAATAAAATAAAACGATATATATAAAATAAATAAAATAAATAACAACTATAATAAATCCCAATATACAAAAAATAACTATATAAATACTCGATTTTGGGCCCTACCCTTGCTCTGGACCTAGGGGGTGGTCCCATGGACACCCTGGGGAACAGGAACAATACAAAAAAATATATAAATGAAACAAAATTATAAATAAAATATAATGATATAAATAAAATAAATAAAATAAATAACAACTATAATAAATCCCAATATATAAAAAATCACTATATAAATACTCGATTATGGGCCCTGCCCTTGCTCTGGACCTAGGGGGTGGTCCCATGGACAACCTGGGGAACAGGAACAATAAAAAAAATATATATAAATGAAATAAAATTATAAATAAAATAAAACAATATAAATAAAATAAATAAAATAAATAATAAATCCCAATATATAAGAAATAACTATATAAATACTCGATTATGGGCCCTACCCTTGCTGTGGACCTAGGGGGTGGTCCCATAGACACCCTGGGGAACAGGAACAATAAAAAAAAAAAAATGTAAATGAAATAAAATTAGAAATAAAATAAAATGATATAAATAAAATAAATAAAATAAATAAAAACTATAATAAATACAAAAAATATATAAAATAACTATATAAATACTCGATTATGGGCCCTGCCCTTGCTCTGGACCTAGGGGGTGGTCCCATGGACACCCTGGGGAACAGGAACAATAAAAAAAAAATATATAAATAAAATAAAATTATAAATAAAATAAATTGATATAAATAAAATAAATAAAATAAATAAAAACTATAATAAATCCCAATATATATAAAATAACTATATAAATACTCGATTATGGGCCCTGCCCTTGCTCTGGACCTAGGGGGTGGTCCCATGGACACCCTGGGGAACAGGAACAATAAAAAAAAAAAATATGTAAATGAAATAAAATTATATAAATAAAAACAAAAAAAAGCTATAATAAATCACAATAAAGAAAAATAGGCCTATATATAAAATAACAATAGAAATACTCGAATATATATATATATATATATATATATAAAATAAAGATAGGCCTAGCCCATGCCTAAACATATAAAATATCCCAGCTGTGAGGAAAAGGTAAAAGGTCAAGGAGTGCTGACCCGCCCCGGGCAAGTAATTATGGGATTAGCTTAGGTACTTTACCCAGACATCTGTGGCTGTCCAAAGGTTCACTGCTGTAGTGTAGTGTACAGTGGCGCATACAAGTCTTGTATTTTTTATGTCAGGCTATTTACCGTGACATATTTGTACTTACCGTGACATTTTTGTCTAAAAAATTCGTTTATAATCTATCCACACTTCACTGTTAGTTACTTCACTCAAATAAAACTGTGTATTCACGAAAAATTGCCCAAATTGGGCATAAAATAATGCCAAAAATGGGCAAAACACAACTATATTTCGTAATTACAGCTTTATTATACTTTGTATGTAGTATTTATTGATAAATATATTGGTCTTTCAAGCGAAAATGAAGGTTTTAGGGCAATATATATACGACACACACGTATAGCCTAGCTTACATTCGTAATCACAAACCTAACATAAGTTAGGAATGTGACTACGAATGCTTACTACACTAACCCTACGAATATGATATAAATAATATTATTATTCACAGTTCACAACACTTCCACTGGGTCCATTCTAGCCACCTAAAAACACATGGCTGGCTATGGAGAGGTTAACAACGAGGCACAAAGTCACAAATCACGAGTTATATACATAAATTATAAATAGATAGCCACAAATAGCCTCTTAGTACATAAATAATCAAGATTTGCCCGCCTGAAACCCGCTCCATGGCGGGCAATGGAGGCGAGACGAGATTTAAAGGTCCGGGAGTACTACATAAGAAGAAACATAAGAAAATGGGAGGTTCTTCAGAAAGCCGATTGGCCTAAGCAAGGCAGATCCCTCACAGACTGGCGGCCGGCTCACAACTGGTGAAACAAAGCCCGGCACTCCTCACACAGGGACGCTAGGGGGTTGCCAGATATTTAATTTTGTAACTTACTGATGGCTAACTTACCAGCCAAAAATGCGTCCAAATCACGTCATAAACTTATTTACCACGAATATTTCTAACTTACGGGAGGCATTATAACGCGATTGCGTCATACGAGCACTCTTCGAGGGGTGGCGTTATGACGCGATCGCGTCCTAAAGATGCGGGAGGGTTAATGTTAAGAACGGGGTGTTACTTAAATCTATGAGGTGGTGAAAAGCCCATTTTACTTTCCAGACTTGCCCTCCAGTGTTCGAAGCCACAGGTTGACGCAATTCTATTCTATTCTATCTACATTGTTTATCTATTTGCTCAGGCCCATTCCCCATTTTTTTTTAAACTGGAGGTTGTCGACTCGAGACAGAGCCCAAATAGGAACAACATGGCACAAACAAAAATGAACACACACGCATGTCTATACCTGGGTATAACCCATTCAGTATCAGTGACGTCTTTTTTCATTATATTCTTGCAACTATTAGACGATTTTATTCAGCAAAGGAGGGACATCTACCAATTAAAAGGATACAGGCTATCTGAATTAATCCTTTTGTCTGCCATATATCCTTCCCAAACTGCATAACATTGTTTAAAAATAGCTAGAATAAAATAGAGAAGACGGCGCTGGTAAACAAGAGGTCAAAGGGGTTGTGCTTGGCTTTTGGCCTATGTATATATTTATTAATGTATTTTTTTAGTTTCCTCGCTAGATCTCCATCAAGATTAAATAAAACACCCCTTACACCTCCTTTCAAGATCAATTTGTACATTTTTCGGTAGAAAAATGTCCTGGACGAAGGCCAGTTCCTTCTAAAAGTATAGGCTCGCTATCGCTCGCCAGGAAAAACTCGACACCTAAATGGCATGACAGATTTTAATATTGACAAATAAATGGGGCGAAAGGTTTCAAACTCACCAAACTAATGGAACGAACGTCTTAAAACCTCAACACTAATATGCTAAACATGAGGGAGAAGGGGGTCCAGAAAAAGCGAGTACTACCCCCTTAAACATAGTTATGTGTAATAATATACACATACAGTATAATATCTGCATAGGTGTTCGTTAATGTCAATGTGTGTAAACTACTGTATGTGTGCATGGATTTTTGGTAAGTCGATGCCATATGTAGAGAGTGTATTATTAACTCCTTGCGACATATACGACGCGATCGCATCATATGGAACTTATAACCAAAAACTCATATGACGTGATCGCGTCATATGGACTTATCTCCATGCCTCTCCAATAAGTTTATGACGCGATTTTGCGTCATATGAGCTCAGTAAGTCCGATAAGTTACCTTACGATAAAACCGTTGGTAGCAACCTCAGCCTCCTCCGATAATTCTAACGGCCGCAGTGTTGTGAGTGTAGTGCGAGGCAGTGGCAATGATCCCGGGGCTCCCGCCTCCTCGGACTTATTGGAACATAATATGTCTGAAGGAGTTAAGGGCGGTCACCTGCTTTGTTTTTCTTTCTCTGGCTTGTATCCATTCGGCCCCATTCAGCCCACTGTTTTAAGACTTTTATCCCCATCCAGTTGTCGATTTTTTCCTAGCGAGCGATAGCCAGCCAGCATTGTGTGGAGAAATCCGGCTTCGCCGGAGAAATTTTTCTATCGAAAAATGTACAAATTTAGCTTGCTGTCAAAACAAAAATATATATATGCTGGCTCGCTACCGCCAGGAAAATATTGACACCTGGATGGGGGTAAACGTCTTGAAACAGTAGGCTGAATGGGCCCGAATTGATACAAGCCAAAGAGAGGGAGAGAAAGAGAAAAAAAAAAGCAAGATGGGCTCCCTTAAGGGGGTAGTGCTCGTTTTTTGGCCTATGTATTCATTTATATATATTTTGAGTTTCCTCGCTAGACCTCCATCAAGCTTAAAGAAAACACAACATAGACCCCCTTTCAAGATAAATTTGTACATTTTTCGGTAGAACAATTTCCCGGGCTAAGGACGGTACCTTCTGTTATTACAGGCTCGCTATCGCTCACCAGGAAAAAATAGACACCTAAATGGCCCAAAAGGGGGTGAAAGGTCTCAAAATTGCCAACCTAATAGAATAAACGTCTTCAAATCTCAAGACTAATATGCTAAACCTGAGGAAGAAGGGGGTCCAGAAAAAGTGAGTGCTATACCCTTAACTTATTTTTAGTTTTGTATGATTTGTTATAATATTCGATCTTATCCAAAGTTCCTGAACAATACATACTGCAGTTGCCCTCTGACCCCTGACCTGTGCGGACGTCCCCAGTGACCGCTAGTGAACCTGTTTACCCTTAGTGAGGTCCTAGTGAACTTTCTTAGTGATGGCTGTTGTTGATGAGTCTACTGTCTCCTCCCATACTCTCCAGCTTTGTCTTGCTTTGCAAGAAAGACTGGAGAGTGTGGAGCAGGAGATTCAGTGTCTCAAAGATGAAAATTTGGCCTTGAGACTAGCTATGGCGGAGAAGAAGTGTGAGGCTACCGGAAGTGTTCCCAGGGATCGTGAAGCCCCTTGGAAAGTGGTGTCAACCAGTGCAACGGCCTGCAAGCTGAAAAGGCAGCCACTCAAGACCCACAACAACTTCAGCACCTTGGCTGATGAGAGTGATGGCGAGGAAGTGGCGATCATCGAGGCAGTGAGAGGGGAGGGGGGGAAGTCTACTGCTGTTGCTGCTACAACTCCTGCTACACGCCGACAACGGAAAAAAGCTAAGTTCATTGTCGGTGATTCAATGGTTAGGTACCTTGACGGGGCTACTAACACTCATGTTAGTAAAGTTGTCTGCCTACCTGGAGCCGGAGTCGGGAGGGTGGCAGAGAAGATGGATGGTGTCCTAGAAGTGGGTGGGGAGGACCCCATCATCTTCATCAACGCGGGATCCAATGACATATGGAGATGCAGGACTGAGGAGTTGCTGACCAAGTACCAGGAAATGCTGGAGAGGATCAAGGAGAAGGGAGGATTTCCTGTGGTACACAGTATCCTGCCAAGAAGAGGGGTACGAAAGGAATGGTCTTCCAGGGCTATTGGTGTAAATAGCCGGCTGGAGAAGTATTGCAAGGCAAAGTCAATACCATTCCTAGATAACTGGACCCACTTCTATGGTAAGGATGAACTGTATGCCCAGGATGGAGTACATCTTTCTCGACTAGGAGTTTCGACCTTGGCCAGCTCACTGGACAAGATTGTTGCGGGGTTTCGTTAAAAAAACCTGGGTGTGTAAGTAAAATACTGTCTCCATATGGAGCAGGTACGTCATGTGACAAACCAGCGAGTAAAATAGAAATAATCAGTCAAGATAGTGCGAATATAGTGATGTGTAATAGTATTATCGATAACACTACACATGTAACTGATAGTAAAGATGAGATTACTGATAGAGCAGAATTTCCGTCTAGAGCTAGTAGTTCAACAGGAAATAATAAGTTAGCTAAAAACAATAGAAAATTAGTTGCAAATAAAAGTAATAGGTTGAGGGTATATTATACAAATTGTAGGAGTTTATGTAACAAAATGAACGAACTTAGAGCACTCGTTAGCACAGAAAATATAGACATAATAGCGCTAACTGAAACGTGGATTAATACAGAATCTAGGCATTTTTTAGCAGAATTTGATATTCCAGGATATAGTTTGTTTAAATATGACCGAACAAGTAGGAGGGGCGGGGGTATAGCAGTGTTTGTCAGGAGTACATTAAAAAGCTGTATTAAATCAGGTATTAGACTAAATAATGATAATGAAAGTGTTTGGGTAGAGGTTAACGAAGGTAGTGAGACCATAGTTATTGGAGTTATATATAGACCGCCTAATATGAGTAGAAATGGCGGAACATCGTTATGGGAGGAAATTAAAATAGCATCAATGTTTAGCAATGTGTGTATTATGGGGGATTTTAATTTTCCGAACATTGATTGGCAGCACCAAATAGGCGACTCCGATTCAGTAGAGTTTATTGAGGTTGTACAAGATAGTTTTTTATTTCAATTCATAGATACGCCAACTAGAGGTATTAATATTCTTGATTTAGTTTTCAGTAACAATGAACATATGATAAATGATGTAGAGATTGGTGACCACCTAGGAAATAGCGATCATAAATCTATTTATTTTAATATACAATGGACAGGGAATGCTAAAGAGAATACGACACTTATCCCAGATTTCAGAAAAGCCGATTATGGTGGGCTAAGAAGAGACTTAAGGGTGGACCCTATTGTTAAGCAATTAAGTCAGGATATGCCAGAGTTAAAATTGCCACCTACATATAACCAGTTTATTGCTTCACTCCACAATGCTCAAAATAAATATATCCCTAAAAGAAAATTTAGATCGCCGCAGAACCAACCAAAATGGATGACTAATAAGCTAATAGATCTTATAGGAAAAAAGAAAGGAATATATAGAAAAATAAAGAAAGGCGAAAATCATCTACATATATACTATCAGACTCTATCAAGACAGGTAAAAAGGAAATCAGGAAAGCAAAAAGAAATTATGAAATAAGGATAGCCAGTGACTCAAAAAATAACCCTAAAGCTTTTTACCAACTATATAAATCTAAAGTTAGAGATGTAATAGGCCCCCTAAAAACTTCAATAGGAGAAATAACAGAACATGATTTAGAAATGTGCAGTACATTAAATAGTCAGTTTCTTTCCGTTTTCACTAATGAAAATTTGGCACAGATTCCAGAAGTCAATATGGTATATAGTGATAGTATAGAAAATATGTTAAGTACAGTTAGTATAAGTAGAAATGATGTGCTTAAGGAAATTGACAGACTGAAACCTCAAAAATCGCCTGGTCCTGACGAGGTATATGCTAGAGTATTAAAAGAATGCAGAGATGAGTTAAGTAACCCATTAGCATTTTTATTTAACAAGTCTTTAGAAACAGGTTTAGTTCCAGAAGCTTGGAAGCTTGCAAATGTAGTTCCGATCTTCAAAAAGGTGATAAATCGATAGCATCCAATTACCGTCCCATTAGTCTCACATCAATCATAGGAAAGTTGCTAGAGTCTATTATTGCTAGGAAAATTAGAAGCCACTTAGTAAAATTTAACTTAATAAATTCTTCTCAGCATGGATTCACTCAGGGACGTTCTTGCCTTACTAAATTGCTTAGCTTTTTCTCAGAGGTATATGAAGCAGTAGATAGTGACAAGTCATATGATATTATTTATTTAGATTTCAGTAAAGCTTTCGACAGAGTCCCTCATGAGAGATTGATGAGAAAGGTTGAGGCACATGGAATAGGGGGATCATTGTTGGGATGGATTAGGTCATGGCTAATTGGTAGGAAACAGAGAGTCAGCATAAATGGTACCAAGTCAGAGTGGGGAGCAGTCAAAAGTGGTGTCCCCCAGGGATCGGTATTAGGTCCCCTGTTGTTTCTTATATACATAAATGACCTAGATTTAGGTATAACTAGTAGGATAAGTAAATTCGCAGACGATACTAAAATGGGGAGATCAATTGATTCAGATAGCGATATAGAGTGCCTCCAAAGGGATCTAGATACCTTACACGAATGGTCAGTAAATTGGCAGATGAAGTTTAACATTGACAAATGCAAGGTATTAAAGATAGGGAAGATGCATACAAATGTTAAATATAAACTAGCTAATTTAGAATTAGAAAATTCAGACTGTGAGAAAGATCTAGGTGTGTTTGTTAGCAATGATTTGAAGCCTAGAAAACAGTGTATAAGCGTTCGTAATAAGGCAAACAGGATTCTCGGGTTCATCTCTAGGAGTGTGAGTAACAGAACTGCTGATGTTATCTTAAAACTTTACTTGTCATTAGTGAGACCCCTTATGGATTATGCTGTCCAATTTTGGTGTCCTTATTACAGAATGGACATAGATTCATTGGAGAGAGTACAGCGTAGAATGACAAAAATGATCCATAATATTAGAAATCTTTCGTATGAAGAAAGGTTGAAGAAATTAGGTTTACATTCGTTAGAGAGACGCAGAGTTAGAGGGGATATGATAGAGGTGTTCAAGTGGGTTAGTGGGATTAACAAAGGGGACATGACAAATGTACTAAAGCTCAGTGATAGCGAAAGAACTCGTACCAATGGTTTTAAATTAGATAAATTTCGTTTCAGAAAAGATATAGGCAAATATTGGTTTGGTAACAGAGTTGTAGATGGGTGGAATGGACTACCAAGTGCTATAGTGGGGTCTAAAACGGTAGGGAGCTTTAAGATAAAATTGGATAAGCATATGGACGAGAAGGGTTGGGTGTGAAGGGGGATCAGCCGGGTTGGGCCAATCAGCACTCTGCATACCCCCATAATCCTGCGTTAATCTCTAACCGTTTTGGTAAGATGATCCTCAGGGTATTAGAGTGTTGATCCTATAATTGGGCTTTGTAATTGAACTGGGGTTGTGTGGGACAGGGATCTGCCTTGCTTAGGCCATTCGGCTTTCTGCAGACTCCCATTTTCTTATGTTCTTATGTTCTTATGCATAATATGTGTACTGTGGTGACCGGACAACTCAACCAGTAGCTCTCAACCAGTGCCAAATCAACCAAGACCAACCAAACCAGTTCCAAAATATAGTATTAACCTAACCTAACTGCATTGGTTGATTTGGCACTGGTTGAGAGCTACTGATTGAGATGTCCGGGAATCTTTATCATCTTTCTCAGTTATTATCGTTCTCACTAGTTATTATCGTTATTATAAGTCATAATCGTTAACACAGTGGTGTTATCTTAATGACAGTTATTTTCACCGTTATCACTGGTATAATTATGATAATCACATTTATTTTATAACTTGCGCATCTGTTATTATACAGGGTGTTTAAAAAATAGATGGTATAACTTCAGGACTGTGTTCCCTATATCTAAATAATAAAAATAGTTCCTATGAACATATGTCCGGAAACGCTTGGTTTCCGAGTTATAGGCTTTTAAAGCATGTGCTAACCAGAATACTTTTATCTCCCACAGGTTACGTCTTGCATGACAGGATTGTCTGGGGAGCGGTGCATGTTGAATGGACATGTACTCATTTCAGGAGAGAGCAGATATGCACTTCATGTATGGTTTGGCAAACTGTAATGCAGTACAGGCTCGTCGTCTGTACCAGGAAAGGTTCCCAGACCGAAGATGTCCCAGCAGGAAAACATTTGTGAATATCCATCGCCACCTGTGTGAATGTGGGACCTTCGAACCTCGTGCTGGCAAAATACAAAAATGTATTAAAAAAAATGCATTTAAAAAATGTATTTACAAACATGTGGGAAATAAAGGCATTTTGGTTAGCACGTGTTTTAGATGCATATAACTCGGAAACCACGCGTTTCCGGACATGTGTTGTTGTTGTTGTTTCCTAAGCTGCCTGGCCGAACAGCCCCGAGTCCCTGAGGAAGGCCATGGCCACGATCGGGGTTTCCCACAGAACTCTCATTGAGTGTAGATTGTGTTGTTGGCGTAAGTGGTTGTGTGAAATGCAGTCTTCTATGATGTGTTTAATGGTATGAGGTGCTGTGTTACATCCCGGGCAGGCGTCGACAACGGAGTCATCCAGTCTCTTCTGATAGCTCAGGAGAGCTGGATGGTGTCCGCATCTCAGCCTGGCCAGGTGGACTCTGTCCTCGCGAGGAAGGGAGGATTCGGAAGGATGGATTTCGGGAGGTCGTGCATGCAGCTGCGTGTTGTCTGTGAGTGAGTGGATGGATCGGCGAGAGATGTGTTCATAGGAACTATTTTCATTATTTAGATATAGGGAACACAGTCCTGAAGTTATGCCATCTATTTTTGAAACACCCTGTAGTTCTAATAAACATAACATTGATTTAAAAAGCTATAATTCATAACGCTGCAACAAAAGTTATTATCACACCCATTATTGTCGACAACAATTAATGTTACCGGCGTCATATACAGTATTTTATTGATAACAGGCCTATCCTTATTAATTACTCGCATACAACAGATGCTTTATTTATATTCAGAGCATAACATTGTCATAGTTTTTGCTTCAGTAATGTATACACTATTTAGTGTAATAATATATTATCAGCATAGCCTAGTTCGGTACTAGTAAATAGTGTGTGTGTGGGGGGGGGGGGGATAAGTAGATATATAGCGAGTATTCATATAAGTTAATCAAATACCTTTATGATTATAAGTGTGTATGTGTGTGTATGTGTGGGCGAAATAAGTAGATTGATAGAGAGTATACATATAAGTTAATCAAATGCATTTATGATTATGTGTGTGTGTGTATGTGTGTGTGTAAGATTTATAAATTATGAGTGTGTTATTGAGATAGAATTATAGAATTTGTGTAATAATCATGTTAATAACCTTACGTAACCCCCCGCAATATAACCCAATGTTCCACTTTAAGGGGGCCCACTTCGTTTTTCTTTTCACTCTCTTCCTCTCTCTCTGGGTTGCATCCATTCGGCACCATTAGCCTACTGTTTTAAAACGCCTAACCCCATCCAGGTGTCATTTTTTTCCTGGCGAGCGGTAGCGACCCAGCATTTTATTTTAAATGTATTTGACAGCAGGCTAAATTGGTAAATTTTTCGATAGAAAAATGTCTCCGGCGAAACCGGATTTCTACATACAATGCTGGCTCGCTATTGCTCGCCAGGAAAAAATTGACACCTGGATGAGGATAGACGTCTTCACACAGTAGGCTGAATGGGGCCAAATGGATACAAGCCAGAGAAAGAGAGAAAAGGAGAGAGAAAAAGCAGATGACCCCCCTTAATAACATTAAAATGCAAAACCTGCCCCGACTTAAGATTTTCGTTGAAGGCAGCGCTGACCAGGACACCAATACTGAACAGGGGAAGTAATCTGATTAAGGGGGGTCACAGTTTTTGTTTTTATCTTTCTCTCCTTTTCTTTCTTTCTCTGGCTTGTATCCATGCGGCCCCATTCTGCCAACTGTTTTAAGACGTTTATCCCCATCTAGGTGTTGATTTCTTCATGGCGAGCGATAGCGAGCCAGCATTGTATGGAGAAATCCGGCTTCGCCGGAGAAATTTTTCTATCGAAAAATTTACAAATTTAGCTTGCTGTCAAAACAAAAATAAATATATGCTGGCTCGCTACCGCTCACCAGGAAAATATTGACACCTGGATGGGGTATGTCTTAAAACAGTAGGCTGAATGGGGCCGAATGGATACAAGCCAAAGAGAGAGTGAGAGAAAGATAAAAAAAAACGAGGGGGGCTCCCTTAATGTAGAGCCACCGACAGTACTCTGAATTTTGTGAATAGATGAACATTGACATGTGGGGGGGGGGGGGGGGAGGGAACATATACAGATATTCCTGTGTGTGAACCAATGGATATGTGGAGGCCTACATTAAATAAAGGTGGTGCTATGTGTGTGATTGAGGGGGACTCAAAGCGTTAGCCACGTTGCGATGGAGAGAAACATCCACTATTTTCCAAATACCACACAATCATTGACCATTACTGTAGTAAGTAATTAACTTTCGACCAGTCTAATTACACGCGGGGAAACGGTTGCAAAATTATTGGTAAATCTTTTAACTCACACGAATCTAAGAATGTCTTCTTCAATCGAGTTGTCAACTTGTGGAATGGGCTTCCCCGAGACGTTATAGACTGCAGCACCGTTGATTATTTTAAACTTCGCCTAGACAAATATCTCGCATCAAACCCGCGACTGACTGTGTTTGTAAATGAATAACTTCATCAAAAGATTATTGCGTTTATATATTACTAAGACGTTACTCTCTTTTTTCCCAGATATACGAAAGATCCTTATAACTTATGTTACTAACCCATCTGTCCCCTACTAACTTCCTAGTCCTGCCACGGACATTAGTTCCAGGGCAGTGGTTTCCTTTCCAAGGTTCCCTTACCCACTCTAAACCACTGTTTGGACACTTGATCTGCAGTGATTTGGAGGACAAACAGCCTAGAGGGGTCACTAGACATGTTGTTGCTTGATTTCCTTTGTACTCCTTTGTACCATGACCATTATTGGAATGATCTTTACCAGGATTGGGAATAGGAAGGAATATAATCAACTTCCAAATTGCAGAGTACCCTCTACCGTAACCCTATTTAAATAATAATGTCCAATCAATATTCTAAAGCGGCATTCAGAAGATGACTTAGCATAGATTATGGGATGCCGTCGGGTCGAGGAACAGTTTCGCCATACACTGACAGGGCAGCATTGAGCTCATGGATACTGAAGTAAACATTATATGACTCTTCACCATGAGAAGGGGCTAGCCTCTAATAATAGTATATAATTGGTTATGCAACAAATAATTCTTACACATCACAGTTCTCTTTTCATACATAATTACCGGTTCACATAATACAATATACATAGGAAATATTAATAACATAGAACACTATAATGTGGTAAAACACAACACAAATAATATACTTTAACCCAAATAGTACCGGTGACGTCTTTTCCTTTATATTTTGGCAACTTACGGTCATTAAAAGGCTACAGACTAAGTCAATTAATCCTTTTAGATACCATATATCTTTTCCTAAGCTTTTAGATACCATATATCTTTTCCTAAGCTTTTAGATACCATATATCTTTTCCTAAGCTTTTAGATACCATATATCTTTTCCTAAGCTTTTTATAAGCGTCAACATGCAGCTGAAATCGTAACAGACGTCATCGGTACAGTAAGGGTTAAAATATAAACCTGTATATATTGACCTTTCTCCCTCGTGTTTAGCCGTGTGTGGGTAGCAGATGAACTGTGGACCGGACCCTGGATCATATTGTTGTCCCCACACCACAATGACGTTCAGCCCATTAGTTTGGCGATTTGAACACCTTTCACCCCATTTCGTTGTCAATTTTAAGACCTTCCGTGCCATTTAGCTGTCGATTTTTTCATGGCGAGCGATAGCGGGCCTGTAATTCTAAGAGGAACCGGCCTTCGGCCGGGACATTTTTCTACCGAAAAATGTACACATTTTTCTTGAAGGGGGTTCTAGGGTGTGTGTTTTTGTTTTGTTTACCTTGATGGAGGTCTAGGGAGGAAACAAACAAAACAATAACACTAGGCCTACCTAAATTAGCAAATATATACGCCCATCCCCCCTTAACGTACAGTATACACGCCCATCCCCCCTTAACGTACAGTATATACCTGTATATGTTGACCTAACTCTTCCACAACAATATACACGCCCATCCCCCCTTAACGTACAGTATATACCTGTATATGTTGACCTAACTCTTCCACAACAATATATACGCCCATCCCCCCTTAACGTACAGTATATACCTGTATATGTTGACCTAACTCTTCCACAACAAAGCCGTGTGTGGGTAGCAGATGAACCACAAACCGGACCCTGGATCATAATATTAATGTCCCAACACCACCACAATGTCTCTCTGGGTGTTGTCTTTGTGAGAACCAAACCTCCAGGAATTCTATTGTGGTACCGTTGTTCGAATCCCTTTATGTCAGCTGTGTGGGATTCCGGATATTAAGTGGAAATGGACTGGTTTTTCTGCCCCCCTTCTCCCTCGTGTTTAATCCCATTGTTGTCTCATTAGTTTGGCGATTTGAGTTTACACCCCATTTCTTTGTCAATATTAAGACCTTTCGTGCCATTTACCTGTCGATTTTTTCCTGGCGAGCAAAAGCGAGCCTGTAATTTTAAGAGGAACCACAATGTCTCTGGGTGTGGTGTCTTTGTCAGAACCAAACCTCCAGGAATTCTATTCTCGCACCGTTGACCGAAACCCTTTGTGTGAACTTTGTGTCGTGGTGTCAAACGAAGGAAGAGTTCATTATTTTTAGTCTATTATTGTATATGCAAAGATAAAATTATGGTTTTCAGTTCAATTGATGTCTTTGGAAGTGATACAATGGACAAACAGATGCTATTTCATGAACATTTTATTGAGAGTACCGTGGTGGCCTGGGTGGTATTGTCCAATAACTGTGTTGGTGGTGTAATGGTTTAGGTGCTTATATTCTGGGTGTGGTGTCCTGAGTTGGAATCCCGGGAGGGCCATATGCTTTCATTAGTTTATTCAAGTACATTGGGGTTTGTATTTGATATTAATGTTAAAGAACGGGGTGTTACGTATTCCTTCTTATATTCATCATAGTCTTCACACAAAATTGCTCCGGTTTGACTCCCTGCTTTGTGGGATTCTGGATATTAAGGGTATTTTGTGAACATTTGGTTTCTTCTCTCCCATTTCACTTTAGTTGTAATATATTTTGTTCGTCATAAAAAGTCAGTCATATAATGTTGTATTTCTCTGTTGAATGGTATACATATATATATACTGTATATATATATATATATATATATATATATATATATACTGTATATATATATATATAATATATATATATATATATATATAATTACTAATAATTGACCTTGGAATTGTTCGGGGAGGGAAGCCTATAAATAATAATGAAGATACGTTGATAAAGAAACATGGATAATGTAAATAGTGGCCGATTTAAGACAGAGCCCGAATAGGGACAACACAACAGAAAACTCATATTAATGAAGGGTGTAAATATTGACAGGACATTCTCTTTTATTTGACACATGATAAAATATACGTGAGATTGTATCATAGACTTCCCAAATTGACTAATAATTTGAACGTGACGATAGTGCGTTGTTATGTGTGCGATTAGTTTGCTTGAAAAACAGATTAACTTGCTCATGTAGTAATGTACACCCTATGTGGTGGATTGTGTTCTTTTATTTATAAATTATATTTTGCTAAAGCGTTATTTCTACGTAACTATTTTGATTATTTCTTTTGTCTTTATATTGTCCCGTCCCAGTTTTGGTTTGTATATTTTGCAAGTTTTGTATTTTAATACTAAAATACGAATGGATACCTTATTACACGTTATGACTTACTATAGGTAGCGTCAGCGAACTTGACAATAATCTTGATCCCCTTAACATCTTATAACTCTGAATTAATTAAAGCAATCGGGCTGAAGTTACTATCATTTGGGAAGAGTCCACCAGATAATAGGTGTGGATATTTAGAGCCAGTTTGCTCTAGGCCTTTTTGAGTTACAGATAGGTAAGGGGTAAAGATTATTGTTTTAAGACATTTATCCCCATCCAGGTGTTGATTATTTTTTGGTGAGTGATAGCGAGCCAGTATTGTATGAAGAAATCTGGCTTCGCCGGAGACATTATTCCATCGACAAATTTACAAATTTAGCCTGCTGTCAAAAACATATTTAAAAATATACTGGCTTGCTGCCGCTCGCCAGGAAAAATATCGATACCTGGATGGGGATAAACCTCTCAAACAGTAGGCTGAATGGATACCAGCCAGAGACGGAGAGAAAAGGAGAGCAACAAAAGAAGGTGACCCCCCTTAATGCTATCAATACATGCTCCCCTCGTCGTGTCACGCATGGACACTTCTTGATTAGTTTCTGGTTCAATCATATTAAGGGGAGTTACCGGCTTTTTATATCTTTCTCTCCTTTTCTCTCTTTCCCTGGCTTGTATCCATTCGACCCCATTCAGCCAACTGGTTTAAGACGTTTATCCCCATCCAAGTGTCGACTTTTTCCTGGCGAGCGTAACGAGCCAGCATTGTGTGGAGAAACCGGCTTCGCCGGAGACATTTTTCTATCGAAAAATGTACAAATTTAGCTTGCTGGCAAAACAAAAATATATATATGCTGGCTCGCTACCGCTCGCCAGGAAAATATTGACACCTGGATGGGGGTAAACGTTTTAAAACATTAGGCTGAATGGGGCCGAAAGGATACAAGCCAAAGAAAGCGGGAGAGAAATATAAAAAAGCGAGGTGGGCCCCCTTAATAAATGATATCTATTGTGAGGCTCATTAACCCTTGCTTTACCGGCGACGGACTTTTAAATGTTATTCTGGCTACTATTAGACGATATTAATAGTCAGTATACAAAGGCCCTCTAGCAATTGAAACGCCTCCAACTATCTCACTTAACTCTATTTACTTCTACATATCCCTCTTAAGGGGACAGTGGCTGTTTGTTTGGTCTATTCATTCATTTAATCATATATTTTTTTAAGATCCTCCCTAGACCTCCATCAAGCTTAGAAAATACCCCCTAGATAGATTTGTACATTTATCGGTAGAAAAATGTCCCATATATATTGCTGATACAAATTATTGATCAAAACATACTTGGTGCCGAAACATCACTTATTACCGCGACTGTACAGTAGGGGTTAATATTCAGACTGGTAAAGTTTGTTATCGTGAACAGTCGCGCTAATAAGTGATGTCTCGGCACCGAGTATGTTTTGATCACTATCGGCAATATCTAAGCTTCATTTCTTCATATCGAGTTAAATATAAAAACATGTTCCTACACTGACCCACCCTATTCATCATCTGACATACATTAATACAGCACAGAACAAGCCCAACGTAATGACAGCTGGGACATGACTTATTAGCGCGACTGTACCTCATAAAGAATCGCTTTACCTGACAGCGTAACCCTTTCAGCTCTTAATTAAATAATAACCCCTTCATTACCGGTGCTGTACTTTCAACTTCGTTCTGGCTACTATTAGACGCATTTTATTCACTTTAAAAAGGGCCTCCAGCAATCAACAGACTTCGAACTATCTTGACCCTTTTTACAACCACAGATCATTCTTGAGCTGCAAAAAATCGTCTAAATATAGCTACAATATTATGAAAACAACGTCGCCGATACAGAAGGGGTTAAGGGATCCCACCTCGCCTTTTTTCTCTTTCTCTCCCTCTCTTTGGCTTGTATCCATTCGGCCCCATTCAGCCTACTGATTTAGGATGATTACTCCCATCCAAGTGTCAATATTTTCCTGGCGAGCGGTAGCGAACCAGCAAACTAAATTACAGCAAACTAAATTTGTACATTTTTTGATAGAAAACTGTCTCCGGCGAAGCCGGATTTCTCCATACAAGGCTGGCTCGCTATCGCTCGCCAGGAAAAAATCGAGACCTGAATAGGGATAAACGTCTTAAAACAGTTGGCTGAATGGAGCCAAATAGATACAAGCCATAGCGAAAGGGAGAGAAAGATAAAGAAAGCGAGGTGGGTTCCCTTAACATTGATGGCCAACTGGATGGGTCTGTATGGCCAGTCCTTTATACAACATTGCTATAACTATCCACCCAACTATCCAACTATTCACCCAACTATCTAACTATCCACCCAACTATCTAACTATCCACCAAACTATCTAACTATCCACCCAACTATCTAACTATCCACCCCACTATCCAACTATCCACCCACCTATCTAACTATCCACCCAACTATCCAAATATCCACCCAACTATCCAACTATCCACCCAACTATCTAACTATCCACCCAACTATCCAACTATCCACCCAACTATCTAACTATCCACCCAACTATCCAACTATCCACCCAACTATCTAACTATCCACCCAACTATGCAAATATCCACCCAACTATCCAACTATCCACCCAACTATCTAACTATCCACCCAACTATCTAACTATCCACCCAACTATCTAGCTATCCACCCAACTATCTAACTATCCACCCAACTATCTAACTATCCACCCAACTATCTAACTATCCACCCAACTATCTAACTATCCACCCAACTATCCACCCAACTATCTAACTATCCACCCAACTATCCAAATATCCACCCAACTATCCAACTATCCACCCAGCTATCTAACTATCCACGCAACTATCCACCCAACTATCTAACTATCCACCCAGCTATCTAACTATCCACCCAACTATCTAACTATCCACCCAACTATCCAACAATCCATCCAACTATCTAACTATCCCACCCAACTATCTAACTATCCACACAACTAACTAACTATCCACCCAACTATCTAACTAACCACCCAACTATCCACCCAACTATCTAACTATCCACCCAACTATCTAACTA
Source organism: Paralithodes platypus (assembly GCA_032716605.1). Lineage (NCBI taxonomy): Eukaryota > Metazoa > Arthropoda > Malacostraca > Decapoda > Lithodidae > Paralithodes > Paralithodes platypus. The sequence goes on along the minus strand of CM064577.1, from coordinate 35,172,681 downwards.
TCCACCCAACTATCCAACTATCCACCCAACTATCTAACTATCCACCCCACTATCTAACTATCCACCCAACTATCTAACTATCCACCCAACTATCCAACTATCCAACTATCCACCCAACTATCTAACTATGCACCCAACTATCTAACTATCCACCCAACTATCTAACTACCCACCCAACTATCTAACTATCCACCCAACTATCCCACTATCCACCCAACTATCTAATTATCCACCCAACTATCCAAATATCCACCCAACTATCCACCCAACTATCTAACTATCCACACTACTATCCACCCAACTATCTAACTATCCACCCAGCTATCTAACTATCCATCCAACTATCTAACTCTCCACCCAACTATCCACCCAACTATCTAACTATCCACCCAACTATCTAACTATCCACCCAACTGTCTAACTATCCACCCAACTATCTAACTATCCACCCAACTATCTAACTATCCACCCAACTATCTAACTATTCACCCAGCTATCTAACTATCCACCCAACTATCCAACTATCAACCCAACTATCTAACTATTCACCCAACTATCTAACTATCCACCCAACTATCCAACTATCCACCCAACTATCTAACTATCCACCCAACTATCTAACAATCCACCCAACTATCCAACTATCCACCCAACTATCTAACTATCCACCCAACTATCTAACTATCCACCCAACTATCTAACTATCCACCCAACTATCTAACTATCCACCCAACTATCTAACTATCCACCCAACTATCCAACTCTCCACCCAACTATCTAACTATCCACCCAACTATCTAACAATCCACCCAACTATCTAACTATCCACCCAACTATCCACCCAACTATCTAACTATCCACCCAACTATCTAACTATCCACCTAACTATCCACCCAACTATCCATCTAACTATCCACCCAACTATCTATCTAACTATCCACCCAACTATCTAACTATCCACCCAACTATCCACCCAACTATCTAACTATCCACCCAACTATCTAACTATCCACACAACTAACTAACTATCCACCCAACTATCTAACTATCCAACTATCCACCCAAATATCTAACTATCCACCCAACTAGCTAACTATCCACCCAACTATCCAACTATCCACCCAACTATCTAACTATCCACCCAACTATCTAACTATCCACCCAACTATCTAACTATCCACCCAACTATCCAACTATCCTCCCAACTATCTAAATATCCACCCCTCTATCCAACTATCCACCCAACTATCCACCCAACTATCTAACTATCCACCCAACTATATAACTATCCACCCAACTATCTAACCATCCACCCAACTATCCACCCAACTATCTAACTATCCACCCAACTATCCACCCAACTATCTAACTATCCACCCAACTATATAACTATCCACCCAACTATCTAACTATCCACCCAACTATCCAACTATATAACTATCCACCCAACTATCTATCTATCCCCCCAACTATCTATCTATCCACCCAACTATCCACCCAATATCCACCCAACTATATAACTATCCACCCAACTACCTAACTATCCACCCAACTATCCAAACATCCACCCAACTATCCAACTATCCACCCAACTATCTAACAATCCACCCAACTAGCTAACTATTCACCCAACTATCTAACTATCCACCCAACTGTTCAACTATCCACCCAACTATCCAACTATCCACCCAACTATCTAACTATCCACCCAACTATCTAACTATCCAAACATCCACCCAACTATCCACCCAACTACCTAACTATCCACCCAACTATCCCAACATCCACCCAACTATCCAACTATCCACCCAACTATCTAACAATCCACCCAAATATCTAACTATTCACCCAACTATCTAACTATCCACCCAACTGTTCAACTATCCACCCAACTATCCAACTATCCACCCAACTATCTAACTATCCACCCAACTATCTAACTATCCAAACATCCACCCAACTATCCACCCAGCTATCTAACTATCCACCCAACTATCCACCCAACTATCTAACTATCCACCCAACTATCTAGCTATCCACCCAACTATCTAACAATCCACCCAACTATCTAACTATCCACCCAACTATCTAACTATCCACCCAACTATCTAACTATCCACCCAACTATCTAACTATCCACCCAGCTATCCAAATATCCACCCAACTATCCAACTATCCACCCTACTATCTAACTATCCACGCAACTATCCTCCCAACTATCTAACTATCCACCCAGCTATCTAACTATCCAACCAACTATCTAACTATCCACCCAACTATCCAACTATCCACCCAACTATCTAACTATCCACCCAACTATCTAACTATCCACACAACTAACTAACTATCCACCCAACTATCTAACTAAACACCGAACTATCGAACTATCCACCCAACTATCTAACTATCCACCCAACTATCTAACTATCCACCCAACTATCCAACTATCCACCCAACTATCTAACTATCCACCCAACTATCTAACTATCCACCCAACTATCTAACTATCCACCCAACTATCCAACTATCCACCCAACTATCTAACTATGCACCCAACTATCTAACTATCAACCCAACTATCTAACTATCCACCCAACTATCTAACTATCCACCCAACTATCCACCCAACTATCTAATTATCCACCCAACTATCCAAATATCCACCCAACTATCCACCCAACTATCTAACTATCCACCCTACTATCCACCCAACTATCTAACTATCCACCCAGCTATCTAACTATCCACCCAACTATCTAACTCTCCACTCAACTATCCAACTATCCACCCAACTATCTAACTATCCACCCAACTATCTAACTATCCACCCAACTATCTAACTATCCACCCAACTATCTAACTATCCACCCAACTATCTAACTATCCACACAACTATCCAACTATCTAACTATCCTCCCAACTATCCAAATATCCACCCAACTATCCAACTATCCACCCAACTATCTAACTATCCACCCAGCTATCTAACTATCCACCCAACTATCCAACTATCCACCCAACTATCTAACTATCCACCCAACTATCTAACTATCCACCCAACTATCCAACTATCCACCCAACTATCTAACTATCCATCCAACTATCTAACAATCCACCCAACTATCTAACTATCCACCCAACTATCTAACTATCCACCCACCTATCTACCCAGTACTATCCACCCACCTATCTACCCAGTACTATCCACCCACCTATCTACCCAGTACTATCCACCCACCTATCTACCCAGTACTATCCACCCAACTATCCACCCAACTATCTAACTATCCACCCAACTATCTAACTATCCACCCAACTATCTAACTATCCATCTAACTATCCACCCAACTATCCATCTAACTATCCACCCAACTATCTATCTAACTATCCACCTAACTATCCACCTAACTATCCACCCAACTATCCATCTAACTATCCACCCAACTATCTAACTATCCACCCAACTATCCACCCAACTATCTAACTATCCACCCAACTATCTAACTATCCACACAACTAACTAACTATCCACCCAACTATCTAACTATCCAACTATCCACCCAACTATCTAACTATCCACCCAACTATCTAACTATCCACCCAACTATCCAACTATCCACCCAACTATCTAACTATCCACCCAACTATCCACCCAACTATCTAACTATCCACCCAACTATCCAACTATCCACCCAACTATCTAAATATCCACCCATCTATCCACCCAACTATCTACCCAACTATCTAACTATCCACCCAACTATATAACTATCCACCCAACTATCTAACCATCCACCCAACTATCTAACTATCCACCCAACTATCCACCCAACTATCTAACTATCCACCCAACTATATAACTATCCACCCAACTATCTAACTATCCACCCAACTATCCAACTATATAACTATCCACCCAACTATCTATCTATCCACCCAACTATCTATCTATCCACCCCACTATCCACCCAACTATCCACCCAACTATATAACTATCCACCCAACTACCTAACTGTCCACCCAACTATCCAAACATCCACCCAACTATCCACCCAACTATCTAACAATCCACCCAACTATCTAACTATTCACCCAACTATCTAACTATCCACCCAACTGTTCAACTATCCACCCAACTATCCAACTATCCACCCAACTATCTAACTATCCACCCAACTATCTAACTATCCAAACATCCACCCAACTATCCACCCAGCTATCTAACTATCCACCCAACTATCCACCCAACTATCCAACTAACTATCTAACTATCCACCCAACTATCTAACTATCCACCCAACTATCCAACTATCCACCCAACTATCCAACTATCCAACTATCCACCCACCTATACAACTATCCATCCAACTATTCACCCAACTATACAACTATCAACCCAACTATACACCCAACTATCCAACGATACACCCAACTATCCAACCAACCACGCAACTATCCAACTATCCACCCAACTCGTGTTATTAGTATTCATTGAGGTCAAATCAGTCGTAATGGGCAAAATGATAAATCCCGTTTGATCCCCAACACATGTATTTGTTAAAGGGGGCTATTCATTTGATTAAATATTTATATTTTATAATTATTATTTTGTGTTTTACTTTCCTCCCCAGACCTCCATCAAGCCTCAAAATCATCTCTTACCCTCCCGTCGAGATATTTGTTTACATTTTTCGGTTGAAATGTGTCCCGGCCGGATTGTAGGAGGGACCTACAATTACAGGTTGGCTATCGCTCGCCTGGAAAGAAATTGACATATTTTACATTTCCGATTGTATATATGACATAATTATCGAGGTACCTTAATTAGAGACAGATGATAACCTTGTCCAAAAGGATTGTTTATTATGGAGACGAACATGCAGCAATAACTTCCAACAGACCCATGGAGGAAGCGAAACAAACACACACAAAACTCTCAAAAGATCAAACACGCAAATATTCCTTAAGAGGGGATGGGCCGTTTTTCTGGTCCCTCTTTTCCCTCATGGTTAGACTCACTAGTTTTGAGATTTTAAGACGTTTTAAGACATTTGGTGAGTTCAATATCTTTAGCTCCATTTCGTTTGTCAATTTTAAGACCTATCGTGCCATTTACGTGTCGATTTTTTCCTGGCGAGCGATAGCGAGCTTGTCATTGTAAGAGGAAGCGGCCTTCGGCCAGGAAATGATTCTACCGAAAAAAAGTATAAATATATCTTGATGGGGGGTGATTAGGGGGTGTTTTTCTAAGTTTCAGGGAAATCTAGCGAGGAAACTAAAAAATATATTAAATATATGAATTAATAGACCAACAGACCAGCCCATCTCCTCTTAACTTTGAGTCAAACTAGAAAGAAAAACGAATCAACGTCAACGATAAAGTTTGTGAGAAAGAAGTATACAGTATATATTGGAAAACTCGATAAACAAGTTGTAGGAGTTTAGATCATATGAGAAAAATATATATACTTTTATTGTTAACCCCTTCAACACCGTGACGCCGTTTTATCTGGGATTCTGGCGAAATTTTTGATTATTTAAGGCAGTTTAAGAAAGACTTATGTAATTCAGAGGGTTATAGAGATCGTATTTACCTTTTATATCCTTGAGGTAGATTATAAGCTAAATAATAGCCCGTAATGGTAGCCCGAATAGCAAAATGGGGCAACTGGGGTTCCATGTGTGGTGTCTCTTTGTGCAGTTTGAGCACTTCGGATTGGTTGGTTCCATATTCTTGAATTTTTGTAGGCATTTGTTGGTCTGATGTTTTTCACTGCAGATACTACAGAGTCAGGCACATACAACTTGTGGTTATTTTCTTCTTTGTGCCCATGCTATTGGCATTTGTGGCACTGCAAGGGTTTTCTGCCGTTCACTTCGTCAAGGGTTTCTAGGATGGCTTCGGCTTCGGTATCAAGTGGGGTGAGTATGACCTGACTTTGTTTGTTGGTCGAGGCTCTGGCATTTAGTGCGAGATGACATTTTTGTATGGCATCTACAAGGTCATAATTATGAGGTGGGAAAAAGTCATTAGTGGCAGAGCCAGCGAACTAGGCCCTTTTGGGAGATGGTGTTGCTTAGGTGGCTGATCTGGGTGCATGGGCTTGTTGAATCTTCCTTCGGTTCTTTTTGTTTGTCACCAATGTATATCCGTCTTCATTTCCGGGCGTGCTGATGTCTTCCTGGTTGAAGCCTGGGTGGGAAGTTCTGGTTCATGGTTCTGAAGCTCCCTCCTTCATTCTTCGGCGGTGGACTCAGGCACGCCCGAGCCTGACGGCACAGTATGATTGGCTGTGCGTGCACAGGTGTTCTGCAATGCCCAGTTCTCCTTCAATATTTCTTCTCCCTTACTTTGTTTCGGCACTGCGTTACTAGTATCATAATTGTAACCAGGCAGTGCAGGCTTCCACAAAGATCTGTTGCAGGGCAGGCTCTGGTGGTGATAATATCTAGAGTGAAAGTGTTTATCATCACTTAGCGGCTGCCGAGGGGGAAAAGTCGTCAGCCAATCAGGGTACTCAGTGTTACAAATAGCTTCCTTACTCTCCTCACCTCTCGACACATTCGAGGCCGCTTGCTGATTGGTCGGTTGTCTCAGTTCTGGTGCAGCACTCCTATTTTGCGCTATCTTCGTAGCTCAATGATTTATACACTGAATTTCGGTGTGAGCATCCTAGGTTCGAATCCCTGGACTGCCACATGTATTTGTTGATTTAATTAATTGAGTTTAGGGGTAAAGTCGGTTGGTGGAGGAAAGATAATAATTCCTGTCAATTTATTCTCCAGAATAATATAGATTTGCTTCATTATTTGATTTAGTTTTACGAATCGTGGCGGGCAACACTCTGGGTCGAGTATTATTATTTCTCCCAAATACTACACCTCTATTACATTATACAGTAAAGCCGGGTATCACAAGATTGCTTTTATATTCAACATTCGATCATCAACATTTTTTCTGGCAACATTTCTGGAATAGTTTGCACTGGTATCGGAAACTAACTGATGGTAGATGAATATAGGTAACAGAAATATATTAACTGTTGACGTCATAACCTGCCAGACCAGTGGTGAGGATAAATATTGAGGGAAAAAGCGCTCGTGTGATACCGACTTAAAACTACCTGTTCATGTTGACAAATTCCGTTGATGCCAGGGATATACTCCAATATTTGATGGCGTTATTAAATCTTATGTATAATTTGAAGTATTCAAATGTCGGCTTGATAAAAAGAATCTCCTGATGTCTGTATTCTAAAGAACCACTTCCCTAAAAATGTCTGAGCACACAACGATGATATTTCGATATATTTTTATGATTTTTCTGGATGTGGTGTCCCGAGTTCAAATCCCGGGAGGACCACATGCGTTCATTAGTTTATTCAAGTTCATTGGGGTTTGTAATTGATGATTAATGTTAAGAACTGGGTGTTACTTAAAGCAACATATTCCTTGTCAGTCTATTATGAAATGTTGAATAATATATATTGTTATTCAAATGAGTCAAAAAGTTTTACATTAACCCTTTTAGTACCAGCGACGTGTTATATTTTATTCTAGCTATATTTAGATGATATTATACAGCTTAGGAAGGATCTGTGGTAGTTAAAAGGGTTGGTGGATAAAGTTTGAAGCCTTATTAATGCTAGAGTTCCTTCCTTAGCTGAATAAAATCGTCTTATAGTTGCCAGAATATGATAAAAAGGACGTCCCTGGTACTGAATTGGTTAAACTAGGATATAATATATTCTCATTATTTTGCATGATAAAGTATAACTATTTTTGCTGGTTTTTCTGCACGCATGAGTTTTGCTAATTCGTATTCATGAGTAATGTATTTTAAGGGAGCCCTCATCGCTTTTTTTATCTTTCTCTTCCTCGCACTTTGGCTTGTATCCATTCGGCCCCATTCAGCCTACTTTTTTAAGACGTTTACCCCCCTCCAGGTATCAATATTTTCTTGGCGAGCGGTAGCGAGCCAGCATAAATATATTTTTTGTTTTGACAGCAAGCTAAATTTGTACATTTTTCGATAGAAAAATGTCTCCGGTGAAGCCGGATTTCTCCATACAATGCTGGCTCGCTATCGCTCGCCAGGAAGAAATCGACACCTGGATGGGGATTAACGTCTTAAAACAGTTGGCTGAATGGGGCCGAATGGATACAAGACAGGGAAAGATAGAAAAGGAGAGAAAGAGAAAAAAAAGCAGGTGACCCCCCCTTAAAATACATGCATATGTAGTTCGGATTTGCCACTTGCAACAAACATTACCATCAATACGTACAGTCGGCCTAATAAGTGATGTCTCGGCACCAAGTATATTTCAATAATTGGTATCAGCGCTATCTAACGTATAAATCATCGTTCAGAGTGAGATATACAACCATGTTCCTATCTTTACACACCCTATTCAACATCTGACAGACATTAATACAGCACAGAGAGAGACAAACGTAATAACAGGTGAGACATGACTTATTAGCGCCACTGTACAGTCGCGCTAATAAGTCATGTCCCAGCTGTCATTACGTTTGGCTTGTCTGTACTGTATTAATGTCTGTCAGATGTTGAATAGGGTGGGTACGGTGGCTCAAATAAGTCATGTCCCAGCTGTCATTACGTTTGGCTTGTCTGTGCTGTATCAATGTCGGTCAGATGTTGAATAGGGTGGGTACGGTGGCGCGAAAAAGTCATGCCCCAGCTCTCATAACGTTGGGCTTGCTCTGTGCTGTATTAATGTCTTGTCAGATGTTGAATAGGGTGGGTATGGTAACGCTAATAAGTCATGTCCCAGCTGTCATTACGTTTGGCTTGCTCTGTGCTGTAATAATGTCTGTCAGATGTTGAATAAGGTGGGTACGGTATGGCTAATAAGTCATGTTCCAGCTGTCATTACGTTTGGCTTGCTCTGTGTTGTATTAATGTCGGTCAGATGTTGAATAGGGTGGGTATGGTGGCGCGAATAAGTCATGTCCCAGCTGTTATTACGTTTGGCTTGCTCTGTACTGTATTAATGTCTTGTCAGATGTTGAATAGGTTGGGTATGGTAACGCTAATAAGTCATGTCCCAGCTGTCATTACGTTTGGCTTGCTCTGTGCTGTAATAATGTCTGTCAGATGTTGAATAGGGTGGGTACGGTATTGCTAATAAGTCATGTTCCAGCTGTCATTACGTTTGGCTTGCTCTGTGCTGTATTAATGTCGGTCAGATATTGAATAGGGTGGGTACGGTATTGCTAATAAGTCATGTTCCAGCTGTCATTACGTTTGGCTTGCTCTGTGTTGTATTAATGTCTGTCAGATGTTGAATAGGGTGGGTACGGTATCGCTAATTAGTCATGTCCCAGCTGTCATTACGTTTGGCTTGCTCTGTGCTGTATTAATGTCGGTCAGATGTTGAATAGGGTGGGTATGGTGGCGCTAATAAGTCATGTCCCAGCTGTCATTACGTTTGGCTTGCTCTGTGTTGTATTAATGTCTGTCAGATGTTGAATAGGGTGGGTACGGTATTGCTAATAAGTCATGTTCCAGCTGTCATTACGTTTGGCTTGCTCTGTGCTGTATTAATGTCGGTGAGATGTTGAATAGGGTGGGTACAGTCGCGCTAATAAGTCATGGCCCAGCTGTCATTATAATCGTTTGGCTGGCTCTGTGCTGTATTAATGTCTGTCAGATGTTGAATAGGGTGGGTAAGTGTAGGAACATGTTTGTATATTTCATTCGACATGAAGAAATGAAGCCTAGATATTGCTGATACCAATTATTGATCAAAACATACAATAATTGAACGATATTTTGTAGTTTAGGAAGGATCTGTATTAGTTAGAAGGGTTGGGTAAGATATTTTTAAGCATTTTTATTGCTAGAGGTCCTTCCTAAATGTAATAAAACCATCTAATAGGTACCGGAACATGATAACAAGGGCGTCCCTGGTACTGGATGGGGACATGGGCCGTTTTTCTGGCCCCCCTTTTCCCTCTTGTTTAGCCCCATTAGTTTTCAGATGTTAATATGTTTGCCCCATTAGTTAGTCGATTTTAAGACCTTTCGCCCCATTTCTTCGTCAATATTTAGACCTTTCGTGCTATTTAGGTGTCGATTTTTTCCCTGGATAACGATAGTGAGCCTGTAATGTTGGAAGAATCGGCCTTCGGCCGGGACATTTTTCTACCGAAAAATGTACAAATTAATCTAGAAGGGGGATCTATTGAATGTTTTTTTAAGTTTGATGGAGGTCTAGAGGAAACTAGAAAAATAATGAATACATGCAAAATCGCCCAAAAAGTTAAACTTTAGAGGGTCGTGTTATCATGTCATACACGCCTATAAATCCTATGACCATTATTTTGTTCAACCCATGGCGGCCATAATGCTCACAGGATTGCTATTGAGGGGGTATGGGCCGTTGGTTTCTGGTGCCCCTTCTCCCTCGTGTTTAGCCCCATTAGTGTTCATTTTATATGACGTTCGGCCCATTACTTTGGCGATTTTAACACCTTTCGCCCCATTTCGTTGTAAATTTTAAAACCTGTTGTGCCATTTAGGTGTCGATTTTTTTCCTGGCGAGCAATAGCGAGCCTATAATATTAAGAGGAGCCTGCATTTGGCCGGGACATTTTTCTACTGAAAAATTTACAAATTAATCTTGAAGGGGTCCAGGGGTTGTTTTTCTAAGTTTGATGGAGCTCTAGTGAGGAAATTAATATATGTATGAATAAATGAAATATTGACAAAAAAAGACAGCCACTAGCCTCTTAAAGACATTCAACTTCGCTTCCCTCGCAAATGGCCGACCTCTCAAAAACATGTACCGGTATTTTGGTTCCGTAGCGTATCGGAAACCGATATTGACAAACTGAGCATTCAGATAGGGTGACAAACGAAAGCCGAGTCCATAATTTTTGGTCTTATTATATATATATTATTATCTTATATTAAACTAATGAAAGCATATGGTCTTCCCGGGAATCGAACTTGGGACACCACACCCAGAATATACACAAAGCAAAAGAAAAGACAAATATGCTCCCAGTCGTGTCCTGGAGAAAGGTACCGGTATGTCCTCATTGATATTCCCCACTACTATAATTATGTTATCCTCTCTCTCTCTCTCTCTCTCTCTCTCTCTCTCTCTCTCTCTCTCTCTCTCTCTCTCTCTCTCTCGCTCTCTCTCTCTCTCTCTCTCTCTCTCTCTCTCTCTCTCTCTCTCTCTCTCTCTCTCTCTCTCTCTCTCTCTCTCTCTCTCTCTCTCTCTCTCTCTCTCTCTCTCTCTCTCCAAACACATCCCCTGGCATTTTAAATATTTACACCAGTATGAATCCAATTTATTTATCCCTCGGCCGTGTATTTGATATTAATTTCAAGCTTCCATGTACGAGAGATTTTTGTATATATACAGTGCATGTGAATATATTTATCAGGAAAATTAAAGCGTTTTGTTTACAGCTAGATGCATACAGAATATATATATATATATATATATATATATATTGTCACTCCAATGAAGTTTAAGCATTGCAAATGTATCTGTATGTATTAGTCCATGGGCTAGGTGCCGAAACCCCCCCCCCCCCCCCCCACCCCCCCTGGGGATTTTTACTGACATAGATTTTTTTAAATCTTTTCGGTACGAAGATTCAGAATTTTCTTGTCTGCCATCTGGAAACTGCTGTATTTAACCGCCAGAGCCAAAATACATAAGAAACTCACAAAGTCTTATTTGAAAAAAATTATGTATGTATATACTCTGGCACCTTCCCCAGTTTTCCTTTTTTTTATTTTTTTAGGGGGGTGGCCGAATCTGCAATCAGCATATAATAAACAAAAGGCGAATTAAAATACACCAATAATGCAGTTTTTCTTGTATGTTTACATTTTAAACACTATAATAGTATATTTTTCAATACAAATATATTTACTAATGGAAACTAACACTGAAATATTGTATCGTAAAAACAAAAATAACTCACTTTCATGCAGCTACATAATGCATAGAACATGATTTCAGAAATATTTATGTAGGCACACATGTACAGTATTATCCTATTATCTAGGTATCATCTTCAAAGATGCAGTCTACGAGATTCACAGCTTCCGGGTCATCTTCATACTCTTCCGTATTATCTGGTTCCTCTAGCAACACATGCACCATCTCCTGTGGCAAGAGAGCTCCTTCTGCCCACTTTAATTCCATCTTCCCATTTGAAACATTCCATCCATGAAGTTCTGGTGCCAGAACGTCTTGATTTGCTGTGGCTGCCAGGTTCAAAATAAGGGCTTGACAATTAGCCCTTTGGATGTGCATTCTCAAGGAATACCGGCAAGGAGGCAAAAGGCTTATGTCCACTCCATCATAACTTGTTACTAATGTTGTTGTCTCCTTGGTCCTGAATCGTTGGATGAATTTCTCATGCCTTAGTTTGTTGATGTCTGTTGCAGATGTACCTCCATAAAGAAGGAATGTAAAATGTTCAAGTTCAGCAAACACATCGTCAGAAATTTCTCCTGAGCTTCCAAGTTATGCAAATGTGCCAACAAACTTTCCCCGTAGAACTAGGGCAGCTGAGAGCGCCCATGAATTTACACTTTCTCCTCCACAATGCAGAACTTCTGCTTATCAAAATTCATTTATCCCTAGAACTACTACTCTTTGGAATTCACTTCCCTCGAGTTGCTTTCCACAAACTTACAATCTACAAAAGTTTAAATCCAGTTGTTACAAACATTTTATGAATGGAGGATGCCTTTAGGCACATGGACATTTTTGTTTTATCTGTGTTTTTCCTTCCTCCGTTCATTGTCTCTTTAAAAAAAAAAAAAAAAAAAAAGTATCTTCATCATAGAAATTTTCCCCTTTCTGACGAACGCACTAGTGGTATCACAACCACTGAATGCATGTAGAGCAGGTAGAATGCAGCAGATATCTTTCCCAACATCCTTAATTAAGCTTTGTATGTCTATCAGTCGTCTTTTATTGCCTGTCCCTGTATCAAATAGAGCTGATTGTGTAATGTCCTGTGCGTACTTAAGAAGAAGAATGAAAACGTCTGTGTCTGGTGACCGCACAGTTATGGTAGAGTCAGATGAGCTCTGGTCTGCAATATGCAAGCAGTGGAGCACAATCTTTGTATCAGCTACCTCTTGATTTGATCTGAGGTCTTCAACATTTTCAGCAGTGGTATGATGGCCATCAGTGGTTGTCAGACAAGTGCACATATCTTCACAAACAAAGTATATATTTATACCAAGCAACTTTCTTGCATATTTATCTTGCTTCCTTTCATTCAGTAGGAAGAGTGTGAAACTGTTTGTTTTCATCATTATATAAGAATTTCTTCCAGTCTCTAGGATTTTTATCTTTGGTCCTTTGATCATGTACGTTGTGGAAGAACATCTTCGATTTCTTTCAAAACTCTTGATGGAGAGAGGATGGTAGGAGTCAGTTATGAAGTCCACATGTAGTTCCTTAGGGAGCTGTGCAAACAGACTTTCTGCTAGATCTTCAAATGTGTCAGGTAGGGTCACTTGAGCATGGAATAAAGAATTTCCGTCGATGATGTAACTGTTCTTTCTTTGAAGAGGTTTTGCAGCTCTGTGTTTCCCACCCTCCAGCAGGTGTAACAATTTGGACTTGTCAGTTTTTGTTGGTGTTCCATCTCTAGTAGCCAATGCCCAAGGAACTGGTCCCAAAGGAAAGCTTCAAACTCTTTCCAAACTGATATTATGTTCCACTGCGAGAAGAAACAGTTGACTAAATACGGCACGTTTCTCTCAGCTGTTACTCTTTTGGTCTTATTTAAGTGTCCTGTAACTTTTGCGGTCTTGGCAGTCGCTGAGAATGTCTTGAGATTGAGTTGCTTAATTGGTGCATTAAAGCTTGCTAATAAGTCTTTCCTGAATAAATGTTCTGAAAGCCTCTTCACCAACCTTGTCTGCATTTAGAAGATCACTCTCAACATCCTTTGGAGCTGGTGTGCCAGAAGAAAGACAGTACAGAAAATCTTTATTTTCAACTTCAAATGGGTTGCTGAAGTTTTGCAATGCTCCCATGATGGCGATTTATTGTTTGTTCAATCGTAATATCTACAGCATTTCTGGATGATGGTACATCTGTTCTACTCACACTGAACCCATTTTGTCCTATAAGTGTCTCGGCACCAGGATGTGTGCTTGGCAGGTTCAGCATAGTTAAGAAGTAAAGGGTAGTGTACCTTGCATAGTTTTGGTGATCATTTCGGCAGTAATTGTGGTAGTGAGCTTCCCTAGCCACCAAATCGATGTCCTGAATTTTAAGAAGAATATTTTAATCTTGTTTCTCTTCTGCAGCACTTTGTATTGACTCTTCAGCTGTCTCGGTCACACATTTCACAAGCGTCTCTATCTTTCTTTGCTTGGTAACTCGATTTTTGCCACAGAATATACACTCACCTGCAGGTAATAGAACATTTGTGCTGCTTTGCTGAGTTCTGAGTCTTTTCGAAGTACTTGAAGTATCATCAGTTGGCAAATATTTCCTCTTTGACAGTTTTGATGAGTTTGTAAAGTTTTTGTAACACCATCGATGATATCCATGCAGATTTGATGAGAATACATCAGTTACTTGGGAACAGATGTGAGGCAACTTTTCACTGACAGAATTTTGTGCTTGTCGTACTTCAACTGTGTCTTTGATTTTGTTTAAACTTGTCTCAGATAGGGGCCTGACTATCAAGTCTGATTTATTTTGTGGATAATGAACAATACATACTGCACCAGCAGCATTTTGTGGATAATGAACAATACATACTGCACCAACAGCATTTTGTGGATAATGAACAATACTTACTGCACCAGCAGCATTTTGTGGATAATGAACAATACATACTGCACCAGCAGCATTTTGTGGATAATGAACAATACATACTGCACCAGCAGCAATTTGTGGATAATGAACAATACATACTGCACCAGCAGCATTTTGTGGATAATGAACAATACATACTGCACCAGCAGCATTTTGTGGATAATGAACAATACATACTGCACCAGCAGCATTTTGTGGATAATGAACAATACATACTGCACCAGCAGCATTTTGTGGATAATGAACAATACATACTGCACCAGCAACATTTTGTGGATAATGAACAATACATACTGCACCAGCAGCATTTTTCTGCTCTGCTTTAGACGCCTTTACAGGTACCAACTTCAATGGCTTTTCATCAGATTTAGTTCCTTTCTCAGACATCTTGAAGCAATTTTAATCCCGTTAAATCACTCTGTTGTCATCTGCAAAGTAAAAAGATACATTAAATAACTTACTTAAATTTTGTTTTACTATGATACATAGAGAAAATTACCCAAACTAAAAGAATAACACCATACACAGGACATCAACCCGTTTTTGCCTTGCTAGTCTGAAAAAAGTGTTGAAATTCAAATGAGTGCTGAGAACACAGACAGAGGATATTTGTTGGCAGACAACCTAAATTTAATAGATAAAGTTCCAAAGTTTATGAAAATCATTACCCTATTAAATCCCCAGGGGGGGGGGGTAATTGCCGGCCCATGGACTATATATAGTCAGGCACATACCCCATTGCTGGAGGTGGCCAATGTTGAATAAACGGGAGAAAGAATGAGAACGGGTCAGCGAAACACATCCGAGACGTGAATGACTTATTGTACTGTACAGAGAACTTGGCCTTGTTCACTGGTACAATATTTACGGTGGAGGACTAGTCGTGGGAGAGGTGTTGATTTTTTGTTATTCAGTTTAAAAAGGGTCTACATCAGTTAAGGGAGCCCATACGGTATTGTGCAGCATAATTTACTGGTTCGGCTCAATGGTTTCAGGAGGGGGTTTAGTTTGCTCTCTAAACCTCTATCAAACTTTAAAAACACTCACAAGACCCCCCTTCGATATAAGTTTGTACATTTTTCGATAGAAAAATGTCCCTGCCGAAGGCCGATTCCTCTTCAAATACAGGCTCGCTATCGCTCGCCAGGAAAAAAATCGACACCTAGATGGTACAACAGGTCTTAATATTGGCAAAGAAATGGGGCAAAAGGTCCGAAAATCGCCAAACTACGGGGGCGAGTGTCTTGAAATCTCATAAATAATAGTGCTAAACATGAGGGAGGAGGAGGAGGACTCGAAAACCAACTGCCTCCCTTTAACAGGCTTCGACCACTACTACAGATCCGTCGTAAACTGCACACAAAATGGTCTAAATATAGCTATAGTACAATTATAAAGACTCGCCGGTACAGAAGGTTTTAATCCGTGATAATCTCGGCCATCCATTCATTGTCTTCATATCTGCTGTTTAATATAGTAATACTGTAATAGTTTCTTCCTCTCAAATATTTTCTTCTCAGTGTCCAAGAATAAACCAATTTGGAAGCACATACATATATTACCTAGCTGGCTCTTAAAAGATGTTACCTTTCATCAAAGAGCTAGGTCAAATTGTGTATTGTTAGAATTTATTGTAATTGTATTTCTATGAACCAAATAAATATGATCATTATCGTTATCAACCCTGACCTCCAATCTACATATCGAATCACGAAGTCTTCCGTATATTTACTATAGGCCATCACAATACATATAGAACGGATATAAACATACAAATCGACAGTAAAAGTAAAGCGGTCATTCGGTTTCTTATAAATACAATTCGGCCATAATTCTATCTTTAAGTAAACAAAGCCGGTATCACACAAGAGCTTTTATAGTCAACATTCTATGATCAACATTCTATGATAATTTTATTTGAATATTTTGCCCTGTTATAGGAAACTAGACTGGTGATGGATCAATTTAGGTGGCATCAATGTTTAATATGCTTACCTCATAAACTGCCAGACCAGTGTTGAGGGTAAATGTTGAGGGAAAAAGCGCTCGTGTGATACAGGTTTAACCCACCACTTTATGATCCCATCCATGACAATAACACTGAATCATATTGTTTTGTTGATATTAAAAAGGTGATAACCAAACTGAGTGACTATATTTGTACAATACAGTTGCTATAGATAAAGTTACTGAAGTTGGCGAAGGAAGATATATATTGACATTATTTATCATAGGTTTTCCAAGTGATCCGGGAAAATAGCTTCACAAACTGATATATAACAAGAGATTGAACCTAGACGCTACTGTCTCCTTGTGCAATTATAGATTAATTTGTAAAGTATAACGGTCTTGATAGCGTAACGCATAAGTGCGCGGAATTTCGATGTGAGTATCCTAGGTTCGAGTCCTTGGAGTGCCACAAGTATTTGTTGATTTCATTAATTGAGTTTAGAGGTGAAGTTGGTTGGTGGAAAAAACAATAATTACAAACTTCATAAATATGTATATTTTCAATTAGTTGTTCACTTGATTTTACGATATTAGGGAGATAACTTATAGTATAAGCTATATGAAATTAACTTCAACCAATACAGTCGTGGTGATTTAACCCCTTAACAACTGATTTTTCGATAACTAACGGAAACATAAGAAACTACTGTCCCTGCATTATATTAAGACCAAGTTTATTTAATGAGCACCATATTTCACTACAAAATCTTCAAAATAACTGAAATCTTTACCGTCAAATGAAAATAAACAGAGTATAGGAAATAAGTGTCCATACAATAAATGGCATATTCGGTTCAAGTCTTGAATGTCGTTAGTATCCATCGAATATAGTGAACATACTGTATAATTAAAAGGGCTATGCACTTTATTAACTTATAGCAATGGATAAAACATTGTTTAGGGAATAATATAACAAAGAATCACAGAGTTAAATGATGATACTACATGTAATCAAAACACTTTTAAGTATAGAAACAAGCTGAGCCAACAATAATAGGTAAACAACATTGTATCACAAATAGTTCAAAGGGACCTCAAGTGCAGGACAAACAAGACAATGTAAACCAGGAGACAAACAATGGGGGCGATGTAAATACCAGTGGCAGGTCTCTCTCTCTCTCGCTCTCTCTTTACTTTTGTTTTAACTTTGTAAGGAAGGTTTGTTTCAGATTGTACACATGTAAAGGTTTGGTTAATAATTCTAGGACCTAGGAACGATCTACAATAAATGTAGCTGCTGATTGGATGACACGATCTCGTAGAAAAAGCAAAGCAACATACCTTCATTAGATCGTTTAATAATCTGTACATAAGATTATCAATTATAATAGCATTTCAAACAGGATTATAGAGTCATTTAGATAAACATTACTATATCTTTATAAACATGTTAGTGTCGTGTTGTACGTAGCATAGCCTTAGCGTCGTGCACAGCTTAAACAATTTGTATACACTTCATAATTTGTATACACTTCATAATTTGTATACACTTCATAATTTGTATACACTTCATAATTTGTATACACTTCATAATTTGTATACACTTCATATATACACTTCATAATTTGTATACACTTCATAATTTGTATACACTTCATAATTTGTATACACTTCATAATTTGTATACACTTCATAATTTTTCATATGGCGGTAAATTAACTGCCATTGACTACAAGAACAATTCGATGTATATCAGTCACTTGATAATATTAATTAACTATTGCATTACTATTTGAACTTAAAATTAAATCATACCATATTTCCTTCTATACATTAAATCACATAGCGTATACAAATTCAGGTGGGTACCAAAATGTAGCATGAATCACAGCAATTTAAGGGGCCACGACGAATCCTGCGAACACCAGTCTTTCTCTACTAAACAATCACATCAGTTATATTTACGAGACAAAGGACTGGAGTTCTCGAAAAGGGGTTCCAGTCCTGACGTTATTCTTGGCTTAAGATTCCAATAGGGTTTATAGCCTCTGAAGTCCTATTTTAACTAACTAATTATTTCTGATTAGTTTTACATCATGCATTTTCTTGCCCTTTTTACATTTGAATACATTTACATAGCACACCACCAGTAGGGCTCTACTGAAGGATCACAGCAGTTACCGATATATTTTAGATTAGTTTTACTGCACCATGCACTTTCTTGTTTTTACATGTTAACACTTTCATTACGAGTGACGTCTTTTCATTATATTCTGGCTGTTATTAGACGATTAGATTCAGTTTAGGAAGGACCTCTAGCATAAACAGGCTACTAACTATCTCAGTTAACTATCTTAGCTACTACAGATCCTTCCTAAGAGGCAAAACATTGTCTAGATATAGCTAGAATATAATAAATAGACGTCAGCCGCACTGCAGCGGTTAATGTATGAATTTATATAGTTATGTACGCCATGCCGTACAATCACAAAGTTCGATTTCATAATGACTGACTTAACATAACACACTTACCATTACCTTAATTGAAATACATAAATTGAAAAGCATATTGTATTGTTCACAATGTTCAAAGGTGCCTGTTCTACAGCCAACGTATCTGTATTATTCCCCCTTTTCAACATTGAATTTCGTAATAAAAGTATATGCACCATCTCTGCCCCAATACCACTGAACAATTTAGCAGGTTGGAATACAAATTAAATGGAACAGAACTATGTCGGAGTAAACTTGTTTGATGTACCTTTATACAAGTAACATATCAGAGGGTTAACACAGCTCCATATTTCACTCGGGTGATCTTATCTTCATTGATAAAGAGGGGGGTGACAAATTTTATGTAACGCGTAAGAGAGAGAGAGCACACACAGACTTTGCGGTCCCAACTAGGTGGTCCGGCCTTAATACTTCTAGACAGGTACAGTTTATAGTGGAAGAATAGGACAGTAAATGTGAGTTACATAGATATACAGACTACACTGACCTTGCGGTCCCTACTAGATGGTCCGGACTTAATGCTAGAATAACATTTGCTACAGAGTGGAAGGCAAGGATAGCAAAGAAGAAGGCTCTCTCCCCACCCACCTCTCCCTCCGACCGTTCGTCGGCATGAAATTAAGTTGGGGGAAGAAGTGACCCAGCAGAATGAGAAAACAAATAAAAACTTCTACTGAGAAACTTATTATCTTTTTGTTTTCGTTTTCTGTTTCTGCTTTGAATATACTGCAGTCCCACTGAAATAATATCGGGGAAAACCTGTACCATCGAGATCTTAACTGGGAGGGCTTTGACATTGGTTGGACATTTCCAACACCTGTCTTATCTCGCTTGTTTTCACACATTTTGTTTTTTTCCCAAATTATTTCGTCCTCGTAGTTGTTCGTATAGGGTTTAGCAAAATAAAGGATTTCCAACCATATATTAATCTATTATCGTGCGTCACTCACTCACTTGCTTGTTCGTCAAGGAGAATCCACGCAATGCGAGCTAAGCTCATTATTATCGCGGCTCCTTAACTGGGAATGTATTGCGTGAGATGCATGTTAAGTGTTTATGTATCCTTTTGATACCTTTTGATATGTTCGCCACTCTTCTAGCGGCACCAAGGAGCGCGACGCCCCTCGTTTAGGGTGGTAATTTGGTGTAGTAGACTGTTTGAAGCGACAGCTCGCTCCCTTGCGAGGATGGGCTCGTCTGGCACCTTTTGCAGTTCGACATCCAGGGCTCTCTTGAAGCTGTCTAACGAGACGTCCCTCATGTCTCTTACTCGCCGTGGGAGTTTGTTGAAGAGACGTGGGCCTCTGTGTGATAACCAGCCCTCTCGCAGAGAGCCCATAGCTCCCCTGTTATTCATCCGGGGGATTTCGCATTCCCAGCCTCTCCTATCACTGAATTTCATGACTATCGGAGTATGTAGGTTTGGTACTAAACCCTCTGCGATTTTCCACGTGTATATTATTAGGTAACGTTCTCTTCTACGTTCCAGCGAGTACAGATTCAGTGCTCTTAAACGCTCCCAATAGTGTAGCTGTTTTATCGAACTTATATGCGAAGTGAAATTTCTTTGTACACTCTCTACGTCATTTATTTCACCTGCTTTGTATGGGGATGTTAATACGCTACAATATTCAAGCCGCGGTAGCACTAGAGATTTGAAGAGCGTTATCATAGGTACTTCAACGCGTGTTTTAAAAATACGCAGAATCCAACCCGTTAGACGTTTCGCAGCCGCCACTTTGACCTGGTTATGTACTTTGAAACCCTTATTTTCAGACATTAATACCCCAAGGTCTTTCACACTGTCTTTCCGTTCTATTATGTGGTTAGATTCTGTTAAGTAAATTGTAATTTCTTTAACACCATTATTATCTCCGTACCGTATTAATTGGAATTTTTCCTCATTGAATTGCATGTTGTTTTCCCTGGTCCACTGGAACACTACATTCATGTCTTCCTGCAGTCGGCCCGTGTCTTCTTGTGTGTTTACTATCTTGCTTAATTTTGTGTCATCAGCAAAAGACGACACCGTACTGTGTCTGGTGTTGGTATCTATGTCGCAAATTAGTATGAGGAACAGAAGGGGCGCTAGCACTGTTCCTTGGGGCACTGAGCTTTTGACATCCGAAGGCTCAGATGTGACTTGGTTTACTGCTACTGATTGTTTTCGGTTTACGAGGAAATTGTATATCCACCGTCCGATTTTCCCAGTTATACCTTTTGCTTTCAGTTTGTGGGCTATTATACCATGGTCACATTTATCAAATGCCTTAGCAAAATCGGTGTAAATGACATCCACGTTTTTCTTTTCTTCTAGCGCTTTAAGAATTTTGTCATAGTGTTCCAAAAGTTGTGAGAGACATGATCTTCCCGCTCTGAACCCATGTTGACCGGTGTTGTGTAGTTCATTTGTCTCCATGAATGTTGAAATTTTTCTTCGCAGGACTCGTTCGAAAACTTTAATGATGTGAGAGGTTAGAGCTACCGGGCGGTAGTTTTTTGGTAGTGCTTTACTCCCTCCTTTATGCAGTGGGGCAATTATTGCGTTTTTCAAGCTATCTGGTATGTCACCAGTGTCTAGACTCCTTCTCCACATTATAGCTAGGGGTTTTGAGAGGTTTTCCTTACATTTCTTCATTAGGATCGAATTCCATGAGTCCGGGCCTGGTGCCGAGTGGGATGGTATGTTGGAAATGGCCTCTTCTATGTCTTTTGGACCGAAATCAATATCCAGCATCTGAGGGGTTTCCGTGGGGGAGGTTTCCATGAAAAATATATTTTGGTCTCTGATGACTTTTGTTTCATCAGGCTCACTGAATGCCATTTCATACTGCCTGCTTAAGAGTTCGCTCATTTCCTTTTTGTCCCCTGTGAAAGAGCCATCCCCTTTGCTCAGTGGGCCGATGTTTGATGTTGTTTTAGCCTTTTGTTTGGCGTATGGAAAGAAGTATTTGGAATTTTCCTTTATACCTGCAATAGCTTTCCTCTCCTCTTCCATATGTTGTAGTTCATATGATATTCTTAGCCTTTGTTCAATTTCCACAATTTCTCTATCTATTTCGGCCTTTTGCCTATCCTGTAGATTTTGATGTGTGCGTTTTTGTGTGAGTAATTTTCTTCTTCTGTACAGCCTCCTCCTTTCCCGATCTTGTTTGCTTCTTCGTTTGTTTGTCTTGCAGGTATATGGTGGCTACAGATTTGGGTCATGGTTTCTGTTATTAAGACTAGACATTCTGCTGGTGTCAGGTTATTCATTAAATCTTCCCAGTCTATTTCCTCCATTTCTTGATTTACCTCTTCCCACCTAATGTTTTTGTTATTGAAGTTAAATTTACTGAAGGGGCCGGTTTTTGTTCTCGATTCTGAGGTTGTCTGTACACTTTCTAATGTTGTTTTGATCTCAATTAATTTATGATCTGAGTATGTTGTGTCCGATATGTTAATGCTGTGTACTAGAGAGTCGTTGTTAGTGAAGACCAGGTCTAAGATATTGTTTTCCCGTGTGGGTTCAGCAATATGTTGGGTAAGACTAAAAAAATCGCAAAGTTCAAAAAGCTCTCGTATTTGCTTCTCCGATGTTGTTTGCCACTAACTGGTTTTCTAGTTGTCTCCATTTAATGTTTGGTAGGTTAAATTCTCCTAGCCATATAATATTTGGTGTTGGGTTCCCCAGGGTTTCCACTTCTGATTTTATTTTGTTGAGCTGGGTTTTGAATTCTTCTCGGGATGAGTCTGGAGGCCTGTATGTAACAATAACTGCTAAATTTAGGGATTCTATTTTAACTCCAAGTATTTCCACCACTTCATTACTGTTATTTAGGAATTCAGTACATATCAGTGAGTCATGGATGTACAAGGCTACACCTCCATGTGATCTATGCGTTCTGTCCGCCCTATGTAGGTTGTAACCAGGAATCCATACCTCACTATCTTCCTGATCTTTAATGTGAGTTTCTGTGAGAGCCGTAAATATAGCGTTTCCTTCGTCTAGCAGGCCCCTAATAAATGGTACTTTGTTCGTGGTTCTATTTTTTAGGCCTTGGATATTTGCAAACAAGATTGGGAAGAGATTGTTTGGAGTACTATGTGTACCTAATAATCTTCGGGATGTATTTGCCACTCTTGGGAGGCCAGGAGGTGCTCGAGGTGTTCTATGTGCTCTTCCATCTCCCTCAGTCTCTTCATCTTCGTCTGCCCTTTCCCTCCTTGCCTTTTTCCTCTGTCTCGTCCTCGCATAGCTAGAGAGTTTTTTGGGCTACTATTCGTGTTAGGTCTAGCATATCTCCAAGTCCCTTTAATATGAAAAGCTGGGCATTTCATATTGTAGCAGGTCTTGTTCTCAAGTGATGTCTTGCAAAGGGATGGGTGGTGGTATTTGCAGGTTTCACTAAATCTACATCGTTGGAATGGCTGTGGATGTGTGTGTAGTCTGTATTTTAGCCAATTGGCGACATCTGGAAACGAAGCACCTGCGAAACACCTGCACCTCGCTACCGTCAGACGCTGCAGACGCTCTGTCAACGCTCTCACGATATCGATCATAATTTGAGTATTAACTACTCATCCTCTTCATTCTTGTGCATGAAAGGTGGTTAAGAGCACGTTTAACCATCCTGTAGCTTAGTAAGTAACACTGCACGATATTTCGCTGTGTATTGACTGATAAACTTTGTGTTTATCACAAGACTCCTGCTCGGACAGGGCGCCACTAGTGCCATCTGTTGTTTTGTTTTGTTTTATTTGTAAACAAACGCTCTCTTCTTATTTGATATAAAATCGTAGCCCCTAATTTTACCCATTACCTACTGTAGTAAGTATCAATTTAACTGCCTTGTATGTAAGTAAAGCTTTGCATATTAATTTGCTAATAAACAATATTGTGTACTAACTAACCTGCCTACAGGAACGAACGCCGATGCCATTTTGTAAACAATTTTTTTTTGGGGGATTATACATATTAAATTCCAGCCAATTTTGTAGTAAATTTAAGTGCATTCATTTATCTTTTCCCCCTAGATATATTCTTGACGTTTTCTCCTCAGAGTGATTATACTTTATATTATATAGAACTATTAGGTTTCCAGAGTAGATGTACTATTATAGCATACATGATTGCAAACATGTATTTAGGCTATATATATGTAAACTTGACATACTCACTTATTCATACATGTACGACCTTGCGCTGAAACCAGGACACAGTTTAAGCTAAGGGTGGTATTTGTACAAACTAACCTAGCCTAACCCAACCTGCCAAGCTTTTAACCTAAACCAAACCTAGCCTAGCCTATAGCCAGCCCTCTAGTAAATATTGTATTTAGTATCCTACTGTAGCTATATATATCTGTAATTTTAGTTGTTGCTTGCACGATCTTGTAGTAACCTTTGACTGATACACTTTTTTGTTTTATCTAAAAAGAGTAGGCTACTGCTTTACTAGGCTACAGTGATACCAGGGCCATCTGTTGATACAGTATATTAACCCCTTGTGTGCAGTCACACTTTATTTTTATATAATCTCTATTTGGTGAATTGTATATTTAGTTACATATTCTGTTATATATATATAGTTGGTTAAGGTTAGGTTATCACGCCTGGTAGCCTATTTCTGCACATTTCAATTTTATTATTTTCGGTTAGGCTATTCAACGCTGGTAGCCTATTGGTGCGTATTTCAATTTTGTTTAAACTTTTGGTTAGGCTATCGCCCCTGGAAGCCTAATTCTGCGTATCTCAATTTTTTTGTTTTCGGTTAGGCTATCACCCCTGATAACCTATTGTTGTGTATTGCAACATATTTGTTTTCGGTTGAAGTGATTGAAGTGTTTCTAAAGTGAGTGAAGTGTTTTAAAGTGAGATAAGTGTTTTAAAGTGAGTGAAGTGATCTGAAGAAACTGACTGTTACCATGCCTCGCACTTGTACGAACTGCGCCGGTAGGTTTGGTGAGTCCATGTTTGTTACTGTCGATCTTCAAGTCTTCCGTCTCTGCCAGCAACGAGAGAATTTGACAGTGAAATTAGATGAAGCCTACAACAAGATCAACGTCCTCACCATGAAGCTGGAATCACTCCAAGAGTTTGTAACACTCAACGTTGGAGTACCACAAACTTCAATTGTCACCGCAACTCCATCAGCCACCAACGCCCCAACGTCAACTGCCAACAATTCAACGCCTGCAGTAGCCATTTCAGCTGATGGTTCCGATACTCAAGAAACAAATATTAACTCTCTTCCCCCTCAAGACAACTTCCGTGTTGTGAGGAACAACGTTTGCCCCAAGACCAGGAAACCCATATCGATTACCGAGTGTCAAAACCGTTTCCAGATACTCGCAGACTCAGATGACGAAGCGGAAATAGAAGAAGTCCGGCTCGTGGGAGACTCGATGATACATGGTCAGCTCACAGAGTTTTGCGCCAGAGCACCTAAGACCAGGAAACGTTTTTGTATCCCTGGTGGTGGTGTGTACGACGTAGTTGCTGCAGTTGACGAAGTATCTAAGCTGGCCCCTGCTAATACAATGTACGTCATCCACGTTGGATCCAACGATGTACAGCGAACCCGGTTGGAAGATTTGCTTTTAAAGTACCAGCAGCTGATCAAGTCGTTTAAGGAGAAGCCATCAAGGATCATCGTCTCAGGAATCGTCCCCCGGCTTGGTGTAGAGAGCCGATTTTACAACATAGCCACCAGCACAAATCGTTGTCTAGCAAACCTCTGCAGGAAGGAAAACGTGGGATTCGTCGACACCTGGGACAATTTCTTCTACGATGACTATTTGTTTTTGGACGATGGAGTTCATCTGAACCAGGTGGGAGCAGCACGTTTTGTGCATCTTCTCAACGATGCGGTGAAGGATTTTCGGAGAAGAAATCGACTCCGCACAGGACAACCAGGAAGGAGTACCGAAGACAGCGAGGGCGGCAACCTGCGAAGGAATTAAATGCTAATCTGTCAAGAACTGCGAATTTGGATAAAGCTCCACCAACACGACCCAAATTCAAAACCGCCAGGGATAACGACCGACGACCGATGTCAGCCATAAATGTAAATGTAGATCCGACCAGAACCAAAAATTTGATTAAAGAACGTTCTGTGAGTTCTAAAACCGCAACTTTAAAGGTTTTCTATGCAAACGCTCGTAGCATACGCAATAAATTTTCAGATTTAGAGGAACTAGTGTTTACTGAAAATTATGATGTGATTGGTATAACAGAATCTTGGCTCAATACAGTAGATAGAGACTTTTTAGCAGAGTATTCACTTCCCGGTTATGTAATGTTTGAGAAAAGCCGAATAAATAAAAATGGAGGTGGCGTTTTATTTTATATTAAAGAAAGTCTTAACCCGACCCTCCTGTCAAAACCTCAAATTGTGAACGTCGACACATCTTCTGTACTAATAAAGAATAATAAAGGTACAAAAATAATCTATCTATCTATCTATTGCCTGACGCCGTGATCCCCGAAGGGGTGGCCACGAACGAACCGCCCCCATGCACCTCTGTCCCCAGTCAGTCGACGCCCCTCCCCCCAACCAGCACCGCCTTCGTTCATGTAGTTCCTCACTCCATCCTTCCACCTCATATTCGGTCTACCTCTCCCCCTCTGTCCCTCCACCTCGCTCTCGTACACCCTCTTAGTCATTCTCTCGCTTTCCATACGTTCCATATGGCCGAACCATCTCAAGTTGTTCCTTTTCACACTTTCCAGCACATCTACCTCCACACCACACCTCCTTCTTACTTCCTCATTAGTCTGTCTATCCCTCCATGTAACTCCGCACGCAGTCCTTAAGTAATTCATTTCCACTGCTCTCACTCTTGGTCTGAGTCTCTCAACCAACGTCCATGCTTCGCTTCCGTAAGTCAGTGTCGGGATTACCACACTGTCATGCAAGGACTTCTTCACTTCCATACTGACCACCCTATTTCTTGTTACTGCTTTTAGCGTTCCTACAACCCTCTTCCCCTGTTGTACCCTCTCCCGCACCTCTTCATCCATAGTCCCATCTTTACTCAACACACTGCCCAGATACTTAAAAGAGTTGACGATCTCCATAGCCTGACCGTTCAGCTTCACCTCACACTCTGTGACTTCACCCCTTTCGAAGACCATAACCTTGCTCTTCCCCGTATTTACCTTCAAATTCCGTTTTTCGCACACTGTTCCAAACTCATTTACCAGACCCTGCAACTCCCATTCATTATCACTCATCAGAACTGTATCATCCGCAAACAGCAGTATAGGTAGCTTCCACTCAATTCCCTCCCTTTTCAGCGATACACCAACATCCACTGCTCTTGATAGTATTTCTTTCATAACTCCATCCATATATACAGTAAACAACCACGGGGACATCACACACCCCTGTTTCAAACCAACATTCAGGTCAAAGAACTCGCTCTGCTCACTCTCCACACGTACTGCCGCCTTTGCACCCTCATACATGCTCTTCACTGCTTTCAGCAACTTGCCCTCTACTCCGTATATTCTAAGTACTTTCCACAAACCTTCTCTATCCACTCTGTCATAGGCCTTCTCCAAGTCCATAAAGGCAACATACACCTTTTGTTTCTTCTCCAGATACTTCTCCACAACACAATTCAGGGTAAAAATCTCATCTACACATCCTCTTCCCTTCCTAAAACCTCCCTGCTCGTCGCCTATCCATTTCTCCGTTCTCACTCTCACTCTCTCAATCACTACCCTACTGTATACCTTCCCTACTACGCTTAGAAGACATATTCCTCGGTGGTTACCACACACTCCTCTTTCCCCTTTGCCCTTATATAGGGGGACTATTATGCCAGTCTTCCAGTCATCGGGTGCACTCCCCTTCTCCCATGCTAGTTTGCACATTTTCCATACCCATTCTATCACTATCTCACCACCATACCTCAACATTTCCCCACACACTCCATCTGTTCCTGGTGCTTTCCCCAACTTCACTCTTTTCATGGCTTCCCACACTTCTGACCTCCTGATCCCCACCTCCTCCTCCACTACTTCTCTTCTTCTCCCTCCCATACCATATCCAGCTATGTTTGCTGGCTCTTCATTCCTTTCATTTAGCAACTCACTGAAGTACTCCCTCCATCTTTCGACTCTCTCTTGCTTCTCGGCTAGCATTCTCCCATTCTTATCTTTCACACCCTTACTGTTTCCCTTGCTACCTTCCCTAACTTTCTTGACTTCTTTCCAGAACAGTTTCTTACTCTCCCTCCATTTTACACTCAGATTCCTTCCAAATTCCTCATCTACTCTTCTCTTACTTTCCTTCACTACTCTCTTCACCACCCTCTTACTCTCCACGTACCTCGCTCGTTTCTGTCTCTCGGAATCTTCATTCCCTCTACTACCCAACCACTCTCTATATGCTTTCTTCTTTTCTTCCACAGCTATTCTTACCTCTTCTGTCCACCATGCTGTACCTTTCACTCCCCTCCCTCTTCTCCTCACTCCACACACCTCCTCACATGCTGCACAGATCTCATCCTTAAACACCTTGCTCATCTCCTCCACTTCCTCCATAACTTCCAGGTCGAACCCACCTAGTCGTCTTTCCACTGCTCTCCTGTACTCCTCCCTGACTTCCTCCTCCTGCAACCTCTCCACCCTCCTCACCATTCCACCCTCCTCTCGCCTCCCTCCCGCTCTCCTCACCCACTTCTTTTGTATCCTAACCTTAGCTACCACTACATAATGATCAGACAGACCCCCTCCAATACCCCTATACACCCTAGCATTCATCACAGATTTCTTCATTCGTTCATCCACACATACATAATCAATCAATGACTTTCGTTCCACTACTTGCATTAATATACAGACCTCCAGCTCAATCAGTGCAAACTGACCGAGAAATTTATGAACAAATTGCAGATGTAAGTAACTCACAAGATACCGTATTTTTTGGCGACTTTAATTTACCTGTGACCAAGTGGGGCGATACCCTTACTTCACACTCCGGACATGACTTGTATGCGAACTTGCAAGAGAGTTCGCTTTACCAATTTGTTCGAACAGCGACCCGTGGTAATAACGTTCTTGACATTGTACTTGCAACAAAAGAAGAATTAATAGATAATTTGAATGTTGGTGATGAATTCAGTAACAGCGACCATCGTACGATAATTTTCACTTTAAACTTTACTAGTAACGAACCAAATAGTAGCATCGAAAATGTCCCTAATTTCAAGAGAGCAAACTTTCATAAACTTAGAGCTATGTTTAAAGAAACTGACTGGAGCTTTTTAATTAACAATAACGACATAAATACATCTTGGAAGTTATTCGAAACCACTTACCTAAAAGCAGTGCAAGACTGCATACCATCGAAAATACGGCGTCCCGGCCATAATAATAAGCCCAAAAGGTGGAATAAAGATATTTTAAACTGCCTGCTTGCTAAAAAATTTGCTAATGATAGATTAAAATCCTCACAAAATGACGAAGAACGGGTGAAATTTGTAGAGCTACGATGCAAAGCCAAAAAGTTAATTAAGCAAAGTAAAAAGACCCTAGAGTTACATATTGCGAATCAAAGTAAAACAAACCCGAAAGAATTCTATAGTTATATCAGACAGAAAAAAGTAGTTACTTCAACTGTTGGACCGTTAGTCGATGAAAATGGACAATACACCAAAGACGAAGTACAAATGAGTAATGCCCTCAATACCTTCTTTGCATCAGTTTTTACAACAGAAGACCTCAGTGATATCCCTACACCATCGCCGATTCAGATTGATAATTCAGATGTTCTAAGCAATATCACCGTTACAGAGAGAGAAGTATTGAATTGTTTAGATAAACTCAAGGTAAATAAAACGCCTGGACCTGATACAATCTCGCCTAGAGTTCTAAAGGAAGCTGAGGATGAGCTCTCCAAACCACTGACATTACTATTCAATAAATCCTTGCAGTCTGGAACTATGCCTGATCAGTGGAAGATAGCAAACGTAACACCGATATTCAAAAAAGGCAGCAAATCCCTACCCAGTAACTATAGTCCAATTAGCTTAACCTCAGTTATATGTAAAATGCTAGAAACGGTCATAAGAGACAGACTCGTAAATCACTTAGAGGAAATTAACATACTTAAAGATACTCAACACGGCTTTCATAAAAAACGTTCCTGTTTAACAAACCTCTTAGACTTCTTCCACGATATCCTCAACCTCTACGATGAGAGTAAAGCTGTAGATATTATATACCTTGATTTTCAAAAGGCCTTTGACAAAGTTCCCCACAAACGTTTACTGCTAAAACTTAAAAGCCCATGGAATACAAGATGGTGTGTTGAAATGGATAGAAAATTGGCTCAGCGACAGAAAGCAAAGAGTAGTCATAAACGGTAAGGCATCTAAATGAATCAATGTAAGTAGCGGGGTACCCCAGGGATCGGTACTAGGACCAATTATCTTTCTAATTTACATCAACGACATAGATGAGGGTCTCACCTGTACAATCTCAAAATTTGCTGACGATACAAAAATTGCAAATAGCGTACTCTCAAAAGATCAAGTTGACGATATGCAACACAATCTAGATAAATTGTCACATTGGGCTCAAATTTGGCAAATGAGTTTCAATGCGGATAAATGTAAAGTACTACATATCGGATACCTAAATGAGAAAGCAAACTATTCGATGAATGGCACTCAGCTTAAGAATGTAAACAGAGAAACCGATCTGGGAGTAACAATATCGAGTAACCTAAAACCGAGTCAACAATGTTCAGAAGTTGTTAAGAAGGCAAACAAAATAATTGGCTTTATAGGCAGCTCATTTGAGCATAAATCCAAAGACGTTATCCTAACCCTTTACAATTCCTTAGTCCGCCCTCTTCTGGAATACTGCGTTCAATGCTGGCGCCCTTATTACCAAAAAGACATAAACAAGCTAGAACGAGTTCAACGTAGAGTTACCAAAATGATACCTAGCCTAAAGAACAAACCATACGAAGAGCGTCTTGGAGAATTAAATCTATTTCCTTTAGCCCAGCGCAGATTAAGAGGTGACTTAATTCAAGTGTTCAAAATCATCAAAGGCATCGACAATATGAACTGTAGTAAGTACTTCACTATCAACCAATCTAATTACACTCGGGGAAACGGTTGCAAAATTATTGGTAAATCTTTCAACTCACACGAATCTACGAATTTCTTCTTCAATCGAGTTGTCAACTTGTGGAATGGGCTTCCCCGAGACGTTATAGACTGCAGCACCGTTGATTCATTTAAACTCCGCCTAGACAAATATCTCGCATCAAACCCGCGACTGACTGCGTTTGTAAATGAATAACTTTATTTTATCCTCCCCTCAGTTACTAACCCATATGTCCCCTACTAACTTCCTAGTCCTGCCACGGACATTAGTTCCAGGGCAGTAGTTCCCTTTCCAATGTTCCCTTACCCACTCTAAACCACTGTTTGGACACTTGATCCTCAGTGTTTTGGAGGACAAGCAGCCTAGAAGGGTCATTAGACCTGTTGTTGCTTGATTTCCTTTGTACTCCTTTGAAGGCTTAGGGTTAATCTGTACGGTACCATTCTCACTACGGTACCAGTCTCACCCGAAGGCTTAGGTTGACCAGTAGCTTAGGTTGACCAGTACGATACCCATCTCACCTTGTAACCGATCCCCGCCCGGGTCTCGAACCCGGGACCTTCTGGTTGTGAGCCAGACGCGCTTCAGTTACGCCACGGCCTACTACCACCTGAACTCATATAATCTGCTCTTGAAAAACTGTCACAAGTTACACACAAGGTAATTTAGGTTTGTATAGATGTATATTTTCATCAACATATTATATTACTTTCTAGTATGTAGACATATATTGATTTAGTATACTAATGACAATCCAACTGTTGGAAAATAATAAGATAGCAGTTCCACCAAACTCCTTATTATTATCATCTCTCTCTCTCTCTCTCTCTCTCTGTCTCTCTCTCTCTCTCTCTCTCTCTCTCTCTCTCTCCCCCCCTCAATTTCCTTCTTCACGACCAACAAGTCTTTCCGGAACGGCAATCCTCTTCATCGACCTCCTGCTCATTCCACACGTAATTTATTCGAGACGATTATCAGAGGCGGAAATCCGTAAAGACACCTGTCCTCCTTTAAGTTCTCTCTCTCTCTCTCTCTCTCTCTCTCTCTCTCTCTCCCTTTTCCACACACACACAATTATTGGGACTTTACTTACATCTTGTTTGGGCCCGATGATTCTTAAAGTAATTGCTAAAGGACGAAAGGATCTGTATGTAGAGATTTAAAACTACTGAAGCAGTAGTTAATTATATAACACAATGAACAGTGGAAGGCCGGTGTACTAGAGGCTGAAGATGAATGGGAAAAGAAGAGATGGGCACACCCACCTACATAGGCTGGTCTGTCCAGAGTGATGTGTGGCATTTATTTTGAAAGTATTCCAAGTTAATCCTATACCCAACTTTAGCCATTTCTTTCGGTATCTTTTGCTGTACTACTTTTTCTGCTTCGGGGGCGGGAGGCAAGAAATCCTCCTTTTCCTTGTATAATTCATCTACTAGACGAGCCAGAAAGGGGCGAGGTAACGCGAAAGTGGTCCTGACCCTACGATTTGGAACTTTAAATGTTGTTTCTGTTCGGGCTCTGTCTCGACTCGGCCACCCACAGTTATGTGCCTGAGTATATACATACATATATACACTGGGGTGCCTTCAATCTTTTGTCTTCCCTGTATGTCATAGCTTTATTTAAATATTTCCTTAAGCGTACGTTCTCGCTCTCTCCAGCCAGATTGATGATGAACACTTTAACCCCTTCTGTACTGGAGACGTTCATTGTTATTTTATTCTGTCTATTATTAGACGTTTTATTCAGTTTAAATTGGGCCCCCAGAAATTAACAGGCTTCGAACTACCTCGCTTTACCCTTTTTGCAACCACAGATCCTTCTTAAACTGCACAAAATCCTCTAAATATATCTTGAATAACATTAGAAAGACGTCGCCGGTATAGAAAAGGTTAAGTCGATCAAGCATGAACAAAGCTACTTCGTCTGAATGGAGTCGCGGCTATGAATTTCGCCCTGATAGAGCAATACGGGTCGTAAGCGTAGTTTCATTGATTGTATCTTCAAATTAGAAACCACGAAGTAATGAAACGATATTTTTTTTATATGAAACAATCGAGCTACTGGCTGCCAATTGCCGACTTGCGAGTTTCATTCTATAAGGAAGTTGGAGCTGTAGACATTAACATTTAGCAGAATTACCAGCTAAAATACGGTTGTAGTACATTTATCAATACATATAACCCAATTCTACATATTGTTTAGCCATCAGAAAATTACATTATTATTGCATTTCTATTTACTAGCGATGTTTACAGCTCCAACTTCCTTATAGAACGAAACTCGCAAGTGGTCAATTCCTCACCGTTAACCCCTTCTGTACAGGCGATCGTCTTTTTTATTTTATTCTAGCTAGGCCTATATTTAGAGGATTTGTTGCAGTTCAAGAAGGATCTGTTGTAGTAAAAAGGGTTAAGCGAGATAGTTCGAAGCCTGTTAATTGATGGAGACCCTTTTGAAACTGAATAAAATCGTCCAATAGCATCTAGAATAAATTCAAAAGACGTCGCCGGTACACTCGGATACCATAGTCTCTAGCCCACCCCACTCTGGCAAAAGGTGAGGCCAGGACCCTTTCTGGATGGCGGCCCACAGTAATGGTGAGGGGTGGGGTTTGAGATAGAGGGCAACACACAAACGAGCACAGTGCGAAGCATTTGAAGACTTTGAATCCTGTCCCAAATTCTCCACGCTGTGTTCGTGTGTGCGTTTCTCTCTCTCCCAAACCTCAGCCGTAACTATCACTGTGGGCCACCGTCCAGAAAGGGTCCTGGTCTCACTTCGTGCCAGAGTGGGGTGGGCTAGAGACTATGGTATCAGAGTGTACAAAAGGGGTTAATATAATCGAACATCGTGGAGTCCTTCTTGAAAGTCATGGATATGCTTTACGAAATATGGTACATAAGTATTTAGGTTAACAAAATAAAATGCTAATAATAATGTCTTCATTGCAGATCGAGAAACAGATGCGTCTGAGTCCGGAGTTGGATGAAGGGGAGTTGGAGGAGGAGGACATAGAGGAGGACCACAAAGTTATGGGCCAGCAGGTGGAGGACGAGATGCACCACGATAGCCCTGTCCTTCACTTCACCCACAGGAGGGGTAATGGGTCCAAGAGGGGCAGGGTTGTGCGTGACTGTCTCTGACACAACCATTGTTAAGGTAAGCTTTTCCCATTTATTTCTTAATTCGGCATGTCGGCAACGGTGTCGGCAAATATTTGCCGATGTATCGTTCATTCATTACATGAATTTGTTCCATAACGGCTGCATGAAATTATAATTTTACAGCCTTCGTATATTCTTGCTGAGGTCATCGGCGAGCAATCGCTGATGTTGCCGAGTATCGGCAACATTCTTCTTGTAATGGTCCAAATCGTTCCAATTCGTTGCGAAGTCGGCGACTGAAAATCGTGAATCGTACATTCACTTATAAAAATTCATGGACCCCCACATGAATGCGTCAACTAAAATTTATTGTTTTTTGCTTGGTACCCCTTGAGACTGGATGCCAGCCAGAGGAAAGGGAGGGACAGGAGGGTGTTAGAGAGGGCAGAGTAGGAGGGTGCAGAAGCAGGGTAGTACGGTAGTTACCTTACTCCCACTTTCTTCACCTAAACTAAAATTCCACACCTCTCTCTCCGCCTTTTTCTCGCTCTCTCTCATATTATCAATAAAATACGCACATATATGATAGCCCTCTCCCTATCTCTACCAAATTATATACGTTAGCTAGTAGCACCTACACTCCTACATTATATGTTAGTGTATTTGTTGTATTTGCCTTGTTATGTTTATTTATGTGTTATAAGAGTTTCGACCAAATGTTGTTAATATTCTGTAATTCACTTCCATTCTCACGTATATTATTAATGCATTTCTATTTAATATTACCTATTATCACTATGTACATTTCCTATATCCGTATAATGCTTTTCTTTGTATAATGCTTTGTGTTTAGAACGTGGCGGCCAGCTATATAATATGTGTTAACAGTTCTACTCAGTTTTCCCTAACTATTCTTTCCTAAATCTATCCTACGATTACCTTACTTCGGAGAACATAATGTGTATACAATAAGCCTACTCGGTTTAAATAGACGAAGTTTATACAAAGACAAGGTTAGATATAGATATAGGATTACAGGATATATAAGTAAACTAGAGCGGCACTTGGTAGAGAGCATACCTCCGCCTATGCTGGCTGTTTTGTTTATCTTGTTTAGAGTCAAACAAACAAACCGACAAACAAACGGAGGTAAATGATCAACCGAGTGATTCTCTCTCTCTCTTTCTCTCTTTTATGGTAGTTCATGAATTTGTAAGTGACTGTTCTTATATACTGTTAGTTGAACAAAGGCACCAATTGTTAGGAGACCTGCCCATTCGTATCGTCCTGAGCTGTCCTATCTGTTGTGAAGTGTATGACCAACCAATGTTCCACACAGTTTGTAGTCTAACCAATCCCCGGGGCAATGTAGCGTTAAATAACACACCTCCAACTATAATTTGGATATTTGAGCTAGAGAAGACAGGCTACCCCACCAAACTGCATATGATATTAATTATAAGTAAATTATATAAAATAGATCCTGACAGTTCAAGATGCCGTTTTCTTTTAAATAACCGCCTCTTCAAACTCAAACATTATAAGTTTCTTCATGATATCATCATTCATTCGTAGGTAAATTAATGTAATACCAATAGTTTTATAACAGGACTTTGATCGTGATTTTCTAAACGATTTTGCGAAAGTCTGTGTGATGATTTTGCTTTCTTCAGAAACAGACCCAGGTCAAATTTAGAAACGAAACGATTGGAATTCGTCTGTTTTGATCATCTGTATTTTATTTACTGATTATTCTATTGCCCATGATGCAAACACGACGAGTTGCTGAATATGGAAAACATGATGCTGTTGATGCATCTATTAATTGTTTGTTTTTGTTTTTGTCAACCCACTTTTATACCAGTAGGTGTGCATGCTGCTAATCAGAAATGGGTTAGTCAATATCTCCAGTTATAGATCGATCGGTTCGCCCGTCAATATATCATGTTATGGTCATATAGGTGTGTGCTTGGAATTGAGATGAACAGACGTTGTTGAAACTGCAGGGTCTGTGGTAAGGGATTGTGGTCAGGTGAACGAGGCTCAATAGCCAGAAATGAATACTGATTGTATGCTTGGTTTGAGAACTGGCCTGAAGAAGGTATCTGCGAAACTTTGTCAATAAAGTGTTCCTCCTCAAATGGTGTATCTTTTCATTGAATTATATATTATATACGTATATATATATATATATATAAATATATATATATATATATATCAATCTATTGCCTGACGCCGTGATCCCCGAAGGTGTGGCCACGAACCAACCACCC
Organism: Paralithodes platypus; assembly: GCA_032716605.1. Classification (NCBI taxonomy): domain Eukaryota; kingdom Metazoa; phylum Arthropoda; class Malacostraca; order Decapoda; family Lithodidae; genus Paralithodes; species Paralithodes platypus. The sequence continues at coordinate 35,135,880 of CM064577.1, read as the reverse complement.
CCATGCATCTCTGTCCCCAGTCAGTCGATGCCCCTCCTCCCAACCAGCACCGCCTTTATCCATATACTTCCTCACTCCATCCTTCCACCTTTCCCTCGGTCTACCTCTCCCTCTATGTCCTTCCACCTCGCTTTCGTACACCCTCTTAGAAATTTTCTCGCGTCCCATATGTTCCAAATACCCGAACCATCTCAAGGTGTTCCTATTTACACTTTCCAGCACATCCACTTCCACACCTCACCTCCTGCTTACTTCCTCATTCATCTGTCTATCCCTCCATGTAACTCCGCACGCACTTCTTAAGTAACTCATCTCCACCCCTCTCACTCTTGGTCTGAGTTTCTTCTCCAACGTCCATGCTTCGCTTCCGTTAGTCAGTGTCGGGATTACCACACTGTCATGCAAGGACTTCTTCACTTCCATACTGACCACCCTATTTCTTGTTACTGCTTTCAACGTTCTTACAACCCTCTTCCCCTGTTGTACCCTCTCCCGCACTTCTTCATCCATAGTCCCATCTTTACTCAACACACTGCCCAGATACTTAAATGAGCTGACAATCTGCATAGCCTGACCGTTCAACTTCACCTCACAGTCTGTGGCTTCACCCCTTTCGAGGACCATAACCTTGCTCTTCCCAGGAATTACCTTCAGATTCCGTTTTTCGCACACTGTTCCAAACATATATACTGTGTTTGGAGGTAAAATCACAAATACGTCTGATCAAATTATGTAGTAAAACTCGCTAGGAAAATTGAAACAATGGTGTTCCATTGTTTCAATTTTCCTAGCGAGTTTTACTACATATATACTGTATATATATATATATATATGCGTTCTGCTATATGTATACTCTATAATTCCCAGTTTACTGTCTACCGGAAGTTATGTTTTCGCCTCCGTTTGTTTGCCTGTATGTAAACAAGATATCTAGAACACAATAATTACCTAAAAATTATGAAGGTTGGTGGGAAAATAAGATATGCCGCAAGGAATGCACACCTTTGGAGAAGTGATTCAATATAGGAGGCGATCCGGATTATATCCCGGAACCCAGATCCAGAATTAGTTTTAGGTCATTAATATTAATGATATAGAACCAGCCAGTATAGGTGGAGGTATGCTCTCTACCAAGTGCCGCTCTAGTTTACTTATGTATCCTGTAATCCTATATCTATATCTAACCTTGTCTTTGTATAAAATTCGTCTATTTAAACCGAGTAGGCTTATTGTATACACATTATGTTCTCCGAAGTAAGGTAATTGTAGGATAGATTTAGGAAAGAATAGTTAGGGAAAACTGAGTAGAACTGTTAACACATATTATATAGCTGGCCGCCACGTTCTAAACACAAAGCATTATACAAAGAAAAGCATATTATACGGATATAGGAAATGGACATGCTGATAATAGGTAATATTAAATAGAAATGCATTAATAATATACGTGAGAATGGAATTGAATTACAGAATATTAACAACATTTGGTCGAAACTCTTATAACACATAAATAAACATAACAAGGCAAATACAACAAATACACTAACATATAATGTAGGAGTGTAGGTGCTATTAGATAACGTATATAATTTGGTAGAGATAGGGAGAGGGCTATCATATATGTGCGTATTTTATTGATAATATGAGAGAGAGCGAGAAAAAGGCGGAGAGAGAGGTGTGGAATTTTAGTTTAGGTGAAGAAAGTGGGAGTAAGGTAACTACCGTACTACCCTGCTTCTGCATCCTCCTACTCTGACCTCTCTAACACCCCCCCTGTCCCTACCTTTCCTCTGGCTGGCATCCAGTCTCAAGGTGTACCAAGCAAAAAACAATAAATTTTAGTTGACCCGTTCACGTGGGCGTCCTTGAATTGTTATGAGTGACTGTACAAGTGGGGAAGGGGCTTTACGAAACATTACTGTTGCAAAATGGGTTGCTATAACAGGCTTAATCATTTTCTATTTCAAGTTTACATATTGAATAATGTCTCGGTTAGAGAGAGATGCTTGAATGCTACATTAGGAGTGTATAAAACTGAAATTATAGTATACATGTAGGTGTGGAAAATCTAAATGAAATACACGAGGGAAGGTATTAGGCAAGGTTACCGAGGTGACACACACGGGACCCATCGATTTTTGTGTAGCCTATATAGGTTTGTCATATCACACGCTTCATAGCTATACATGTCATTGCCGTCATAAATTTAATATAATAGGAGATAAGAAAATCAACACACTCTCCCTATATACGGTGCTGCCATTACACTTCATCCGTCTGGTTAGACTGTCTTAGAATACCATGTCAAACGATCAATCAATTTTATTTTATTTCCCTCTGATTTTCCCAATGACATCGCACCATTTCACCAAGGGGGCAGCGTTATAAATTGTTGGATAATTGGTAAATACTAATTTCTGACGATTCTTTGTATAAAACACTGTATCACAATAAAATTTAATTGCTGAAACTTGTGACGGTCACCTAGTACTTTTTTACCAGAAATTTTGGTTTGGTACAAAGCAATGCCTTCGTTATGTAGAGTACGAAGCTTATCGATTAGGAAAAACAGTTTTGGGCTTGTGAATTATGAGAGATAAAATGCATTATATAACATATCTGGCAATAGACAAGTAGATAGTTGAAATATTTTAGGTACAACATTGCACTTTTTGTTTTCTTTCTATATTCCAACTTACTCCCTCTAGGGCATAGGCTGAGAGCCTGAACATTCACCGCTGTACAATGAGCACTGAAGCCCGTCAGGTCTTGTTCAAGTCTAGGGAGTGAGACATGTGAAGCAGGTAGAGTACAACGAGCACCTGCCATCTTGCCTTCACATGAGGCACGGTGCTCACTCATGGCCCGAAGCGACCGCATCTCTGAAGCCACCTCGTTCCCGTGCTTCACTGTCTCACCCCCTACACTCGGACTCTCACTCTTACACACACACACAACTCCACCTGTTGAACAGATAACTCACCAGGCATTGCACCCCTATAGCATATTTTGAATATGCATTGCACCCCTATAGCATATTTTGAATATGGGAATTTTCATACAGTGCTATTTAATCAGGGAACAATGAGGGTATTTTATTAGCGTTTCGGTGTGCTTTGTGGAAATGCACTGATACTAGGTACAGCACAAATTCCATCCCAAAAATATCTTCCCATTGATATATCGGGATTTGAACCCCGGACCTTTGGATTACCAGGCCAGTGGCAAGACCACTCCGCCACACCTCCCCCTCTATTGAAACTTATAGAAACTATGCTGGGTCTAACAGGTATATGGTGTACACCAATCTTTTAAAATATTCCAGGATTTCTGGTTTGATTCTAGATCACACACACCCCAGCTACATTGCCCTGTGGTGGCTGATTCAAGAATGACTCCTCTCCATTATGTCTCATTCGTCAACTTTAATATGCACGAGTTACGAAATTAACAGAAAATACACACAATTCCCAATTAATTTTAAAAAAACATTCGAGATACAAGAACAGAGGCTCGTGATTGGTGGACATAACCAGTTTGAAGCGGTAGTGGATAGTTTGGAGGAATATTTGGTTACAAAGTATTGAAACGCCAAAGCAGTAACACACACAACAAGCTTTTCAAACCTCTGTTCTCCCGCCGTGTTTGAATTCCTTGAGATATTTTATTGTTCCGTTTCAATAGTGCATGTACGACAATACAGTATTTTATGAAAGGTGGTGTTACCCAATACTGTAAATCCCTGTTTTAACACGTAAGGGTTGATAGCCTCTGGACTTCTGAAGTTGATTTTTAACTAATTGTATGGCATGTTTGGAATACACTAAGGTCGTTATACAAAAACTGTTCACTAAATGATCTGCAAGACTTAGTCCAATTTGAAAGTTAATGCTAATGCAATAAACGATTACCTATATAGCGATCATTAACTGAAATTGTGAAGGCGTGTTGTTTAACCCATTCTCCCAAGGTTTTATCACCCAATCAGCATCTTTCGTTAACCCCTTCTATACCGGCTACGTCTTTTTCATTATATTCTAGCTATATTTAGAGTATTTTATGCAGTTTAAGAAGGACCTGTGGTAGTAAAAAAGTTAAGTGAGATAATTCAAAGCTTATTTAATGCTGGAGGCCCTTTTTAAGCTCAATAAAATCGTCTAATAGTAGCCAGAATAAAGTTGAAAAGACGTTGCCGGTACAGAACGGGTTAACCCCTTCTGTACCAGTGCCGTCACTTTAACTTTATTCTGGCTACTATTAAACGACTTCAGTCTAAAATGGACCTACAAGAGTTAATGGTGTGGAGGTAGATGTGCTGGAAAGTGTGAAAAGGAACAACTTGAGATGGTTCGGCCATATGGAACGTATGGAGAGCGAGATAATTACTAAGAGGGTGTATGAGAGCGAGGTGGAAGGACAGAGAGGGAGAGGTAGACCGAAGGAGAGGTGGAAGGATGGAGTGAGGAAGTATATGAATGTAGGCGGTGCTGGTTGGGAGGAGGGGTGTCGACCGACTGGGAACAGAGGTGCATGGGGGCGGTTCGTTCGTGGCCACCCCTTCGGGGATCACGGCGTCAGGCAATAGACTACCACAAATCCTTGTTAAACTGCATAAAATCGTCTAAATATAGCTAGAATATAATTGAAAAGATGTCGTCGGTACTGATTCTAGATATTTTTTTTGTATGTATTTTAGTTTGCCTTTTATAGAATAGCATGTCTTTGGAACTTCCCCAAAGAAAAATGGAGGATCAAAGTATTTTATTTCAAATTAGTGAAAGGGACGGGGGACGAAGCAATTAGACTTGCTTTAATAAATATAGCTTCTGTTCTGCATGGACCCGTAACAGTATCACACATTACCGAGTGAATCCATGATGTAGTGACAATATTAACCTCTTCAGGACGATAACGTATTGTTGACTTTGATTCTTGCCACAATTAGATGATTGTATGCAGTTTAAGGATGACCATGGTTATTCAGAGGGTATATTGAGATCGTATTTTCCCCTTTGAGTCCTAGAGGTAGATGACAAGTTCAAGAAAATCGTCCAATGGAAACCAGAATATGATGAAAATTACGTCACCGTGTTGAAGGAGTTAAGCTTCTCCTGTTGACTTGTAGAATACCATTATGTATAAATTTCCCTATATTGTTTGTAGTTAGGTGTTTATATAATCGTTGAATCTTATATTTGGGATTTATTTGTTATATCACTCATAGTAAATACAATAAGTATTTACTGCATTATCTCCATGTCCTGAACTTCTAAGCAATCAGCTATACTGCATAATATTTCCTTATGTATTCATTAATTTGCATGGATCCCACTTAACCCCTTCTGTACCGGTAACGTCTTCTTCATTTTATTCTAGCTATATTTAGAAGATTTGTGGAACTTAAGAAGGATCTGTGGTAGTAAAAGGGTTAATTAAGATTAGTTCGAAGCATATTAATTGCTAGAGGTCCTTCTTAAACTGAATATAATAGTATAATAGTTGCCAGAATAAATTTAAAAAGACGTCGCCGGTACAGAAGGGGTTAATCACATATAACATTTCCTTACTCAATTTAAACTTCGGAAAGGACTCCGATACATTTTTACCTCCACGGAAAATGTGTCCGGTAGTTTCGTAATGCATAAGTTTCAGGGGATATTTGTATGTGGAATCGGCTCAATTTTCGTGCCAAAACATTCGAATTCGGGCATCATCCCATCCATTACCCAAACCTGAGAGTGAGAGTTTGTGACTGGGATGAGGAAAGTTGGAATTTATAAAGCCATGATCCTTGAACTGCAACCTTCCTTTGAAATTGAATTGGTCAGAAGTTTGACGTTCAGTTTCCTGCATATATTTCCTTCCAAGAGACGACACGGTAACATATCGTTTTAATCGCGGCAACATAACAGATTTCCGTTTTTGGACTGTGATTGGGGGAGTTGGAAGGATGTGCCTAAAATTAATATATGCAAAACCCCCAAATATTGGTTAATCATTGAACATGATGTTACATGGGTAAGATTATAGTTATGGAATTGTCTAAATCTCGGTTTTAATAGTCAATAAATATATATTAGTTAGAGCCTACACTTGGTCAAAGAAGTATCTGCACCCCTACGCTGATCATCTGGTGTGTACAGGTCGGTAGAGTTGGCACCTCTGCCTGCAACTATATCCATCCGAGACGAGGTCTCTGACACATGGATATAGCTGCAGGCAGAGGTACCAACCCTACCGAGCTGTACACACCGCACACAATTTTTGTACCCTCTTACAAGGGACTGGAGTTTACGAAAAGAGGCTCCAGTCCTGACGTTATACTTGACTTACAGTGTGCTGGCTGAATAATCCAAAAGGTTCAATAGCTTCTGAAGTCCTATTTTAACTAATCCTTCTTACCTCTTCTTCAAAACCAACATGTACGATTTATCTCTTGTGTAACCCTTTTCCTATCATCCAAAACCAACACTGTAGGATTTATCTCGGTCCCTAATAATCCTCCTCCAGGCGAACTCGGCCCTCCTACTGATTGTTGGGGCCGTGTTTTGTTGGGTCGGGTTTACTCTGGTCACTGAAGCAGGGATGGACAACAATGTGTATGTATTCACTCACTTGATCGTCAAGGGGAATCCACGCAATGCGAGCTAAGCTCATTATTATCGCGCCTCTTTAACTGGGAATGTATGGCGTGAAATGCATCTTAAGTGTTTATGTATCGTTGGAATGGCTGTGGATGTGTGTGTAGTCTGTATTTTAGCCAATTGGCGACATTTGGAAACGAAGGTTTAGGGTTAATCTGCACGGTACCATTCTCACTACGGTACCAGGCTCACCTGAAGGCTTAGGTTGACCAGTAGCTTAGGTTGACCAGTACGATACCCATCTCATCTTGTAACCGATCACCAACCCCAGATGGGACGTCACAACTTCGTCCACTTACACCAGGTTCCTATTTATACTGCTAGGTGAACAGAGGCTACACCGTTAAGAGACTTGCCCAAATGTCTCTTCCCCGCCCGGGTCTCGAACTCGGGACCTTCTGGTTGTGAGCCAGACGCGCTATCCGTTACGCCACGGGGAGGTGTGTGTGTGTGTGTGTGTGTGTGTGTTGGGGAGAATAAATGGGGAGGTGGTTCACTTTTTGGTCGACTTTTTTTCATTTATTAATTATTTTTCTAGTTTCTTCCCTAGACCTCCATCGAACTTAAAAAAAACACATCCATTCGATCTCCCTTCTAGATTAATTTGTACATTTTTCGGTAGAAAAATGTCCCGGCCGAAGGCCGTGTCCATTAAAAGCGAGTAGTAGGCCTACCCGCTTAAGAGCGGAACTAAAAGCGCCCAGATTTTAATATTGCATATGCCTGACCTGCAGCATGCCTTCATAACAGGTTTTTCGTCTACTACCAGAGAGAGAGAGGGAGGGGGAGAGTGTGAGTGTGAGTGAGTGAGTGAGTGTGGGAGTGTGAGAGAGTGTGAGAGATAGAGAGAGAGAGAGAGAGTGAGTGTGAGTGAGTGAGTGAGTGAGAGAGAGAGTAAGTGAGTGAGTGAGTGAGTAATTGAGCTAATATTTCTACCATTTTGGAAGAGTCAGTTAAGGAATATGTGTGGAAATTTACAGCCAATTTGCTCTAGCCCTTTTTGAGTTACAGAGGTTAGAGGTAATGATTTCTCGCCTACTTCCAGCGAATAGACTATAGACTAGACAGAGAAAGGGGTCAGGGAACGCGAAAGTGGTCCTGGAGCCTAAGAATTGGACGAGTGCCTCCCCTAGATTTAACAGTGACTAGGCCAAAATCAAAGAACATTCGAGCCAAAATGTCTGGACACACGGAGTTTGAAACAATTTAAGTCATAAGATGGGGGAAAAATGGATTCAGGGAGATAGGTCCAGAGCTCAGATGTTGAATAGAAGAAAATTTTTGAGTAAAAGTTTCACTCATGAATTGGAGAGTTGTTGGGATTGTTTTGCAAGATGCGTACTACGTACCCTACGTAGAGGAGGTGGTATACACAGAGAGCTCTGAGGAACATTGATTATTGTAGAAGCGATAGAATAGCGAGAGATGCAACATTGCGGCGACTAGAGAGAGATTGCAGAGAGTCGGTGAGTGGATGCGAGTTAATGATACGAAAGGCTTTCCTTTCTATTTTGTCTAGAAGTGCTGTGTGAGAGGATCCTCCCCACACATGTGAACAATACCCAATACAAGGACTCACTGTGTGCCCCTGTGCAGAGCAAGATGTTGAGCAGGGGTAAAGAACCCCTTGAGGCGGAGCACACCCAGCTTCTGGGAGGCAGCCTTAGCAAGACTGGTAATATGGTCCTTCCAAGAGAGAGCAGAAGAAAAAGAGACATGGAGAATACTGGGAGAAGATGAAGGGTTGATTTTTGTTCTGTTAAAATATAAGTAGATAGATGGAGAAATTGGGTTTTGGAAGCATTAAAGATAACAAGGTTTTCTCTGCCCCAATTGGAAATCTATATTATTAAATCAGTTCGTGTGTCTGTTTGTCTGTCTGGCTGTGTGTTCTTAATAGGCGGCCGTAGTTTTGGACCTGGGGAGCTGAAACTTTGCATGTGGGTGTCAATTGACCTGGGTCAGATCATAGAGGGGGCGAGGCCACGATCGGAGGTCGTTTTGAGGCCGAAATTGAATTAAAAAATGAAAAAAATTACCGTTTGGGGCAGAAGGAGGCCTCCGATCGAAAAGGTGTATGGAACGAAAGTTGTTCGCAGTCCCCCAAAATGAGGGTACGGATGAGGTCAGATCCAAAATCGGAGGTCATTTAGCGGCCGAAATCGAGGTCGACGTTTAAAGAGGCACAGGGAGGTCGAGGCCGGTGATTATGGTAGTAGTAGTATTGTGATGATTGTGGTAGTAGTGATTGATGATGGTGATTATGGTAGTAGTAGTGGTGGTAGTAGTGATGGTGATTATGGTGGTACAGTATTATTACCCGGGCAATGCCGGGTACCCCTGCTAGTGGTAGTTAAGATCAGAAGATAAGTGTTGCATGGCTTCATTACGTTTGTCTTGGAGAGATTGCTGGCTGGGGCGTTCTGGAAACTAATTGAATAGTGTAAGGTAGAGTCATCTGCATATGAATGGATAGAACTGGAGGTACAGTTGAAAAGATAATTTATGAATATTAGAATATTAGAGTGTGACCCTGGTCTCTGGGTCTTCTCCTGGATGACCTACTGTAGATATGTGTGAATTTGTATTTTGCTTTTGTGTGTTCATTGTTTTCTGTTGTATCTTGTGTTGTCCCTATTTGTGTTCTGTCATGAGTCGCGCCCCCCCCCCCCCCCAAAAAAAAAAAAATATTGGAAAAGTGGTGATTGGGCCTGAGTAAAATAAATAGAAATAGATAGATAGAAAGATAATAAGAGATAGGACAGATCCCTGAGGAACACCAGAGTTGATAGTATGTGGAGAGGACCCCCCCCCCCCACCCACCCATCATTCACATCAACCTCCTCCTCCTCCTCCCTCTACGAATAATTTAGTCAAGACAATATCAGAGACAGTGTTCCCTAAAGGCCTCTTCCCTCTTCCATGCTATCTCTCTCTCTCTCTTTTACCATAATTTCATCCTTCTAGTCACTAAGTGAAACATGGTGACCCTGAACCAATAACCCCCACCCCCCCCTTTCTCTCTCATAGTGCGTTCAATCCTGGTGCCCTTATTACCAAAAAGATATAAACAAGCTAGAACGAGTTCAACGTAGAGTTACCAAAATGATACCTAGCCTAAAGAACAAACCATACAAAGAGCGTCTTAGAGAATTAAATCTATTTCCTTTAACCTAGCACAGATTAAGAGGTGACTTAATTCAAGTGTTCAAAATCATCAAAGGCATCGACAATATGAACTGTAGTAAGTACTTCACTATCGACCAATCTAATTACATGCGGGGGAAACGGTTGTAAAATTATTGGTAAATCTTTTAACTCACACGAATCTAAGAATTTCTTCTTCAATTGAGTTGTCAACTTGTGGAATGGGCTTCCCCGAGACGTTATAGACTGCAGCACCGTTGATTCATTTAAACTCCGCGTAGACAAATATCTCGCATCAAACCCGCTACTGACTACGTTGTAAATGAAGAACTTTATTTTATCCCCCCCTCAGTTACTAACCCATCTGTCCCATACTAACTTCCTAATCCTGCCACGGACATTAGTTCCAGAGCAGTAGTTCCCTTTCCAATGTTCCCTTACCCTCTAAACCACTGTTTGGACACTTGATCCTCAGTGTTTTGGAGGACAAGCAGCCTAGAAGGGTCACTAGACCTGTTGTATACTCTCCCCTCCCCCCCTCTCTCTCTCTCTTACACACACACACTCACACTCTCCCCTCCCCCTCTCTCTCTCTCTCTCTCTCTCTCTCTCTCTCTCTCTCTCTCTCTCTCTCTCTCTCTCTCTCTCTGCCAATAACAATCTATATGACTGTCTTTTAAATGCCTTGGCATTAATTCAGTCTGTTGATGTCAAGTCATCTTTCGTTTTTGTTGGAGGTGTTAATGCACATCATCAAGAGTGGCTGAACTCGGTCTCTCCAACAAATAGAAATAGTCACGCTGCCATGGATTTTGCTAATTTATCTGGGTGTGAGCAGTTGATTGCTGGACCTACACATATTTCTGGAAACTGTCTTGATCTCGTCTTAACAGATGCTCCTGGTGTTGTGGAGACTGCAGTTCTTGCTCCTGTAGGTACTTCTGACCATAATGCTGTAACCTGTAAAATCAATCTTGAATTTACTGTGCCAGATATCACTATATCTCGTAAAGTCTATCTTAAATCTCGAGTTAATTGGGAAAATGTATGTGATGATGTTACCAATATCCACTGGAATCACATACTAAGATCTGATGACCCTGTTTCATCCCTCAATAACTCTCTCTTTGACATCCTGCAAAGAAGAGTCCCTTCTAAGTTAATCAAATCCCGTATTAAAGATAAAGCTTGGTTCAATGACGACTGTAAGCGTGCATATAATAACAAGCAGGCTGCATATCACCGCTGGAGACGTAATCGAACCCAGTTGCTTTGGGATGACTATGTACATCTTCGGCCTGTTGCGCAGAGACTATATAGTACAGCCGAGAGGGATTACAATTCCCATTTGCAGGAAGTTCTCGCAGGTGCTACTCAGCCACATAAATGGTGGGCCTCACTTAAGGCCACACTATTTGGAATTGACTCCACCATGCCTCCACTTCGTGATTCTGATGGTTCTATCTCTTTTGATCCATTAACTAAGGGTAATATGCTTTCTAATATTTTCATAGGTAAGCAGAGTGATCAGGAATTGCAATTGCCCTTGACATGTTTCCCTAGTCCTAATCTAAAGTCGATAGCATTCAAATCAGCTGAATTGAGACAATATTTATTGGATCTTGACACTTATGGTGGGATTGACCCAGATGGATTTTTCCCTCTCTTCTTTAAGAAGATTGCTGTTGTCTTAGCACCTAAATTGGCTATAGTATTTAGGTTGCTCTTGAAATCTGGAAGTTTTCCTCTTTGCTGGCGAAAAGCTAGCATCACTCCAATTCCGAAGGGAGCTACTGCTTCGTCATCCCCATCTGAGTATCGTCCTATATCCATAACGCCTATTCTCTCAAAGATCTTTGAGAGGCTTTTAGCTAGACGCCTTTCTTCATACTGTAATCGTCTTGATATAATACCCAATTCACAGTTTGGTTTTTGCAAAGGTTTGGGTACTTGCGATGCGATGCGCTATTAACTTTATCTCATGATCTTCAGTCTTCGTTGGACAAAGGGTATGAATCTAGTGTTGTGGCTATTGATTTTAGTTCTGCTTTTGATCTTGTTAATCATAAAGCCCTTTTATATAAGCTGCAACTTTATGGTATTGGTGGTAGTCTTTTATCTATTTTTAAAGATTTTTTGACAGACAGGTCTCAGCATGTTGTCATTGATGGGTGCACTTCTGTTTCTGTGCCTGTTGTTTCGGGTGTTCCACAGGGTAGTGTGCTTGGGCCTCTGTTTTTCATTATTTTTATTGCTTGCTTGTGCTCTGAGCTTGAAAATAAACTAGTTTCTTATGCCGATGACATAACTTTATACTCATTAATTTCATCTCCAGAGAGTAGAATCGAAGTTGCAGCATCTCTAAACAGGAACTTGGCTAAGATTACCTCTTGGTGTGAACTTTGGGGTATGAAGCTTAATGCTAAGAAAACTCACTCCATGATAATCAGTAGATCACGTACTTTGGCTCCTCCTCATCCTTGTTTGCATGTTTCTGGTGAACAAATTGAGGATGTGTCAGGTGTGCGTTTGCTTGGAGTGACTCTCGATCCTAAGTTGACATTTGAGAAGCATATTCGTTCCTTGTCATCTACTATTGCTCAAAAGATTGGTTTACTTCGCAAGTGTTACAAAACATTCGCTTGTGAAACCACAGTCATAAAATCTTTTCATGCTTTTATTTTGCCTCATTTTGAGTATTGCTCTCCTGTTTGGAACTCGGCTGCTGACTGTCATTTGAAATTGCTTGATAAAGCTCTTAATTCTATTAAATTTATTCTCCCTGCTCTATCTCTTGATCTTCACATCGGCGTCGGGTTGGTGCCCTTAGTCTTTTATTTAAAAAATTTAACAATACTCAGCATCCATTGCATAGTGTTTTACCAGAACCTTTTATTCCAATTCGCGCAACAAGATTTACGAGGAGTCTTAATGACCTTGCCATGACTCCAATTAATGTTTCTACATCTCAGTTTTCTCGGTGTTTTATTCCTTCAATGATTCCCTTTTGGAATCATTTGCCAAACGAGGTTGTACAGTCAACCCATATCTCAGCTTTTAAGTCCAGAGTTAATGTTTTATTACAGCAGTAATTTTTTTGTTTAATCATAATTTGCTTTTATTCTTTTTAGAATGGTGTTTTAATTGACAAACTGATCTTTTCTTCTGGGCTCTCTAACTACTGTAGCCCTTTTCCTTTTTCTTAGTTGTCTTAGTCTCTCTCCAGTACTTACGGGTATTTTGTGGGGATTCATCTTTTATAGGTGTATCTGCACCCTGTTGGGAGGCTTAGACAGCTTCTATAATAATAATAATAATAATAATAATAATAATAATAATCTCTCTCTCTCTCTCTCTCTCTCTCTTACATACACACACACACACACACACACTCTCTCTCTCTCTCTCTCTCTCTCTCTCTCTCTCTCTCTCTCTCTCTCTCACACTATACAGGTTGTTACGTATCTTGATCCTCAAGTGGTTAACTTGATGAATCTAGATAGCACAGAGATATATATTTAGGTATCAGTCAGCTGAAGGCAAAACAAAAGTAAAATCTAATAACATTATTTCCTGTTGTTGCTTCCTTTCCTTTTGGGATCTTAGGACTTGGTATCCTTTATTGACTGATACTCTTTAATTATGAAAAAATACTGAAACTAATTAAAGTCATGTAGTATTTATAAAGAATTATTATTTAACCGAAGCCTAGTAGGCTATGGTTATGAACCGAAGAAGTTTTATCTAAAGAAGGACTATTAATTCTATAAAAAGTCTTGAAAGATAGATATTAAAGTAAGAATATTTCTATCTCTTACCCTTTTTGAAATGAATAGATAGTTTTCTTGTATGTCCTTTTATTTATATTTAATGTAATTATTCTTGGTTCTTGTCTTACGTTAATAGTATTACATTATTATTATCATCAGGATTTAATATCAAAGTCACATAAAAAGTTAGATATATATTTAATAATTAGTTAAATGTATTTCTTAACCACGTAACATTGAAGTTTTATTATGAGTAAATTAAGTTACAGGATCGCTTCATAGATTCGATTCAGGTCTCACTCAAATAATATGAAAAGCAAAACAATATTTTGAAGCTAAAAGAGTTTTCTTCAGCTTAGGAAATCACTAGAAGTAACATTAAAACAGCCATGTTAGTCTAAGGCGATATTACTAATAAGAGACAATAGTATCACCGTACTAAGCACCGTTAAGCAATGTAAGCTTAATTAAAAGAAAATGAAAGAACTCGTAAGTATTAATATAAAACAATAGTATTATTTTCATCATAACCCAATTACTTAAAGAGTTGCTTTAGTTGGTGTGTGACAGAGAGAGAGAGAGTGAGTGAGTGAGTGAGAGAGAATGAGTGTGTGTTTGTGCATGGGTGGGTGTGTGTGTGTGTGCATGGCTGTGTGTGTGTGTGTGTGTGTGAGAGAGAGAGAGAGAAGACCACCACAGCCGAAATTCGTGCAACCCACGTTGTGTGTATAGAGACTCATTTTGGGAATACAATTACATATTGTATTAATAAATTTCTAATAAATATTAAATGTTGGCCATTGTAAGCGTGTGCAATAATGGTTTAGTTATAATTCACAAGACATGCGAACAAGTATGGCTAATCACTAACTAGCAGCCAGAGGTGGAAGGTGGGGGAGTTGGGGATAGTTTGAGGGTGGAAGGTGGGGGTAGACTTGGACCCGACTCCCCCTTTCCACCTGCCCAGGGTGTAGTAGGGGAAGGAAGGACCCACCCCCTAGCAACTTTTAGTATGCGTGAGTGTACAGTTGGCCACATAAATTCTGTTCCTTTCCGTGTTCTTATACATAGAAATATTATGTAAACAAATAAAAAGGAAAAGTGGTGAATGGGCCTCGTACATATAAAATACATGATTAAATTACCAGTGTAGTTTCGAATGCAGTGGTTAACTCATCTGATTAGTCAACTGATAATTATAAGAAACCACACTCGCAATTCATTCATACTAATATTGCTATCATACATAAGATCACAACCAGGAACAGAACTTATGTGGTCAACTGTACATATATATACACTCTTTATCTTGTTCCGATTTCGATCATCCTCCTTGATTCCTTCTTCAATTGACCACCTGCGAGTTTCAGGCTATAAGGAAGTTGGAGCCGTGAACATCGATATAAAACAGAAATGTAATAATAATGTAGGTTTTTGATGAATAAAAAGTAAGTTGAATTGGGGTTTATGTAGTTATATATGGACTACAACCGTATTTTAGCTGGTAATTCTGCTAAATATCAACGTCTACAGCTCCAACTTCCTTATAAAACGAAACTCGCAATTGCTGCCATCTTGGTTTTGAGTATCTACCCGGAGTGGAACACCAGGTTTTAGAGACAATAACTATTCCTTGTAACTCCTTGTATATATCTCTCTCTCTCTCTCTCTCTCTCTCTCTCTCTCTCTCTCTCTCTCTCTCTCTCTCTCTCTCTCTCTCTCTCTCTCTCTCTCTCTTAGTGTTAGCGAAGTACAAAGCAAATTGAGTAATTTAAATGTAAATAAGACCCCGGGACCCGACATGCTCCACCCGAAAATAATTAAGAATGTTAAGGACGAAATAGCAAAACCCCTGACACAACTATTTAACTTATTATTACTACAGGGGATTGTACCGAGTGATTGGAAAGATGCGAACATTACTCCGATATACAAGAAGGGTAGCAAGGCCAAAGCGAGTAATTACAGACCAATTAGTCTAACTTCAATTGTAGGAAAAATCATGGAAAAAATCCTTAGAGATAAGATAGTAGATTACCTCGAATCAAACAACCTAATCAAAAATAGTCAACACGGCTTTAGATCAAATAAGTCATGCCTAACAAATTTGATTGAATTTTATAACAAACTATTCACATATAACGACATGACGAAATCACTAGATATAATCTTCTTGGACTTTCAAAAAACTTTCGACAAGGTGCCTCACCGAAAACTATTGGCTAAACTGGAGAGGATAGGTATCAAAGGTGAAATTCATTCATGGATAAAAAATTGGCTTACAGACAGAAGACAGAGAGTGGTGATAAATGGAGTGGAATCGGAGATGGAGCCTGTCACTAGTGGAGTTCCACAGGGTTCAGTCCTTGGACCGGTCCTGTTTCTCATTTACATTAACGATATTGATGTAGGGGTAAACAACACCATTTCCAAATTTTCCGACGATACAAAAATAGGAAATACAGTCCTGAACGAAAATGATAGAAATGCGTTGCAATCTGATTTAAACAAGATATCAGAGTGGTCGAAAAATGGCAGATGCCCTTCAATGTCGATAAATGTCAGGTGCTGCAGGTTGGTAGCAGAAATATGAAATACAAATACGAAATGAATGGCAAACAAATAAAAACCGCAACGGTAGTAAAAGACCTAGGGGTACTAATATCTGAAAACCTAAAAATTCCGACCAATGTATAGCAGCTGCAAATAGGGCAAACATAGCACTGGGCTTTATTAAACGAAAATTTACTTATAAACATGAGAACGTAATAGTGCCACTGTTCAAAAGTATGGTGAGGCCCCACCTTGAATATGGTGTGCAGTTCTGGTCACCTTATCTGATCAAGGACATTGTAAGACTCGAGTCAGTACAGCGTAGAGTGACGAAGATGATACCCTCATTAAGAAATAAATCATATGAAGAAAGACTTAAACGATTGAACCTGTTCTCATTAAAAAAGAGGAGGTTGAGGGGTCAGCTTAGTGAGTGCTTTAAGATACTAAAAGGTTTCGACATAGTCGATGTAAATGCACTATTCACATTAAACAATACTAATAAAACTCGCGGAAATGGAATGAAATTAAAAACCAAAAAGGCAAACCTAGATGTCACAAAGAGTTTATTCACCTACAGTGTGGCGACAGAGTGGAATAAACTACCAGCGAGAGTGGTGGAGAGCGACACAATAAACGCTTTTAAGGGAAGGCTTGACCTCTATCTGCAGAGGGCTGGGGTGATATGAAAAAAAAAAAAAAATTATGTGTATGTGTGTACACTGTACAGTATGTTATATGTATATATATACTGTATATATATGTATGTATGTGTGTATGTATGTATGTGTATATTATGTGTATGTATGTGTGTATAAATATGTACCGGTGTATATATATATATATAGTTTGTAAGGCCAGACTGCCTAGCAGAGATTGTGTATAGGAGATAGGAGTCTTCCTATGCATTCTATTAATAAAAAGGTGCCTCTAGACGTTGCCAGTTACCCTTTTTCGATTTTGTTTTTCAGCGCCATCTAGTGCAGGGTTCCAGAACTACTCAACGTGAATAAATTTACGGATGTACCCTCCATTCTGTTTTTTTTTAAATTATATGTACCGGTACACTACTTCTCTCTCTCTCTCTTTCTCTCTCTCTCTCTCTCTCTCTCTCTCTCTCTCTCTCTCTCTCTCTCTCTCTCTCCATCTCTATGTATATATATATATATATATACAGTATACTGTATATACGATATATATATATATATATATATTATTTATGTTTGACCAAAGTTTGAGTGTGGCTGTGTACTTCCAAGTTAGTAACTTATATTACAATGTAAATACTTGTCTTCAATTGAGCTTAGTTTTTCATATAGGCTACATTCATTGTTAATAAATTTACAGTCAATATCAAATAATCATCAACAGCCTTCATGATCCATTGCAAACCATATCCTTATTCTCAAGGTCAACCACAGCCTCCTTACATCATCACGGAGGCTTGGTTCAGCTTGGTAAGTTATGTAATTAACCCCTTCTATACCGACGACGTCTTTTGATTTTATTCTGGCTCCTATTAATCGATTGTATTCACTTTAGGAAGGATCTTTAGCAATTATAAGGCTTCGAACTATCTCAATCAACCCTTTTAACTACCACAGATCCTTTCTAAGCTGTATAAAATCGTCTACATATTGCTAGAATAAAATATAACATACGACGACGGTACATAAGAGGTTAATGGAGTATTGTTCACATTTCAGTGTAGGCAATACTTTGGAGTGCTGTTGCATATCAGTGTACTCTTAAATAATTGTATTCATAATGACTATGGCTGATATGGTGATAGCAAACAAGTTACATGAGTTTCTATAGACTCTACACGAGACACGTGTACACCATTGCAGCAAGGGAGAGGAACTGTCAATAAACAGACCACAGAAGTATTTTCCCGCGATAGGGAGGAGCTATATATGCGGTACCGCCATCTATTGCAGGGTTCCAGCCAAATCTGTAAATAATGGCCAACTACTATTAACACGGCTGATTTTCCAAGACACCCGTCTTAGGTATTCTTACTCTATGCTGCCTAGTAAGGACCTTGAGGTCTGTGTGGTCTGTGTATCTATGTAGCTCTATGTAGCTCTCTGTAGTCTAGCCTCGTCTCACGGCCTGTTAACAAGGGCGTTCCGTGCTCCTGGAATCGTGTATATATTTCGACTTGTGTGCATATAGAATACGGTCAGGACAAAGTTATTGATTATGAAAAACAATCTACGAAATTCCAGTAAAAGTGCCAAGCCAAAGACATTATATGTTATAGTGACGATACATACAATATGGTCAGGTCAGGTGAAGGTATTGAGGGATAAGCCTTTACAACGGCACCTCGTATCTACATTCTACTTTTCCTATTTTTCTGAAGAGTATAGAGAATGGAGAAGGGGTATTGGAGCGAGAAGAAGCTGTTGGAGTGGCTTTGTTATGTGTGCCATTAGTTATTGAAACTAACTTTGCCAAGGTGCAGTACAAATATGGCGGATTTATTTGAAATTCAGAAAAGAAAAAAAAACAGTGAACTATCAACGACAAAGGTTTGTTCTCCCAACCAGCCACTGAGTGAATCTGAAACACCTGGGGGTCGACAAACGAAGCAGTTGAAAACAGTGCCATTAACCCCTTCTGTACCGGCGATGTCTTTTTAACTTTATTCTGGCTACTATTAGACTATTATACTCAGTTTAAAAAGGGCCTTCAGTAATTGACAGGCTTCGAGCTATATCACTTAATCCTTTTTACTACCGCAGATCCTTCTATAACTGCACAAAATTGATTAAATATGGCCAGAATAAAATTGTAATGCTTCGTTTTTCGACTCTCAGGTGATTCGGATTAACTCGGTGTCAGGTTGGGGGAACGAGCTTTTGTCGTTGATATACTGTACTAAATAGATTGGGATTATATAATGTGAAATAACTTGATAGTAAAATAACATTTTGGAAATATAGGTAGGCTATATATATATATATCTTGTGTGAAAGGAATTAATCGTCTGTGAGGTATTATCACAAGATTTCGACTCCCTTCCAGAATAGTGGTAGTGTAAAGATTGATTTGTCCTCGAGTGTAGAGTATACCTATAATATAAAACTAAAAAGGTACGGACAAATGTTATTTTATTACCACGAATTTTCCGAGTGTTTTTTATAAACAAAATTGGTCATTTGCATCAATATATAGTGTTTGTAATTAATTAGAAATCTCGGGAAAACCTATTTTCCCCATTAGGCCTATCGATCGATGTTGAGACACGCTCGCTCCCCGATAGTGATTTGAAAAGACATTAGCCTAACCTAACAACCTTACCTAACCTAACCTAGTATTATGGGTGGGGGCTGCCGCCCCCACACCCCCGCTGGTTGAGTACCCTTAATAAAAAAAAAAAAAAATTGGCTGTCGATTATACGAAGGTGAAAGCAAGGACGATGAAGTCTATGGTGTTTACTCTGCAATCTTCAGCTTGATTGTACATTGATAACGGGAAAGTACCGTATTGACAACCTTGTTACGAAATTTAAATTTTAGTACCATACTTTTATATTAGTTTTTCCGAGGGTTTAACACATTTTCATATGATCTTTAGAGCGCGATAACTGGAAGTACCGTATTGACAACCTTGTTACGAAAAAGACATTTTAGTACCATACTTTGTTATTAGGTTTTGCCAAGGGTTAAAACAAATTTTCTTATGATTTTTTTTTTTTTTTTTTTCTATATAATTGAGGGAGGCAAAAGGCATAACTGCCTATAGCGAGTGCCTCCCCCATAGTTGAAAGAGTGACATGGCCAAATCAAGGGACGTTCGAGCCAAAATGCCTGGACACACGGAGTTTGAAGCAATTTAAGTCATAGGAAGAGGGAAAGACTGATTCTGGGAGAGAGTTCCAGAGCTCAGATGTTGAGAAGAAAGTTTGAGAGTAACGTTTCACTCTTGGGTTGGAGAGTTGCACAGAGTAGGGGTGGGATTGAGTTGCAAGACGGGTACCACGTGCCCTACGTAAAGGAGGTGGTATGCACTGGGATAGCTCTGAGGAACACTGATTATTATAGTAGCGATAGAATAGCGAGAGATGCAACATTGCGGCGGAGAGAGAGAGATTGCAGAGAGTTGGTGAGTGGACGGGAGTTAATGATACGAAAGGCCTTCCTTTCAACTTTGTCTAGGAGAGCGGTGTGAGAGGAACCTCCCCACACATGTGAACAATACTCAATACAAGGGCGCACTATGCCCCTGTACAGAGCAAGAAGCTGTGCAGGGGAAAAGAACCCCTGATAGATTAAATATCTATCTTCAAATATATCAACAAAATTCGTGGTATTAAAATAACATTAAACCAACGGTACTCATGAGTATTATACTAGGTAATTATAGGGAATAGTCTCGCACCATTATTTTTTATGTAATTTCCTCCAGATTTTGAGAAATTAGTGTGTTCATGGTCTTGGTTATAATGCCAATGTGGGATACACGATGGGTTGAGGGGGGGCTCTGCAACCCCCCCCCCCCCCCATGAATTATTGAAATCGTCATCTATGTTGCCAGCAGGGGTAAATATAGATTATACTATATAAAGAAGGCGTTTGTAAACAGTGAGGATGTCCAAAAGAGCTCTAAGATTGATTAGAATAGGCGTTTTTTCTATTAATATCGGGTTTTATAAATGTGATCAAAATTATTCTCCCACAGTGGATTATACATGAGAACAGTATGAGGATTCCATGGACCTACATTGTCCCTTATAAACTATGTATAATAAGGCTGCTAGCCTATAATTATCATATTCTGTATTTGAATAAGAGACAAATAATACCAGTAATTAAGGATCACCCCGTTTTTAACATTAATCCTCCAGTACAAACCCCAATGTACTTAAATACATTATTGAAATCTGAGACGTGAATTTTGCATGCGAATCCGACGTAAAGCAACACAGTGAGTTTTATAGTGAAACATTATGGCGGGTGCAGTTGTTGTTGTTGTTCCCCAAGCTGCCTGGCCGAACAGCCCCAGGGCCCCGAGCAAAGGCCAAGGCTTTAACCGAGTGCCCCCACAGAACCCTCCCTGCGGACCACAATAAAGCCTGGGTGACCGAAGCCACTCCATGGCGGGGAGCTGAGGAGGGTGCGGAAACGCCCGGGAAACCAAAGCCCCACCCAGGGCCCTGTGCCCCTCAGCAATTATGAAGAGAAAGTTGAGGGGCAAAGGAAAAATGTGACGCTTTGGCTTCCAATCTTGGTAGATTGGGAGATCAATCCACGGAAGAGACGCCGTCACTTGAGATCTAGAAAATATATAAGTAATAGGAACAGTCCGAGTAAGCTATGGGTATGACAGAGATAGCTCAGTTCTCACTCTGATAGACCAGCCAATCACCACATGACTAGAACCCAATCCTCTCAGCATCAGCTAGGAAAGGCCCTAGAAAGCGCCTTTGGCGGGAGGATAGCTCCCCTATTTCAACCCCTTTCGGGGTTGGGCACCCGCGGGTGCAACTGTAAACGAAGCTGCTCAACACAATGTGTATAATAAGATTGACGCAGAAACGAGACTAAATAAAATGAAAGTGTGGCCTGCGTAGACAAAGTGATCTATGTTGTGAATGAAGATAAATTATAAACATTCTGACTCGTGGAACAAGAGATATTAATATAAGGGCAAACATCTAGGACCTGCCCGATTCGAGCTTTTTAATAATGTCTTTGTTAATGTTCTCTCACATATACTGTACATGCGACGGTCCTTTGTATTTAAATACTAAGGACCGTCGCATGTTTTGTTTACCCATTTTACAACAATTTTAACACACGCTCCCCACTATAAGTAGCGCCAACTAACTTGACGAATAATTTTGACCCCTTAACTTCTTATAACTCGAAATTAATGAAAGCAATCGGGCTGACGTTTTTTTATTATTTGGGAAGAGCCCACCAGGAAATAGGTGTGGATATTTACAGCCAGTTTGCTCTAGGCTCTTTTCAGTTACAGAGAAGTCAGGGATCAAGATTATTGTCAAGTTCGTTGGCGCTACCTTTAGTGGGGAGGCATCAAATTATGGTCACCATGCGATATTTTATGGGTTGAGGGGGGCATTTAATTAACATACCAAGATAACTGGATCGGAGGACTGTTATTTGGGAGAGAATGCAAAAAAGAAGAACTTAAAGAATACTTACTGAATTTTGGAAAATAAGGATCAAGAAAATAGAGCTCAATCAGTGAAACGTGCAACTAAAACCGAATAGGGGAGCCGTTGTAAGTTGGTCATTACCCCCCCCCCATATACCAAGACTAATGAACTACAACCAACAAGTTACCACAGCCATCAATTGTTGGTGGATTAACTTGCTTACGTGGTGGTCCACTCCGGTGGGTAGCCTGGCAGTCGGCCGAATCACTCCAAGTAAGTCTCTCTCTCTCGCTCTCGCTCTCTCTTTCTCTCGCTCTCGCTCTCTCTTTCTCTCGCTCTCTCTTTCTCTCGCTCTCTCTTTCTCTCGCTCTCTCTTTCTCAGTCTCTCTCTCTCTCTCTCTATATATATATATATATATATATATATATATATATATATATATATACAGTATATATATATATTTATATAAATATATATATATATATATATATATATATATATATATATCAAATGTATTAGTATTAATGTATTAGTTGGTATTAGTTTGGTATTTCCTTAAGGGGAGATCTCCACTTGAGGGATTTTTTTCTTGACCCCTTTCTCCCTCATGTTTAGCCCCATTGCTTTTGATATTATAAAACGTTCGCCCCATTAATTTAGCGATTTTAAGAACTTTCACCCCATATTAAGACCTTTCGTGCCATTCAGGTATCGATTTTATCCTGGCGAGCGAGAGGGAGCCTGTAATTTAAGAGGAACCGGCCTATGGCCGGGAAATTTTTCTACCCATAAATGTACACATTTATCTTGAAAGGGACTCAAGGGGGTATCATTTTAAGCTTGATGGAGGTCTAGGGAACAAAGTAAATACCTCCCCTTAACTAATTTAATTTGTTAACGAACGTCCTTAATAATTTGTCTTCATGTTTTTCATCAAGTTAATCCACACTTAATATCATGTTATCAAAAGAATTAGAGGGGTACACGTCAACAGTGAGAGCAGGCAACATTAGTATTTAGGGGAGACTGGCCTTTTTTATTTTTTGTGTTGGTCTATTAATTAATGTATTCCTATATTTCTTAGTTTCCTTGCTAGACCTCAATCAAGCTTAAAAACACCCCCTTCGCCTCGAAGATAAATGTGTAAATTTTTTGGTAGACAAATTTCCCGGCCGAAGGCCACTTCCTCTTAATATTTCAGGCTTGCTATCGCTCGGCAGGAAAAAATCGACCCCTAAATGGCATGAAAGGCCTTAACATTGACAATTAAATAGGGTGAAAGGTATTCAAATCGCCAAACTAATGGACCAAACGTCATAAAATCTGAACACAAATGGGGCTAAACACGATGAAGAAGGGGGTCCAGACAAACCGTCTGTCTCCCCTTAAGAGACGGTTGTGGAGGTCTTTGTGTATAATAGAGCGATTTCAGCACTACAAGGACTCTCTTGAGTGCCCACGAATTTCAACCTGGTAGTAGAGTTATAGGAATGGCTTCTCTTTAAATATTGTGACCTTTCTAATTCACACACACACACACACACACAGCCCGTAGCCTAGTAGGTAGAGCTCTCGTCTCACACACCAGGGGTCGGGGGTTCAATCCCCGGCCGGGCGGAGACAAATTGGGCTTGTCTCCTTTCATGTGTTAGCCTCAGTTCACCTAGCTGTAAATAGGTACCTGGAATAAGTGGACGACGTTGTGACGTCCCATCTGGGGTTGGCAAAAATGGTACAAGGCGAGATGGGTATCATATGGTTCACCTAAGCTGATGGCTACCTAAGCCTTCGGGCGAGACGGTACCGTCTATAGTGAGAATGGTACCATACAGATCCACCCTAAGCCTTCGTTTCCGATGTCGCCAATTGGCTAAAAATACAGACTACACACACATCCACAGCCATTCCAACGATACATATAACATCTACACATATAGGAGGCGGGAAATAACGAGCATGCTCA
Organism: Paralithodes platypus; assembly: GCA_032716605.1. Classification (NCBI taxonomy): domain Eukaryota; kingdom Metazoa; phylum Arthropoda; class Malacostraca; order Decapoda; family Lithodidae; genus Paralithodes; species Paralithodes platypus. The sequence continues at coordinate 35,111,671 of CM064577.1, read as the reverse complement.
CTCCCGCAATACAACTAGAGTAAGTACAACTAGAGTAAGTACACACACACACACACACACACACACACACACACACACAGTCTCTCTCTCTCTCTCTGTTTTTCTTTTTATTCCCCTCTATTAGCCTATATTACTAACAACTGTCCCCTACTAACATCTCCTAACCCTGTCACGGACATTTGTCCTCCCTTTCCATTTTTCCATTATCCACTCTAAACTAGTGTTTGGAAACTTGACCATCAGTGTTTTGGAGGGCAAGTAGCCTTAAGGGGTCGCTGCACCTGCTGTTGCTTGATTTCCTTAGTACTCTCTCTCTCTCTCTTAGGGTTGTTATCTCTACTAGGATTAAGTCCTGGCCACCTCGCAGGGATCGTAAGTTCTGTGTGGCAAGTGTATATATGTAAATCTCTCTCTCACTCTCACACTCTCACTCACTCACTCACTCTCACTCTCTCCACTCGAAGCTGACAACAAACACAAACAAGAATATTTTGCAACTTTCAACCAACATTAAGTTTTGATCGCTCTAATGACCAAAAGTTTCTCCAGTTTTATAACATCCAGCACTAAAGTCTATTCGCTGTAAGTAGGCGAGATAACACGACCTCCATCCTCTGTAACTCAAAAAGGACTAGAGCAAATTGGCTGTAAATTTCCACATTTATTTCTTGACTGACTCTTCACAAATGGCAGACATATTAGCTTGATTACTCCTGTCGTTTCTGAGTTACAGAGGTTAGAGGTCATGGGTTATCGCCTATTTAGAGCGAATAGACTCTCTCTCTCTCTCTCCCCCTTCTTCTTTGCTATCCTTTCCTTCCACTTTCCCTTACTCACGGATTAGCTATCTCTACTAGAATTAAGTCCTGACCACCTCGCTGGAATCGTAAGGTCTGTGTGGCCCGTGTATATATGTAAATCTATGTAAATATATATCACTCTCTCTTTCAGAATACATTTTGATAGTCAACGTGGTGAACACAACTTTCTCCCTCGTGTTAAGCCCCATTTGTTTTAGGAATATAAGACGTTCGGCCCATAAGTTTGGCGATTTTAACACCCTTCGCCCCATTTCGTTGTAAATTTTAAGACCTTTCGTGATATTTAGGTGTCGATTGTTTCCATGGAGCCTGGAAACTGGCTAATGTGACACTAATTACTATACTCTGTTTCATTTCTGCTGACGGTAAATTGAATCCCTTAGCAGCTAATTTCTTGCTACTTAATGGACAAAATATTAAACAACTATGGCCCTGCATCATAATTATTAGGATCAAGTTTATATAATTACCACCATATTTCCCTATCAAATAATCAAAATAACTGAGAAATCTTTATATGAATTTTGCAATTTACCGTCAGTTGAAAAGAAACAGAGTATAGAAAGGGGATCATGAGTGTCCCAAGAATTATGAGAACACTTTACCTTTAATGCTTCCAAAACCCAATTTCTTCATCTTACTACCCGTCCGAAACTCCCAGAGGACTATCCCTCACACTTCAACAATACAAAAATATATCCTTCATCTTCTCTCAGTATTCTCGGTCTCTTTTTCTTCTGCTCTCTCTTGGAAGGACCATATTACCAGTCTTGCTAAGGAAGCCTCCCAGAAACTGGGTGTGCTCAACCGCCTCAAGGGGTTCTTTACCCCTGCTCAGCTTCTTGCTCTGTACAGGGGCACAGTGCATCCTTGTATTGAGTATTGTTCACACGTGTTGGGAGGATCCTCTCACACAGCACTTCTAGACAAAGTAGAAAGGAAAGACTTTTGTATCATTAACTCCTATCCACTCACCAACTCTCTGCAATCTCTCTCTCCTCGCCGCAATGTTGCATAATCAGTAATCGAAGAGAATTGCATTACATGTATGGTGGCGGTATTAGTGGTGTGTGTGTGTGTGTGTGTGTGTCTGCCTGTCTGTCTGTCTGTGGGTGTGTGGGTGTGGGTGTGTGTACAAGCCGCTTTCTGTGCACCTCTATGATGTTATAAGAAGATAGAATTACTTTGATCAAATAACTCTGTGAAGCTGCCACCTTTCGCCCGATCATATGGACATTAATTAATAATTCAATGTATAATAATTAGTATTCGGTAACTGAAACTTGAGAATAATTCACATTAGCTTTAATGAAATGATTCCTTAAGACTTATTCAGAAGTACACTAAGATATTGAAGGGTTAAGTATTAAGTAATGTAATACAAGTATGGAGAAGTCTGTTTTCACTCTCACGACTGACCTGACCCCTTGAATGATACAAGTGAAGGGGTACTCTGCTCTCTGTCTCTCTATGCCCCAAGTTTCCCTCTTTATCACCTCGGGTTACGCCTCCTGAATGACGTAAACCCACTCCCCATAGGCTGTATGTCCATCACAACCAATACCTCTCGAGAAAGATATACCTGGGTGTGGTTTAAACTCTCGGACACACCTTAGATACACCTTAAAACACCTCCATCACATGCTATGCATGCCCCTTACATGATCTTGGGTGACTTGGTTTGATGACATCAGTCCTGACATATGTGAATCCCATGACCTGCGGGGTCAAATGTATACATCCTGTTGCCCCTCTGTCAACATCCATTGTATTTGATACAAGGAAAATACAATGCTAATAATATAAGCTGTTATAATTGGGACATCAGTATCACTGCATCATATGTTATCTGTGTTTAATATGTGTATATGTACAGTATACAGTATATGTTTTTATTTTTTCCTAAGTTGCCGTAGTCTCTCTCCAGTGCCTCCGGGTGTTTAGTGTGGATTGATCTTGATGGTGTTTCTGCACCCTGGTTGGAGACTTCGGCATCTCATATAATAATAATAATAATAATACCTGTAAATAAGTATGTAAAGGAATAATAATTGGTTAAGTAAGCTTAAACATTGGGAGTATATAACACCTCTTCTATATACAAATAAGCTATTAGGCGTTGCTTCCATGTGTGGCTCAATATATATTGTGTGACTCCAAGTGTGTGTATATGTGTGATAAGAGTTCATTGACTATAATTGTATCTATGGGTATTTTTCCGATTGTACAGTGGCGCTAATAAGTCATGTCTCAGTTGTCATTACGTTTGGCTCGTTCTGTGCTGTATTAATGTCTGTCAGATGTTGAATAGGGTGGATAAGTGTGGGAACATGTTTGTATATCTCACTCGAACCGAATAAACCATGCTGTAGAGATTGCTGATGCCAATTATTGATCGAAATATACTTGGTGCCGAGATATCACTTATTAGGCCGACTGTACACTCATAAATATTCGTGGACTGCACCTATTCCTAATTATGGAAGTATATACCTGGAAACGAATTATCAATATAATTTTCTATAAATCAACTACAAAACTATATATATATACTATTTATTGAAAAGGAAATTCTATCCAAAAATTAATTCAGATAGTTGTAATTGCATAAACGAAAACATGAAGGGCCCACGAATTCCTCTGAGTGGGCCAGAGACTATGGTATGCGACTGTACCTTAGTCCAGGAATGTATAGCAAACATTCGATTTAACTTGTGAAATAACCTTTATACATGAAAGATTGTACGTGTGTGGGTGGGTATGTTTGTGTTTGTGTGTGTGTCTGTGTGTGTGTCTGTGTGTGTGTGTGTGTGTGTGTGTATCTGTACCTGTGTACCTAGGATCATTGGCATGTTTTTCTGTGTATGTGTGTACCTAGGATCATGGGTGTGTTGCCTCTGTGTGTGTGTGTGTGAATGCGTGAGTGTTTGTGTATGCGTGTGTACAAAGGAGTACAAAGGAAATCAAGCAACAACAGTTCTACTGACCCTTCTAGGCTGCTTGTCTTCCAAAACACTGAGGATCAAGTGTCCAAACAGTGGTTTAGAATGGGTAAGGGAACATTGGAAAGGGAACTACTGCCCTGGAACTAATGTCCGTGGCAGGACTAGGAAGTTAGTAGGGGACATATGGGTTAGTAACTGAGGGGAGGATAGAATAAAGTTATTCATTTACAAACGCAGTCAGTCGCGGGTTTGATGCGAGATATTTGTCTAGGCGGAGTTTAAATGAATCAACGGTGCTGCAGTCTATAACGTCTCGGGGAAGCCCATTCCACAAGTTGACAACTCGATTGAAGAAGAAATTTTTAGATTCGTGTGAGTAAAAAGATTTACCAATAATTTTGCAACCGTTTCCCCGCGTGTAATTAGATTGGTCGATAGTGAAGTACTTACTACAGTTCATATTGTCGATGCCTTTGATGATTTTGAACACTTGAATTAAGTCACCTCTTAATCTGCGCTGGGTTAAAGGAAATAGATTTAATTCTCTAAGACGCTTTTCGTATGGTTTGTTCTTTAGGCTAGGTATCATTTTGGTAACTCTACGTTGAACTCGTTCTAGCTTGTTTATGTCTTTTTGGTAATAAGGGCACCAACATTGAATGCAGTATTCCAGAAGAGGGCGGACAAAGGAATTGTAAAGGGTTAGGATAACGTCTTTGGATTTATGCTCAAATGACCTGCCTATAAAGCCAATTATTGTGTTTGCCTTCTTAACAATTTCTGAACATTGTTGACTCGGTTTTAGGTTACTCGATATTGTTACTCCCAGATCGGTTTCTCTGTTTACATTCTTAAGCTGAGTGCCATTCACCGAATAGTTTGCTTTCTCATTTAGGTATCCGATATGAAGTACTTTACATTTATCCGCATTGAAACTCATTTGCCAAATTTGGGCCCAATGTGACAAATTATCTAGATTGTGTTGCATATCGTCAACTTGTTCTTTTGAGAGTACGCTATTTGCAATTTTTGTATCGTCAGCAAATTTTGAGATTGTACAGGTGAGACCCTCATCTATGTCGTTGATGTAAATTAGAAAGAGAATTGGTCCTAGTACCGATCCCTGGGGTACCCCGCTACTTACATTGGTCCATTTAGATGCCTTACCGTTTATGACTACTCTTTGCTTTCTGTTGCTGAGCCAATTTTCTATCCATTTCAACACACCGTCTTGTATTCCATGCGCTTTTAGTTTTAGCAGTAAACGTTTGTGGGGAACTTTGTCAAAGGCCTTTTGAAAATCAAGGTATATATTATCTACAGCTTTACTCTCATCGTAGAGGTTGAGGATATCGTGGAAGAAGTCTAAGAGGTTTGTTAAACAGGAACGTTTTTTACGAAAGCCGTGTTGAGTATCTTTAAGTATGTTATTTGCCTCTAAGTGATTTACGAGTCTGTCTCTTATGACCGTTTCTAGCATTTTACATACAACTGAGGTTAAGCTAATTGGACGATAGTTATGGGGTAGGGATTTGCTGCCTTTTTTTAATATCGGTGTTACATTGGCTATCTTCCACTGATCAGGCATAGTTCCAGACTGCAAGGATTTATTGAATAGTAATGTCAGTGGTTTGGAGAGCTCATCCTTAGCTTCCTTTAGAACTCTAGGCGAGATTGTATCAGGTCCAGGCGTTTTATTTACCTTGAGTTTATCTAAACAATTCAATACTTCTCTCTTTGTAACGGTGATATTGCTTAGAACATCTGAATTATCAATCTGAATCGGCGATGGTGTAGGGATATCACTGAGGTCTTCTGTTGTAAAAACTGATGCAAAGAAGGTATTGAGGGCATTACTCATTTGTACTTCGTCTTTGGTGTATTCTCCATTTTCATCGACTAACAACGGTCCAACAGTTGAAGTAACTACTTTTTTCTTTCTGATATAACTATAGAATTCTTTCGGATTTGTTTTACTTTGATTCGCAATATGTAACTCTAGGGTGTTTTTACTTTGCTTAATTAACTTTTTGGCTTTGCGTCGTAGCTCTACAAATTTCACCCGTTCTTAGTCATTTTGTGAGGATTTTAATCTATCATTAGCCAAAAAAATTAGCAAGCAGGCAGTTTGAAATATCTTTATTCCACCATTTGGGCTTATTATTATGGCCTGGACGTCGTATTTTCGATGGTATGCAGTCTTGCACTGCTTTTAGGTAAGTGGTTTCGAATAACTTCCAAGATGTATTTATGTCGTTATTGTTAATAAAAAAGCTCCAGTCAGTTTCTTTAAACATAGCTCTAAGTTTATGAAAGTTTGCTTTCTTGAAATTAGGGACTTTTTCGATGCTACTATTTGGTTCGTTACTAATAAAGTTTAAAGTGAAAGTTATCGTACGATGGTCGCTGTTACTGAATTCATCACCAACATTCAAATTCTCTATTAATTCTTCTTTTGTTGCAAGTACAATGTCAAGAACGTTATTACCACGGGTCGGTGTTCGAACAAATTGATAAAGCGAACTCTCTTGCAAGTTCGTATACAAGTCATGTCCGGAGTGTGAAGTAAGAGTATCGCCCCACTTGGTCACAGGTAAATTAAAGTCGCCAAAAATTACGGTATCTTGTGAGATACTTACATCTGCAATTTGTTCGGAAATTTCTCGGTCAGTTTGCACTGATTGAGCTGGAGGTCTGTATATTAACGCAAGTATTATTTTTGTACCTTTATTATTCTTTATTAGCACAAAAGATGTGTCGACGTTCACAATTTGAGGTTTTGACAAGAGGGTAGGGTTAAGACTTTCTTTGATATAAAGTAAAACGCCACCTCCATTTCGATTTATTCGGCTTTTCTCAAACATTACATAACCGGGAAGTGTTAGACTCTGCTAAAAAGTCTCTTATCTTCTGTATTGAGCCAAGATTCTGTTATTCCAATCACAACATAATTTTCTGTAAACACTAGCTCCTCTAAGTCTGAAAATGTATTGCGTATACTACGAGCGTTTGCATAGAAAACCTTTAAATTTGTTATTTTAGAACTCACGGAAAGCTCCTTAATAATATTGTTGGTTCTTGTCGGATCTACATGTATGTTCATGGCTGTCCTTGGTCCTCGCTGTCTTCGGTCCTTATCGCTGGTGGTCCTCGTTTGCCTCTGTATTTTGCTTGGCATTGGATGATTTATGTCACTGCTGCTTCTTCTCGGATGGCGTTTTTTGATCCATGGCTGCGGACTGCTTCGTGTAGGAGACGACCCATGCGTGCTGGACCCACAGGGTTTAGATGAGTGCCATCCTTTTTGGAACAGAGTAGGCTGGTTATAGAAATTATCCCAGAGGTTGATGAATTCAACTTCTTCCTTCAGACACAAATAATTTAGTCGGCTATTTGTGCTGAAGGCCTTGTCATTGAATTTGTCATGTGCGTCGATTTTGGGGAGAATGCCCGAGATGATGATATTCCTTGACTTGTTTTTGTAGTGCTGGATCATCTTGCGATATTTCTCCATCAACTCTTCGGATCTGGTGCGCATGATGTCATTTGAACCAGCATGGATGACAAAAAGTGTATTTTCGTTTGAGTGTGTGTGTGTACCTACGATCATGGTTATTGTGTATGTGTGCGCTCCTCGGATTATGTGTGTGTGTGTGTGTATGTGTGTGTACATTGGGTCATGGGGATGCTGTCTGTGTGTGTGTGTGTGGGTATGTATGTATGTATGTATGTGTACTGTATCTGTGTGTACCTAGGATCATGTGGATGTATCCTGGACCAATATCATATACCGGATATGATGTCATCAATATGCACACCTTCATATCAACTGGACCCGGTGTGTCAGGAAGGGGTGTTGGAATATTAGTGAGGTATTAGTGAAAGTATTAATGACAGAAAGGCAGGGAAGCTTCCCTTCTGTTCCGGTGCCGTCTTTTAACTTATTCAAGAGTGATAAAGAGTGAAAGATGTGTGTGTATGTATGTGTATGTATATGTATGTATCTGTATGTGTGTGTACCTAGGATCATGTGGGTGTGTCCAGGACCAATAGCATATACCGGATATGATGTCATCTATATGCACACCTTCCTTGTAATTGCAGACTGTGTGTCAGGAAGGTGTTGTTGGAATATTAGTGAGGTATTAGTGATGGTATCAATGACAAGCAAGGATGTATATACCTGTATTTTGAATATGGGAATATTCATACAGTGCTATTTAATCAGGGAACAATGAGGGTATTTGTTTGGCGTTTCGGTGAGCTTTGTGGCAATGCTCTGATACTAGGTACAGCACAAATTCCATCCCAATAATATCTTCCCATTGACATATCGGGGTTTGAACTCGGGTCCATTGGATTACCAGTCCAGTGGCTAGACCACTCCACCACATCTCCCCTAAATAATACCGGTAATAATACAAACAAAAATATATACATAAAATAACGTCCCCTTAAAGGGTTCGGGTTTCGTTCGACACCCTGCCTTCAATCACATCCCCCCCCCCCCTTCCTTCAGTCACTACAGCCCCCCCCCCCCTTTCTGGCTTGTTACTTGATTTCCTTTGTACTCCCGTGTACTCTCTCTCTCTCTCTCAACCTCTTCTGTAGCGGCGACGTCTTTTTTTATTTCATTCTCGTTATATAGACGAGTTTGTGCAGCCTAAAACAGATATGTGGTACCGTAGTAAAAGGTTAATAGTGAGAGATAGTTCTAAGCCTGTTAATTACCTGTTAAAATCTAAGAATACCCCCAAAACAAAATTGTCTTTATCTATTTCGCTCGATATTTTATCAATTAAAGTTATAATAGCCAAGTCCGTACCATATCACTTCCTAAATCCGGATTGATACTTGTACAACAATTTGTGTTTATAAAATAAAACAACCTATCATACATAACAAGTTCAAATATTTTTAAAAAGGCAGGCAAAATAGATATAGGACGGTAATTATTCATATACATGGCATCACCACTCTTGTATAGAGGGATAACTTTTGTTGTTTTGAGTTCTGGGAAAACACCTTCCGTTAATGATAAGTTAACCCTTTCAAGCTCCAATACGCGTTTCTGGTCTGTTTCTAGCTATCATTAGACGATTTTATTCAGATTAGCAACGGTATATGGAAGTCAGAGGGTTGATTGAGATAGTATTTACCCTGTTAATACCCACAGGTACTTCCTAAGCTGCATACATTCGTCTAATGATAGCCAACATAAACTTCTAAAACGCATCAGAGCTTCAAAGGGTTAATTATATTGGTAAACCCCCTCTGTACCGCAGACGTCTTCTTCACTTTATTCCGGCTACAATTAGACGCTTTTATTCAGTTTAGGAAAGACCTCGACCAATTAAACGGCTACAGACTATCTCAATTCATCCTTTTAGCTACCATATATCCTTCCTAAGCTTCATCAAATCGTCTAAATGTAACTTAAATCAAATTCAAAAGACGTCGCCGGTACAGAAGGGGTTAATGCATCAATGTAAAACTGGCATGTATCTTTAACCCTCTTCGACATATGACGCGATTTTGAGCCTATTGGGGATACTTTAAAGCCTTTGTTACCATCAGGGGTATTTAGAAACCTTTAGTTTAGTTACTTCAACCTCTGCAGTTGTCTTTGAGTTAGCTGTGGGCAGAAAACTAATGTTGGAGAGGTAATTATAAGAGTGAGAGAACTATATTTATTATTGCTAATCTGGCAACCTCTGCGACATAAATGCGTGAAAGGGTTAATTATTTTAGTGCCGATGCCATTCCATCCTGGACTTTTTTCTTTTAATGTACACATAGCAAATGTTTAAGTCATTTAATGTTTTCCAGCCATTGTCGTGAACCAAAATATTTATCCTCCATTGTCCATTCCCGTCTTTATTATTTATTCCATGGGAGGACGACTTTCTTTATGCCTTGTTTTAATATCTTCTGTGAAGGCTTTAAAACATTTCGTGCCCTTTAGGTGTCGATTTTTTCCTGGCGAGCGATAGCGAGCCTGTAATTGTGGAGGAACCGGCCTTCGGCCGTGACATTTTTCTACCGAAAAATGTACAAATTAATCTCGTAGGGGGACCTAATGGATGTGTCTTTAAGTTTGATGGAGGTCTAGGGACGAAATCAAAACATATATTAATATATAACTAAATAAACCCCAGAAAATAACCACTGTCCCTCTAAAGATATATCGTTTTTTTGAGCCTCCTTCACCCCATCATCATTGTCGTGAACCTAATTATTTATCCTCCATTATCCATTCCCGTTTTTATATATTTATTCCACGGAGAGGACGACTTTCTTTAGGTCCGGTTTTCCTATCTTCTGTGAAAGGCTTTACGTTGGATTAAAGGGGTATTATTTTATTTTTTGGTCTTTCTATATGTTCAATCATTTATTTGTTTAGTTGCCTTGGTAGGTCTCCATGAAACTATAACAAACAGCCCAAAATATATAAAATATATAAATTTGCACATTTTTCGGTAGAAAAATGTCCCAGCCGAAGATTACAGGCTCGCTACCGCTCGCCTGGAAAAAAATCGACACTTAAATGGCACGAAAGGTCTTAATATTGACTAAAAAAGGAGCGAAAGCATTTAATTGGGTGAACGTCTTAAAATCGACACCTAAATGGCACGAAATGTCCTAATATTGACTAAAAAAAAGGAGCGAAAGCATTTAATTAGGTGAACGTCTTCCCCTTAAATGATCTTTGATGGTATTGTGGAGGCTGGATCATTTTCAGGAGGGCCCCATTGTTGAGCGAGGGCTGTATTCACAATAATACGCGCGCAAACACTTAAGGGGGGTGACCTGTTTTTTGTATCTGTCTTGGTTGTATCCATTCTGCTCCGTTTAGCCTACTGTTTTAAGACGTTTATCCCCATCCAGGAGTTGATTTCTTCTTGGCGAGCGATAGCGAGCCAACATTGTATGGAGAAATGCGGCTTCGCCGGAGATATTTTTCTATCGAAAAATGCAAAAATTTAGCCTGCTGTCAAAAACGTTCTAAAAAATATGTTGGCTCGCTTTGCTCTCCAGGAAAAAAAATTACACCTGGATGGGGATAAACCTCTGAAAACAGTAGGCTGAATGGGGCCGAATGGATACAACCAAACCTCGGATAAAATTATCTTTGATGGTATTGTGGAGGCTGGATCATATTCAGGAGGACCCCATTGTTGAAAACCAAGGCCGCATTCATAATAACACACACACACATAAACACACACACACACACCCCCCCGAGCGCGCAAACACTTAAAGGGGGTGACCTGCTCTGTTTCTCTCCTTTTCTCTCTTTCTCTGGCTTGTATCCATTCGGCCTCATTCAGCCTCATTCAGCCTACTGTTTTAAGACGTTTATCCCCATCCAGGTGTCAATTTCTTCTTGGTGAGCGCGCAAACACTTAAACCCACATACAGTACATGTCTTTGTATATATAACGGCGGGAATTCAATAGTAATAATAGGGTTATTGATAAATCGTATTGCTCTATTTTGTATTGTATCCAACCGTCTCAGCCCCACCTTTTTCCAAATCCACTCCACAAAGGCGAATAATATTTACACTGAGAAAGCACATGACTTTTATATATTTTGTATCCATTCTGCCCCATTATGCCTACTGTTTTAAGACGTTTATAGAAACCGACCTTTACCCGGGAAATTTTCTACCGAAAAATTTATAAATTTATCTTGAAAGGGGATCTAGGGGGTGTTTTTCTTAAGCTTGATAGAGGTTGAGCGAAGAAACTAAAAAATCGATAAATTACTACATAAATACATAGACCAAAAAACAAGCACTACCCCCTTAATCCCTTCTGTACTGGCGACGATTTTTTATATTTTGCTAGCTACATTTAGACGATTTTGTGTAGTTTAAGAAGGATCTGTGGTAGTAAAAAGAGTTGGGTGAGATACTTTGAAGCCTGTTAATAGTGGAGACCCTTTTTAAGCTGAACAAAATCGTCTAATAGTAGCCAGAATAGAGCTAAAAGGACGGGTCGATACAGAAGGGGTTAATCTAGGAGAAGAGATAGATAAATATACAGATGGAAACATTTGTTCTGAAAGTTTGACGAAGGAGAGGTGCAACAGAAACAGAATGGAAGAAACCTTGGTATAATCATGTGTGTCCTGTATTGTTCACATGTGTGGGAAGGATCCTCTCACACAGCACTTCTAGACTTCTAGTAGAAAGGAAAGCCTTTCGTATCATTAACTCCCGTCCACTCACCAGCTCTCTGCAATCTCCCTCTCTACGCTGCAATGTTGCATCTCTCTCGCTATTCTATCGCTACTACAATAATCAATGTTCCTCAGAGCTCTCCCATTGTATATCACCTCCTCTACGTAGGGTACGTAGTACCCGTTTTGCAACACAATCTCACCCCTACTCTGTGCAACTTTCCAACCCAAGAGTGAAACTTTATTCTCAGTCTTTCTTCTATTCAACTGCTGAGCTCTGGAACTCTCTCCCAGAATCAGTCTTTCCCTCTTCCTATGACTTGAATTGCTTCAAACTCCGTGTGTCCAGGCATTTTGGCTAGAACATCCCTTGATTTTGGCCCATTCACTCTTTCAACTCTGGGGGAGGCACTCGTTACAGGCAGTTCTGCCTTTTGTCTCCCTCACTCACATAGAAAAGATAAATATGTATATCTCAATAATTTGGTAGTTACAATATATTTTTACATTTTACATTCATAAATAGTCCACTAATATACTAGATTAGGTTAGGTTAGGTTTAATATATTGTTCAAAGTTTCTTAGTAAATAGGCATCTGAAAAATAGTTGGTGATGATGATGAGCTCTCAGAGCTCTTTCAGCGTACGTGATGAAGTGGAATAGTTCACTACTGCTTTAATGGGGTTTTAAATCTGAAAAGGATATGCCTGAAAATATGTGGGTTTTTTCATGCATTAACACCTAACGAGCGAGCGGCCTAGGCGGTAAATAATATGTAGCCACCAGCGGGGTGTTTTTACCCAAAATAGGGCTGTTTACGTGATCATTTTCATGCCTAAATAAGACCCAGAGCGTAAAACAAGTATCTATCTCTGAAAGGGCATAGACAGAGCTTTCCAATGACACCCCAACGATCCTTGTATGACCGCTAGTTTTCTTGCAACAATCGCGCAACACGAGTGCAAAAACCATGTAATTCGGTACTTTCCCTAAACAATTCACTGTGTAGCGAGTGTGAGAGGGTGGAGGAGGGTGGGATTCATGTCAGTTGGTCCACCGCGGTGGTCTGGAGCAGTCATACGCTCGCTACTCTCCTGCCACCACTTGTCTCTCTCTCTCAGCAACATTACGTGCTGAAAATGCCACACGACTCATGTTGTGAGCCGCCACATAGTCCAAATTTCTTTCACTCGACATATGATGCGCGCCGCCAGTTAAGGGTTAAGAGGGCAGTACTCACTTTCTCTGGACCCCCTTCTCCCTCATGTTTAGCATATTAGTTTTGAGGTTTTAAGACGTTCGTGCTTTTAGTTTGGCGATTTTGAGACCTTTCACCCCATTACTTTGACAATATGAAGACTTTTCGTGCCCTTTAGGTGACGATTTTTCCAAGCGAGCGAAAGCGAGCCTCTGTGTTTAGAAGGAACCGGCCTTTGGCTGGGAAAAATTTTCTACCGAAAAATGTACAAATTTATCTTGAATGGGGTGTTTTACTAAGCTTGATGGAGGTCTAGCGAGGAAACTCAAAAATATATAAATTAATAAATATAGGCCTATAGACCAAACACCAAGCACTAGCCCCTTAATATGATTCACCTCTAACGGGCGATACAAAACCTGCAGTAAATATTTCCACCTCATAGTTTAAGGAGGGGTCACCATTTTGTTTTATCTTTACCTCCATTTCTCTCTTTCCATGGCTTGTATCCATTCGGCCCCATTCAGCCAACTGTTTTAAGACGTTTATCCCAATCCAGGTGTCGATTTCTTCCTGGCGAGCGATAGCGAGCCTGCATTGTATGGAGAAATCCGGCTTCGCCGGAGATAGTTTTCTATCGAAAAATGTACAAATTTAGCTTGCTGTCAAAATAAAAATATATATATGCTGGATCGCTACCGCTCGCCAAGAAAATATTGACTCCTGGATGGGGGTAAATGTCTTAAAACAGTAGGCTGAATGGGGTCGAATGGATACAAGCCAAAGAGAGAAGGAGAGAAAGAGAAAAAAACGAGGTGGGCTCCCTTAATATAATGAGGATATATAATGTCCATGGTTGTTCTCCTGGGTGACCTAGATGTGTGTGAATTTGTATATTGTTTTTGTGTGTTCATTGTTTTCTGTTGTGTTGTCCCTATTCGGGCTCTGTCTTGAGTCGGCCACCCCCACAAGAAAATAAAGGAAAAGTGGGGAATGGGCCTGAGTACATACAAATATATTATGATGAGGAAATATAATATCCATGTAAAACGTTTATGACAGAGGAACACACATGATATATATATTTATTTAAATCGGGATGATTATTACAAAGTGTTAAAATCCTCGTTCTGACCGCTCGCCTATTTAGAATTCGAAAAATATATTGAAATGACGGGTCTGAAGACAAGCAGAACACTGTTGCAGAATAGCCAGTCTGCAACTCCAAGACCCTAAGAAGACAAGAGAGCGACAGGAGAAGAGAAGAGAAATACAAGAGCCACCCCTGTTTCCCCGTGCTCTAAAACCACCGCACAAATACAGAAGCGACCCCTGTTTCCCCGTGCTCTAAAACAACAGCCACCCGCCACAACTTTGGGAAATTCTAACAACCAATCAACGCCCTGCTCTCCAGCCCTACCCCCAACCCTCATAGCCAACTACAGCACAGCATTTCCTCAGCTCCCGGATATGCAATACAGTGAAGAAATGTGTATGCAAGTAAAACATCAACGGCCTTGAAGTCTACAGATATAAATGGATATAGACAAGAGGACACATTGTGACAAACCGGGAGATATCATAAACCTCTGCCAAGAACAACTCTTAGGCGAGCTATACCAATGTTTGTCTAGGAATTTAGCTCGTGGACGATTCCGTACACATCCCATTTCTCCATTATTAGGCTAAATAACTAGCACTTAAGTCATTAATAAACTACCTAATATATATATACCAATGTAAATAACCACTATGTATGCCTACGACAAGCAATTACCTCACAACTTCATCACAACCATTTCCCCATATCCCTATGATTTTGAAACCCTGTACACGAGAGTCAAGGAAAAAGACGCACATTACCTCTAAGAAATTGTAGAGAAGTATGCAAACCACACTACGATACTATTCTAGACCTACCTAAAGAACAGAGTAGCTAATCCACAGTTGTAGCAGCCTGCCCCTACCCTGCCCAGAGAGTGTACTTGCCTGAAGTACCCCTGAAGTCCTGCTCGAGTGACGCCCTACCTCCCTGAAGTGCTGCTCGAGTGACGCCCTACACCCCTGAAGTGCTGCTCCTTGGACCCACGATCTACGTTGGCCAGACCTGTACTCTCTTCCCCTGCCCTCCAAACATTCCCTAATCCTGTGTATCTTTCGTTGTGTTATTGTTGTCAAGGTATAAGTAAAATATGTGACCGTGTTGTGCTAATTAACTCTGAGATCTGTGCCTAAGATCCTTGATTGCGTACTGTGTTAATCCTTCTGAACCTTACATAAATTCTGTGTTAGAATTGTCTATAAGAGGCCTCTCGAAGTCAAGGGGCCTACAAACCAAATCACAGAATTTGAGATTTTACTGGTTCCCGAAAGGTGGCAGCACGCTCTATCAGGCTTGTGACGTTGACCACTCCGTTAGAACCGCATGGCTTGTCCTACAGTGACTCACTAGGATCGCCAGGGCAGTGGATGGGGCTACAGTTTATGTATTAGAGTGTGCTTTATTTCATATGAAAGCTCGTGTCATGGGCAGTCCAGAAAGGCTCTTTGTTTTCGCCCATGTCAAGGCTTTATATATTTAATTTTAAAGTATATATTTTATCATTAACTAGTAATGATAGGATCTGGGAGAGAGAGAGGGAGTAGAACAGAGTGAGAGGGGGCGCGCAGTGTTTTTTGTCCCGCTCGATGACGTCACGGCTGGCTGCCTCGCGGGGGTTGGTGGAGAGAGGCCCTTACCATGCTGTAAAGCTTTGCTAGAGTGGCTGATGATTGTAACCGCTGTTTTCCCACGCGGCTCGAGCTAGTGCGAGTATATATACAGTTCCTCGCCACTCTCTCCCTCAGATCTGGTTTCTAGAACACACCCATCTTTTTTCCCTTGCTATCTGTCCCCGCTCCGTACCTGAGAATCTTTTCCTCTGCCTATCTCTCTCATTTTCCATATCCTTCACCACCTTTTATTAATATTATAACCCCTCTGGTTAACTCTGCAAAATCAGCATCATGCTGGCCAGTTGTATTGTGTGTTAAGGTCTGATATAGCCTATGTATGTTAGTTGTTAAGATAAGTGGATCACGAAGCATTGGTTGGCATTTATATTGTTTAGTACTGCTTCCTTTAGTTATTAGTGTTCTGCTGGATTAGATAATGCTAGACTAGGAGTCTGATATTATAGGTATTGTTTCCTATGAGTGCTGGCTTCAGTTAAAAGCGGCACGACATACCTGAGAACTGGAGTTGATTGAGTAAATTCTAGTCTGTGTGCCATTGAGAATAGAGCATGCACGAATGAGGGCTTTTTGCCTATACCATTCTGCACTGTTCTAGTCTCGATTGTTTGTCTTTGAGGTACGCCAGGAGAACGCTTAATACTTCGGTATTAAGATTTCTCAAGAGAGCTACCCTTCATTATAACGTAATATTTGACGCACAGACTTGAGATTTGCACTAGGCTATGCGGCATGCCATGCGCACCAGTATCTCGTATCATTGACTCTAGCTAGACTTTATCAATCATAGTAGACATTAAGTATATTAACCTAATTACTTTTTATGCATACCCATTTATGATTACACAAGCATTTCGCAGCCTAGTTTGATGTATTGAGACACAAACGACTTAGGCTCTTTTTGTTAATAGGAATACTGCATTGTCGTGGCGATTATTATTATTGTTGTTGTGTTTAGGATATTCTTGGCTCCGACGGCATTATATATTCTGCCTGTTTGTGTGCATAGCCTGCATGAGCATTGTTCCGCTGCCTGCCTTTTTGGGTTCCATTTCCGATACGAGCATCTTTATAGCATCTAACATTTAAAGAAGATTCCTTGTTAGTGTTGAAGGACTTTAGTGCACTTTCTTTCATGCAGGAGTGCCTGACATTATTGATTAAAGTAACGTAAGCTGTAACTTCTCTTACCACCTTACTTTGCATACCATAACCAAGCACCTTCGGTTATAGGTAGTAATAGGCTGTTTTCACATAACATTAAGCCTAGAGTAGACGCACATTTATTGAGAGTTTGATAGCCTATTATTGCATATAGAACTCTGTAGAGTATTTGTGTTCTTTGTTCACTGGGAATATACATCAGAGGTTGGAGTTAGCGCTTTCCGTTGTAACATTTATGCCATTACTAGTCCAATGAATAAGAGCCCTGATATATTTGAACCCTAGTCGTTACAAATGGCGACCTTACCTAGGATTTGGTGAACCTACATTTATTAAGCAGGGAACATTTGTTGTTTTGGGGAATATTTTGCGGGGATCAGCAAGATTTTTTTTTTTTGCAACATAGTATAGCCCTTGAGTATTTCCGAGAATTTTTGTGTGTATATTGAGGTATAAGAGTTTGGGGTGCTTCTTTTCTGAATATTGTGGTGAGAAATTTTTGTGAGCATCATGTCTTATACCGGATCAGAGGAGAATGGAGACACAGTACGTAATGTCGAAACTGAAGAACAGCAGCATGATGAAAGGGTTAATCGGGTGAACTGTGAGGAGGATGCTAGGATATTTTTGCAATGGCCTGTTACTGCCGAGCGGTTGGAGGGTATGGATCGGTACGGTCTTCAATGCCTGGCCACAGCTATCGGTCATGCTGTTACTAGCAGCATGACCAAGGATAACTTGATAACGTGTGTACTGGGCAGGGTGACTGGTGAGCGAGAAGGGTTGAGTGCTCAGAGCCCTTCGGTCATGCTTCCCCTACACTCGACTCCCAGGCATCCCAGTAGTTTGCCGACCCCGGGTACGCTTCCACAGGTGGGTGGTGACTGGCAGGGTGGGTTGCCCCTGGGGGGACCACCGGTAATTTCAAACATTGTAGCACCTTCACCTCCTCAAGGGTTAACTCCAGAATTATTACTTCAGCTCGAATTAGCTAAGATCGAAGAGAGAAAATGTCAGCTTCAACAGCAACAAAGGGCATGTGAGCTTCAGCAGCAATTAGAATTAGCCAAGATAGAAGAGAGAAAAACTATCAGTCATGAACACATAGAGCTAGCAAAAATCCAAGCGGATTTAGAGTCGACTAGGTACTGTGCCGACATGGACGTAGAGAAGTCGCGCGTAGAGGCAACGGGACAGCGACTTGGGGCTGGTAACCGTGTTCATGAGCAGTCTCTCTCGCACTTATTGAAACTGGTTCCGGTGTTTGATGAGAGTGGTGTAACAGAATTTTTCACACGCTTTGAGAAGAAGTGCCAGGAACACCAGTGGCCAGAGAATAAATGGGCAGCACTTGTATCCTCTAGATTAATAGGCAAGGGTCTTAAAGCCTACGATGCGTTACCTTTGGAGTTATGTATTGTGTACGAGGATCTCAAGAAGGCTGTCCTGAGGGCTTACGAACTGCAACCAGAAACGTACCGTTTGAAGTTCCGGGGTGTAACTAAGGGAAGAGATAGCACCTTTTTGGAACACGCCCGGGACTTGTCCGATGCTATGGGGAACTGGCTCCGATCTGAGAAGGTCACAACATTTGATGAAATTAAGCAGTTAATGATGTTGGAGCAGTTCTTTAAGAGCACGGGCGGTGATCTAACTTTGAACTTAAAGGAGAAAAACCCAAGAACTCTAGTAGAAGCAGCAGAAATGGCTGATCTACGGCTGTCATTGATTCGGGGTTGCGGGTCCTCACAGAAGTACGATGCAAGTGCTAGGGACCGTTATCCTCCCCCTCCCCGTAGCAACGACACATTTAAACCAAAGAGCAATGAAACTAAAACTGAAGCCAAACCTACCACCACACCGTATGTGAAAAGTCAGGGGCCTTTTACATCACAGTATAAGCCGAAACCGAAATTTATGTGTTTTAGGTGCCACCAGGAGGGTCATAAGGCAAATGAGTGCCCTAGTCGACCTCCTCCGGCAGCCGTGTCTTTTGCTCACGGCATTGGAGTGTTCAAGAGGACATCGGAGTTTGTTAGAGGCATTTCTTCCGAGGTAAATACACTGCCAGTGCAGAAGGATCCGGAAGGCTTATTCCCTGTCCGTGATGCCTTTAGTGACCACAGGGGACTCGGTTGTGTGGAGTGGGGGGTAGAAGACATGAGGTGAGAATTTTGCGTGACACTGGGGCATCGCAAACACTGTTGAGCAATTTCACTGGTAAACCTGTCAATACGGCGCGGGTGGTTGTGGTTCAGGGAGGTAATGCGACAAGGTCATACCCGCTTGTAAGAATGAAGGTGGAAGTTGATGGTGTGACTCGTGACCTGGATGTAGGAATTGTGGAGAAGTTACCTGTTGGGGGCGTCGACCTCCTTCTTGGCAACGACTTTGCGGGACCTACTTCTGAGGCTCCACCCTTAGTCGTTGTCGAGAAGCCGGCCGACGTGAGTAGGGAGGAGCAGGAGTGGGTTGAGAAGTGTCCGGTGCAGCCTATGGCGTGTGTTGTCACCGGAGATTCTGCATCCAGGGAGTCACATTCTGGTCAACAATCTTTAGATCAGCGGAGGAAGGGTACCGAGAAGGGGTTGAAAGTTGATGCGGTTGAGAGTTTAGTGTCAACGGACCTTCTCGGGGACTCATTATTAGGACCACATTTCGAGTCTGGAGAGGACCCAGTAACTGTTCCTGAAGGGCAGAGGATGGGCTTAAAAAGACGAAAGAGTTGAAGGAGGACAGTGATGCACAGTCGGGAGATGTAGCAACAAGGTACCCTGACGCGTACCCTATGAGAAATGGGTCGGCGAAAACGGTGGTCCGAAGCTTGCTTGTGTTTTTTTCCCGGTATGGTTACCCGCAGGGGATTCAGTCAGTCCGGGGACGCAACTTCACTTCTAGCCTCTTTGTACAAGCAATGCCGCAGCATGGGATTGTTGGGGTTGTGTCATCTGCATATCATCCGGAGAGCCAGGGTGTATTAGAGCGATGGCACTCAGCCTTGAAATCTGTGCTTCGTTGTTGTTGCTTTGAGAGTGGGATTGGGATCTTGGCCTGCCATGTGTTTTGTTTGCTGTGTGGGAGGTACCTGGGGTGAGTTTGGGATTCAGCCCTAATGAGCTTGTCTTTGGACACCGTGTCAGAGGGCCTCTCCATATGGTTGAAGAAGTATGGGAGGGCGCAGAAAAACCTTGTTCTATGCTCAAGTGTGTCCTCAACAGTCGAGAACGGATGTTGCGCAGTCTGGAGTTGGCTGGCCGTAATTTGACTAGCTCTTAGGCCCTCAGGAAGGACAGGTACGACCTCAAGGTTGAACTCAGGGAGTTTCACGTGGGTCAGGAGGTGTTGATTCTACTGCCCCTTGTAGGTCACCCCTTATCCGCGAAGTACGCTGGTCCTTATAGGGTGGTGGAGGAGCTATCGGACCTGGTTTACTTGGTAGCCACTCCAGACAGACGGAAGCGCAATCAGTTATGTCATGATAATCCCGTGAAGGAGTATGGGAGGCACCCCCCTGAGCCTCTCACTGTGCCTGTGATGACGTTTAGCAGTCAAGGTGGAGAAGGAGAACGGGACAGTCAAGCTCAGGTGGAGGATAACTGGAAGGATAAGAAGTTCAAATGGGCGCCTGAGTGTGAGAAGGTGTTTAGGGAAGTAAAACACCTGTTGTGCACTCACCCGATCCTCAGGGCCCCTGACTTTAGCCTACCTTTCCAACTAGCAACGGAGGCTAGTGGTGTGGGGGCTGGTGCCGTCCTTGTGGAAAAGGACGATGATGGGCTGGAGCATCCTGTTAGTTTCTGCTCGGAGAAGTACAATTCGGCCCAGGGGAGCTGCTCTGTTGTCGAGGAGGAGCTGCTGGCGGTTTTACTTGCTCTGAGGCATTTCGAGGTCTATGTTCCAGCCTATGTTCCGGTCGTTGTAGTTTACCCAGATCATCACCCTCTCAAGTTCTTGGACCAGTTTCACAATCGGAATATGAGGCTGACCAGGTGGTCACTAAGGTTATTGGTATATAACATGGACATACGCCATATTGCCGGTTGTGACAACGTGGTTGCAGATGGTCGTTCAAGGGTATATGATCCTGGGTAGATTGACACACGGGTAGCCTCCTGCTTTAGTTTGAATAGTATTTTGCGCTTGGTGCTTGTTGGCTCGCGGTTGTAGCCCAGCGTATTGGGTCGTAAAGCAGGAGTTGAGCGTTTGGTATAGAAGAAAAAACTAGGCTTTGCCCTATAGTGAAGCCGAAATAAACAAATTAAAAACAAAAATCAAATAAAAACTCTTTCTTTGATAGTTGAATTTTTTCAGTATGTTATAGCAGTAATTCTAAGTTGCACTCCTCTCAGAATGCTGGGCTAGAGAAGCTCGCTCTTGAGGAGCATAACTACATATGATTTAACCTATTGTGTTGGGGAGGGTTATAATTTTGTAAAATGTTTTGTTGAAGAACTGTGCCAGATATTTTACTGCCGCTGGGTGATGGGAAGTAGAGATATAGCATGGGTTCTAACCATCAGATTTTTTTTAGCTTTGGGCCTCTGAGAAAAATCTTGGGGGGGGTGTGACGTTAACCACTCCGTTAGAACCGCATGGCTTGTCCTACAGTGACTCGCTAGGATCGCCAGGGCAGTGGATGTGGCTACAGTTGATGTATTATTGTGTGCTTTATTTCATATGAAAGCTTGTGTCATGGGCAGTCCAGAAAGGCTCTTTGTTTTCGCCCATGTCAAGGCTTTATATATTTAATTGCAAAGTATATGTTTTATCATTAAGTAGTAATGATAGGATTTGAGAGAGAGAGAGAGAGAGTAGAACAGAGTGAGAGGAGGCGCGCAGTGTTTTTTGCCATGCTTGATGACGTCACGGCTGGCTGGCCTGGGATTGGTTGGAGGAGTTTTTACCATGCTTGGTGACGTCATGTTTGGCTGGCTACTTTGTCATTGGCTGAAGGAATTGTTACCGCTTTGTCTACGCGTGCGAGCTAGTGCTAGTATATACATCTCTCTCGCCACTCTCTCCCTCAGATCTGGTTTCTAGAACGCATCCCTCTTATCCCTTTGATATCTGTTCCCCTCACTGCACCTGAGAACCTTTCTCTCTATCTCTCATTTTCCATATCTTTCACCACCTTTTATGACTGCCACATGTGTTTGTAATTTCATTAATCGATTTTAGGAGTATGGTTGGTTGTTGGAAGGAACATAATAATTAATATTATTCCTCCTGTGGTTAACTCTGCATAATCAGCTTCATGCTGGCCAGTTGTATTGTGCGTTAAGGTCTTATATAACCCATGATGTTAGTTGTTAACCCCTAAGTGTCGGCGCGCAACATAAGTCGAGTATAATAAATCTGGACTATCTGGCGGCGCGCGACATAGGTCGTGTGGCAATTTCAGCACGTAATGTTGCTGAGAGAGAGACAAGTGGTGGCAGGAGAGTAGCGAGCGTATGACTGATCCAGACCACCGCGGCGAACCTACTGACACAAATCACACCTCCTCCCTCCCTCTCTCACTCGCTACATACTGATTTGTATGGGGAAAGTACCGAATTACATGCTTTTTGCACTCGCGTTGCGCGGTTGTTGCAAGAAAACTAGCCGTCATAAAAGGATCGTTATGGTGTCATTGGAAAGCTCTGTTTATGCCCTTTCAGGGATAGATACTTGTTTTACGCTCTGGGTCTTATTTAGGCATGAAAATGATCACGTAAACAGCCCTATTTTGGCTAAAAACACCCTGCTGGGCGGTACATATAAATAAACCGCTAGCCCGCTAATCTAGTGTTTAGATAAGTTGATCACGAAGCATTGGTTGGCATTCATATGTTCAGTACCGCTTCCTATAATTATTAGTGTCCTGCTGGATTAGATAATGCTAGACTAGGAGTCTGATACTATAAGGTATTGTTTCCGATGGGTGTTGGCTTTAGTTAAAAGCTGCACGACATACCTGGGAACTGGAGTTGATTGGGTAAATTCTAGTCTGTGTGCCATTGAGAGTAGAGCATGCACGAATGAGGGCTTTTTGCCTATACCATTCTGCACTGTTCTAAGCTCGTTGTTTGTCTTTGAGGTACGCCAGGAGAACGCTTAATACTTCGGTATTAAGGTTTCTCAAGAGAGCTACCCTTCCCTATAACGTAATATTTGACGCACAGACTTGAGATTTGCACTAGGCTATGCA
This sequence comes from Paralithodes platypus, assembly GCA_032716605.1. NCBI lineage: Eukaryota > Metazoa > Arthropoda > Malacostraca > Decapoda > Lithodidae > Paralithodes > Paralithodes platypus. The sequence continues at coordinate 35,088,432 of CM064577.1, read as the reverse complement.
GCATGCCATGCGCACCAGTATCTCGCATCATTGACTCTAGCTAGACTTTATTAGTCATAGTAGACATTAAGTATATTAAACCAATTACTCTTTTTATGCATACCCGTTTATGATTACACAAGCATTTCGCAGCCTAGTTTGATGTATTGAGACACAAACGACTTAGGCTCTTTTTGTTGATAGGAATACTGCATTGTCGTGGCGATTATTATTATTGTTGTGGCGTTTAGGATATTCTTGGCTCCGACTGCATTATACATCCTGCCTTTTTGTGTGCATAGCCTGCACGAGCATTGTTCCGCTGCCTGCCTTTTTGGGTTCCATTTCCGATTCGAGCATCTTGCTAGCATCTAACATTTAAAGAAGATTCCTTGTTGGTGTTGAAGGACTTTAGTGCACTTTCTTCCATGCAGGAGTGCCTGACATTTATTGATTAAAGTAACGTAAGCTGTAACTTCTCTTACCACCTTACTTTGCATACCATAACCAAGCACCTTCGGTTATAGGTAGTAATAGGCTGTTTTCACATAACATTAAGCCTAGAGTAGACGCACATTTATTGAGAGTTTAAAACCTATTTTTGCATATAGAACTCTGGAGAGTATTTGTGTTCTTTGTTCACTGGGAATATACATCAGAGGTTGGATCTAGCGCTTTCCGTTGTAACATTTATGCCATTACTAGTCCAATGAATAAGAGCCCTGATATATTTAAACCTCAGTCGTAACACAGTGTAATTAAATAGATTTATTCTATAGTTCATTCATAATTATACGCAAGTTTTACATCTGAATTCCTCGGCTCATTTCGTTATTATTACATACGATCGTTGACGTGAATATAAGATTATCATTGTAAATTACACAATTTAGATTACGAACTTAATCTGTTGTGCAATTAATTCATTCATATTCTGCCACCAATTTTAGAGAAATATTAGTAAAACTACATTTCTAGTTGCACTAATTTTGAATTTAATTTCCACCACTGCAGTCCAGTTCATGACCTGACCTCCCCAGCTAAGTAGGAAGGTCACTTGAGAATACATGGCTACCTGTGTAGTGCGCCCCTCTAGCGTGTGGCTCACCTAGCCTACCTGTGTGTTTATTTTGCTCTCAATTCACCCCGTGTCTCCTATTCTGAGACTGTATTTTGTTTTCTTATTTTGTTTCTTATTCACGTAAGACACTCGACTCACATCGATTGTTATTATTAAGGGTTGTTATTTCTGATGTTCATGTTCTACTTGTGTTGCTATTTTATTAAATGATACCTATAACCACATTTGTTCATGATTTGATCTTGTTAAGAATCTCAACATGTATGCACCCTGTTATCTGCATATTACTATTGTTTTTGATTCAGGCAAGAAACCATCCCCGACTACGAATTCGCGAGTTGGAAATTGAAATGATTATGTTGAGACAATCTATGACTCCTCAAGCTAGACGTTATCTTAATTAAAATACCATTTATACATTCCATGTGTGTTGTTATTGAGTTCTGTATTATCCTAATTGAATACCTACTTTGTGCTATCAAGAACGTGTTCGGTGTGACCCTGTCGGGCTATACTAAGGTCTATAAGTCCATAATTGGATTTTTGAGGAGACTATATCACGAGTTGCAAATATTACAACCGACATAACATATATGTTACTATATTTTAATCTATCTTGATGGTGTAATGGTTAGAGTGTTTACGATCTGTATGTGGTAACCCAGGTTCGAATCCCGGTGGATCACATGCTTTTATTAATTTCATTGGGAGGTGTTTGGTGTTGGGAGTGAAATTATTAAATTAGATTATTGACTGACTGATACTTTATTTAAACTGTCTTGATAGGTGAAATGGTAGTGTTTAAAATCTGTGTGTGGTAGCCCAGGTTCGAATCCCGGTGGATCACATGCTTTTATTAATTTCATTGGGAGGTGTTTGGTGTTTGAGTGAAATTAATAAAAATAAATTATCATTAGACAATTTGATAAAGCTTTGGAAGGTTCGGTGGGAATTAAAAGAGTGCACATTATCTCAATCAACCCCTCAGACTGCCACATACCCTTCCTAATCTGAAGAAATAGTCTAATAATAGCCTGACAAACAGAACAGAAATCTATATCAGATTCTGAAAGGGTTAAGGTTAAGTATTCATTTTTATTCTGAACCCCTTTCTCCTTCATGTTTAGCCCCATTAGTTATGAGATTTTAAGAAGTTTGTCCCATTAGTTTGTCGATTTTAAAACCTTTCGCCCTATTTAGGTGTCTATTATTTTCCTGGCGAGCGATAGCGTGCCTGTAATTTAGGAGGGATCGGCCTTCGGCCGGGACTTCTGAAAAATATACAAATTATGTTGAAGGGGGTATTTTTTCTGTAATATTAGGGGTTCGTCCCCTACGGGGAACCCCTATTGTAATCATTAAACCTGGAATTTCATCCAAATGTTTCTTACGCGCCGGTTTCGACGTAATAACTCCAGAACCGCTTTTTGGATCGGGATCAAACTTTCACAAGAGGTGCGTTTTTGTATTGGGCAACTTTTGATATGCTAAACATCCGGCATGGTGGCCAAACAGGTCCGTGGCAGCCGATTTCCCGAAAAACTTGACGCTTAAATACCGTCTCTCCCACTCACAGGAAACGACTGGGCTTTGGCATACGCACTCCCTTACTAATGCTCCGCAAATTTTATAGAGAAGGTTTTGCTTTTGCACGTGGGGTTTTTTCTGGCAATCTTGAAAAAACCTCGAATTCCACTTAAAATTCCACATCTTGAAAACTACGCCGATGATCAGAGCCATGCTTGCGTAGTTGGGTGAGGCTCGCGATTCCGAACGTTTTGATACCAAAAAAATATAAATGGGTGGAATAGTTTGGCCGCAGCATTGAAAACTGTCTATTCTTAAATTACTTTAAAACCGAATTCGCTACCACACACAAAGTTTACCGTCTACAGTCTATAGGCTTCCACGCATCCCCCAGTTTTGCTTAATAACATAATCTCTTTATTATTCAGTCCTAACTTTTGTTTTTTTATTTAACTCTCTCAAAACCGTTCGAGTCCCTACGAATTCCAGCAATTATGTAGCCAACCTACCTATACATACCTACCCTACCAAATAATAATGATAAATTCAAATTTATTTTTGGTGAATGACAGAGTATTGGCCAAGGTTTTTAACAATTCCTCCCTTTGCCAAATGCTTAGTTTAATAACAATGATATGGACCTTTAAAGTTTTGGCAATTGCCCGTGTGACTCGTATTTTAACCCTCCTAAGTGTTACCACGAAATACCGCTAGATCCTTTCTCAAAAGTCGCTAGCATGTTGCTACATAGCCAAACAATGTTAGGATAATGCTGCAATTTCTAAAGAGTTTTGGTTGTTTTGTTTTGCAAATTTTACAATGTAGTATGACTAGAATGTCTGAAATTTTCAAATTATCCCTAGTAAATGTCTCTAGATATGAAAAAAAATGGCTGCTAAATTGAAGTAAATAGCTCTACATCTAGCGGTAATATCTAGCGATACAACTGGCAACACTGCCTAGCCGTCCTCCGTCCCTCCTCCCTCATCTATGTATCAACAACCACTCTAGTGAACTTTCGGTATTTAGTTTATTCAGCTTAACACCTTACGAGCGGCCTATGCGGTTTATTTATGTGTACCGCCCAGCGGGGTGTTTTTAGCCAAAATAGGGCTGTTTACGTGATCTTTTTCATGCCTAAATAAGACCCAGAACGTAAAACAAGTATCTATCCCTGAAAGGGCATAAACAGAGCTTTCGAATGACACCATAACGATCCTTGTATGATGGATAGTTTTCTTGCAATAACCGTGCAACGCGAGTGCAAAAAGCAGGTAATTCGGTACTTTCGGTACATAATTGAGTATTTGTAGCGAGTGAGAGAGGGAGGAGGGAGCTGAGATTTGTGTCAGTAGGTTCGCCGCGGTGGTCTGGAGCAGTCATACGCTCGCTAGTCTCCTGCCACCACTTGTCTCTCTCTCTCAGCCACATTACGTGCTGAAATTGCCACTCGAGTTATGTCGAGCGCCGACACATAGTCCAGCTTTATTTAACTCGACTTATGTTGCTCGCCGCTAATTAAGGGTTAATACTATTCATCCACATAAAATAGAAACCTATCACGATTGTTGTCTAATACAAACATAGATAATGCTATTACATATTATTTGAACATGATGTCGAATTTAGCAGTTGCTGTACGTGACAGTCTGTGACAGAACCGAAAGCTTCTCTTGCCGTGTAGTACTCAAAGAAAGCAGGGGTACTTAAGCCAAGTCCAGAGATGCAGAGGTAACTTTTACAATGCATTATAACCCTAGACAGGACACGAATATACCACTAAATCAGACAAATATCACTACAAAAAAGATAGGAAAATATTATATTAATGTCCTAGGTATTTGAAATTATGCAAATGAGTAAAATCCATTATGATATTATGATAATGGGATCGATTAGTATCTGGCAACAGTGTTGCACTGTAATGTTCTGAACATATGCGAACTTCGGAGTATTTATCCCATTAATATACACATCTATCACTATTTAAATGTAATACAACCATACACAGTGCTATTACATATTATTTGAACATAATATAGGATGCGCTTTCCTTTAAACCATTTTCTATATCTATTCACGAAAAATATAGGCCTAGCCTAACTAAGCCTAGGCAGCACTACCGGTAGGTACGAATTTATCAGTTCGAATTTTGATTGAGAGTGGGATTAGGCCTAGGCCTAGCCTAGGGCTTAACATGGGATACTATTTGGGGTTTAGGAATAGACTGAGGCTGCTTTAGGCCTAATTAGGTCAAATTAGTCAAATCGAGACAGTTGCATAGCCTAGGCCTAGGCCTATTAAGCAAATATTTTACGGTTATACTGATGTTTTGCCGACAGTTAGCCCATCGATCTTTTTAGGCCTAATAGGTCCGGTAGAGCATATACATCACTGCTATATATGTCATTAAGAGCTGAAATGTATTATAAGGGAGAAAAAAAACCAAAAACGCTAAAATACATATATACTGTAAAACAATAAATTTTTCAACCAGGTACCCAACCAGGGGGGGTGTGGGGGCGGCAGCCCCCACCCATATACTAGGTTAGGTTAGGTTAGGTTGTTAAGTTAGGCTAATAGGCCTAGCACATAGGCTAGCCTACAAAAAATAAAAAAAACAGCGGGGGTGTGGGGGCGGTAGCCCCCACCCATATACTAGGTTAGGTTAGGTAAGGTTGTTAGGTTGGGCTAATAGCCTAGAACATTAAAAAAAAAAAAAAAAAAAAAAAAAAAGTCTAGCCTAACCCAACCAGCGGAGGTGTTGGGGGCGGTAGCCCCCACCCATAATACTAGGATAGGTTAGGTAAGGTTGTTGGGTTAGGCTAATGTCTTCCCAAAGTTGACTATTTTTTTAACATGAGATATTAGGTTACCCACTCCACCCCGAGCCAGCTTTCGTCAAAAGTTGGCTCGGGTATTCACAAAATTGGGTTGTATGGGTTTGCAATTTGGGAAAACCCGAGCCAAGTTTTGATACAAAACGCTATATTAATGTATTTTTAAGCGTTTAACCCCTCATTTTCCCTGAACTTCATAGCCCTCCCCACTAGTGTGGGGTGTGTTTTTAGATTGTTGGATAATGGGTAAAAAAAAAATTGTTTTTGTTTAAGAGACAATGAACGGAGGAAGGAAAAAAAAAAAAAAAACAAAAAGGTCCATGTGCCTAAAGGCATCCTCCATTCATAAAATGTTTGTAACAACTGGATTTAAACATTTGTAGATTATAAGTTTGTGGAAAGCAATTCGAGGGAAGTGTATTCCAAAGAGTCATAGCTCTGGGGATAAATGAATTCTGATAAGCAGAAGTTCTGCATTGTGGAGGAGAAAGTGTAAATTCATGGGCGCTCTCAGCTGCCCTAGTTCTACGGGGAAAGATGTGGAGAGGCGGCACAATTGAAGCAAGTTCCTCGGAACAATTGCTGTGAAAATATCTGTAGAATAATGCAAGGGATGCAACGTTTCTTCGTATGGATAATGTAGGAAGGTCCTGTGTGATGCAGGGTTATTGATTAATCTAATAGCTTTATTTTGAATTTTGTCCAACTGCCTCAATGCAACCACTCCACTTCCACCCAGAGGTGAACAGTAATCCATCTGAGAACGCACATGACTTTTATATATCACGGCCAACTGCTCGTCAGTGGAAGAATTCTCGAACTCTGTACAGAGTCCCAGTTTTTTAGAGGCATTCTTAGCAATGCTTCTAACATAATGTGTCCAGCTCAAGTTAGTAGTTAATGTTACAACCGAGAATGTCAATACTAGGGAAGTGGAATTTTACATCAAAAATATATGGAGTCAGGGGATTCTCATTTCAGCTCCTCTTCAGTATAAAACCACACTATATCTGAAGGAAAATTACAGAAAACAAACTAAAACTTACTGAAATCGCTGTCGGTCCAAAAAGTCAGGTTTACCTATTTTACCATCTACAATAGGCCTAGTCTATTCGCTGTAAGTAGGCAAGAAATCATGACCTAGGCTATAACCTCTGTAACTAAAAAACAACTAGGCCTAGAGTGATCCAGCTAATATGTGACCATATGTCGACCATTTGGGAAGAGTCAGTCAAGGAATAGCCTAGATGTGGAAATTTGCAGCCAATTTGCTTTAGCCCTATTTGATATACAGAGGTTAGAGGTCATTGTTGAGGCCCCCCCCCTCATGACATATTGTCATCATCTTATATATTGCCAGCAGGGGGCAAATAACAGAAAAAAAAAAAATCGCCGTCAAAATAGACGCGAACTTAACCACGGCGATCGACACATGTAAACATGGCGGTGGAGCGGCGCCGAAAGCTTGCCATCATGTTCCCGTCCATTTTGAATGCCGTTGGATACAATAATATGTTGAGGGGGGCAAATAGGCCTAACCAAACTGCGGCGATCGACCATGTAAACATGACGGCGGCGGCGGCGGCGGCGGTGGACGCTTGCGATCATGTTCCCGTCTATTTTGACTGCCATTGGATACAATAATATGTTGAGGGAAGGGCTTTGCGGCAATTATTTTGGTTGTTTGCCCCCTACTGGCAATATATATGATGATAACATGTCATGGGGGGGTGAGGGGGGGCTTTCAACATATTATTGTATCGAATGGCCTTCAAAATAGACAGGAACATTATCCCAAGCGTCCAACCCCGGACACCGCCGCGGCTGCTGAAGAACAAGGAAATTAGCAATAGGTTTCATTGTGAACTGGAGGAAATTAATAGAAATAAGGAAGCTAGGCCTAGCGATGTAAATAGTCAATGGAATTTCCTTAATAATGACAATTATATGTATAGGTATAAAGTAAAAACAATATATTTTACATAATTTATTGCATATCTTACATATTTAAACAAATATATATTAAAAATAGTTTAACCACACCACTGAGTTCCCCCAAAATACTCTAATAGGGCTTGCCTGAAGAATTAGATCAAGATGGACAACAATCAACACATGATAGGTAGGGAAGGGCAGGTTAACAACGGCGATCGACAAATGTAAACATGACGACCGTACACTCGGAAACTACATCCATCCCCATTAGCCTAACCTAACAACCTTACCTAACCTATCCTAGTATTATGGGTGGAGGCTGCCGCCCCCTAGACCCAGTACGTTGGATACAAAACTAACCCTCACGTAACACCTAGTATATGTCCCTAGTACCCAGTACGTGGGATACCACGCTAACTCTCACGTAACACCTAGTATATGTCCCTAGTACCTAGTATTTGCGATACAATACTAACCCTTGCATAACACCTAGTATATGTCCCTAGTACCCAGTACGTGGGATACAAAACTAACCTTCACCTAGCATATGTCCCTCACTCAGTACACCTTTCACCCTCACTACAGTTCGTGAGTCTTCATACATCTTCATTATCACACGCACCAGCCACTCCTCTACGCCAAATTTTCTCCTAGCCTACTGCACAACTTCTTACTTTCAGTAGAGACGTGATTTTCCGGGCCCGTCGCAAGACCACCGTCTCAACCGAGCCGTCACAAGATCATCACAGGACAGGAAGAACAACACAGGCTTGCTCCAAGCCAGCACACATCTTACAAATATATAAGCTAGGCTATACAACTTTCATTTCATCGGAATAACATTCACCGCCAATTTAATTATCATAAGGATTATATAAATGCAATTCTGATATGAAAAAACAATCGGTAAATAGCATAGCCTAGGCCTAGTCAAAGCTGGGGTTTGTTGTTGTTTCGTGTACAAAATTTAACCAAGCGTACTGTCCCACATTAATTTATTATCAACAATTGGATATACGTTACTGTGGGCTCTTATTACTCTACTTCCTAATAATAGGCAAGTAAATTATAACATAATGTTTGGATAAACAAATATACCGAAATAAATTAGAATGGAGAAACAGTAAGTTGAGTGAGATGTTTCAGCTTGCCGTCAACCCAGCTCCGGAGCTCTCTTGCCGTCGCAAGAGAATATTGGTGTCTCGCTTGCTAAAGGTGGGCTTGCGACGGGACCAGAAAAACAGTTTTTCGGGTAGATCTTGCGACGGTGGTCTTGAGACGGGACCGGAAAAACACCTCTTAGATATCTTTCCTGCAGCTGCCTGACTATGAAGTTATCATACCTTCAAAGACTCTCTCACACTCACAGACCTTCATGACTTGGCCAAGCATTTTCAGGCCTCTTATAGCAGTTGCAAGGGGAGCCTAACTCTGAAATCACTAGATAGTGCCTCCAGAACCATAAAATAGAGGAGAGGGCTTAATTAACACACTTCCCTGTTGGACTCCGACGCGAACTGAAAACTCATCACTCAGTACCCTCACGTAACATCTAGTATATGTCCCTAGTACCCAGTACTTTGGATACAAAACTAACCTTCACCTAACACCTAGTATATGTCCCTAGTAACCAGTACATGGGATATAAAGCTAACCCTTACCAAATATCTAGTACCGTACTGTATGTCAATCCAAGGTCCTCCTGCTAACGAAGAAGTTCCTGAGGTTGGCGGGGCGTCTCCGTCGACTGCGGGGCATGGGTGCCCTCCCCTGAAATCTACGATGTCCCCGTCCTCCCTGTGAAACCTCTCCACCCTGGGGTCCTTTCCGCCCGGATAGGGTGACATAAGCTTCACAGCTTCAATACCCTATATCCTCAACAAGAAGTACTGTATATGTCCCTCACTCAGCTGTACACCTTTCACCCTCACTACCGTTCGTGAGTCCTCGTACATCTTCATTATCACATGCACCAGCCACTCCTCAACGCCAAGTTTTCTCCTAGCCTACTGCACAACTTCTCTGGCCACCTTATCAAAGGCCTTCTCCCGGTCTGCAAACAGAACATCAGATCCCTATCTTTTAAGTACATACAGTACATACAGTATCTTTCCCTTATCATACCTTCTAAGACTCTCTCACAGACCTTCATGACTTAGTCAAGCATTTTCAGGACCCTTATAGCAGTTCCCAGGGGAGTCCAACTCTGAAATCACCAGATAGTGCCTCCAGAACCATAAAAAAAAAAAGAGGAAAGGGCTTCATTAACACAGAACCCTGGTGGACTCCGACGCGAAACTGAAAACTCATCACTCAGTACCGGTACATCTTTCACCCTCACTGCCGTTTGTGAGTCCTCATACATCTTCATTATCACACAAATACCTTCATGACTTGAATTGTGCCGTGTCCTAGCATGAAACCAAACTGCATATCGTCAATATCATACCTTCAAAGACTTTCTCACAGACCTTCATGACTTGATCAAGTATTTTCAGGCCCCTATAATTTTCCCTATCCAATGAGTCCCCTTTGCTCGTATACAGTATATAATATACTTTTGTGCCATTCATCAGAGATTACTTCCTCTCTGATGATGAAGTTAATTAGCTCATTGAACACACCTACTCCTTTCTCACCTGAGACCTTAATCATCTCGGCTAGAATGCCAGAGCATCCTGCAGCTTTTCTGTCCTTCATTAAGTTATTGCACTGCTTACAAAAGCTGGCACAATCACAGGGAGGGGGGAGTATTGGCTTTTCGTTGCTAAGCTTCTCTATTCCATTCAAATTCCATGTTGAAAAATCTTTCGTAGTGTATCACAAACTTATTTTACAATGGAAAATAATGCATGAGGAGGGCTGGGTAGGCCTATTAGTATTTTGTGAAATCACTTAGATTAGGTTAGGCTATAGTATACTTCATTAGGTTATTAGGCCTATGAGAAACCAGGCCTAGGCCTAGCTTAATTTTATTTCACTGCTCAACATATTTTTTTTTTTTTTTTGCTTTTGAGCTCTGCATAGGGCTATATTCAGGTAGGCTTGGGTTTTAGTAAAATTGCATTAGGCTATGCTACATATTTTTACTTCTATTGGAAAGCACAGGCCTACACAATAGTACACATGTTAAAGAATTTAACCTAGCCTACCACAATTTAGCCTAGACTGAAAGAACAAACAAAAATAGGCTAGGCTAATTGCAGCTAAATAATTTAGCCTAGCCTCACCAATTTAGCCTAGACTGAAAAAACAAAACAAAAATAGGCTAATTGCAGTTTTGGTAAGAGTTGTAGTTGTGGGCATACCAAAAGCTTTGTTTATATAGCCTAGTTGCACGCTCACAGTTAGGCCTACATTCGCTTCTAATTTAACTGCTGGGGTAAACTTGGTAAAGCCACCCTCAATCCGCCGGCCGGTAACAAAACAATTTACCCAACGCCTGGCCGTGAGATACAATAATGGGTTGAAGGGGCTTTATCCCCCTATGACTTATTGTCATCATCATCTATATCACCAGCAGGGGCAAATAACCACAGTCAAATTAGACGCGAATGTAACTGCGAGCGTGCGACTACGTAAATAAAGGGGACGATAGACCCGCTAACACAACTCTTAACGCATTTTTTCTTAATGTATTAGATTTTTTTATATTTATGACCTCAACAGTTGAAAGATGACAATTTTATGGTTTATTTTAGGCTATACAAACACATTTGCTTTGTAACTTAGATACTCATATTTATGCTTATAATTGCAGTACGAGTGGGTTTTTTCTTTTTATATGTAGGCCTAGGCTAAACAAATGTTAGTTTTTGTTTTATAGGCTAAACTAGGCTGAATTTATGCTAATAAATATTAATTGGAGGGAGCAAATCTGTCAAGGAATAGCCTAGATGTGGAAATTTACAGCCAATTTGCTCTAGCCCTTTTTGAGATACAGAGGTTAGAGATCGTTGGATACAATAATATGTTGAGAGTGTCAATCGCCCCCCATGACATATTGTCATCATCATATATATTGCCAGCAGGGGGCGAATAGCCTAGGCCTAGCCTAACTACAACAAAAATCGCCGTCAAAATAGACGCGAACTTATATTAACTACGGCGATCGACCATTGCCCGCACCGGCCGTCCCCCGGTTATTGTTGAGGTCCTGAGGAACCGTATGACTTTGACGAGCTCTTCCCTCCGCTGTCTTCGCATCCCATGTATCGTCGTACAGTACCCCTTCCCCTCCACATCCTACATCTGGTCGTTCTACATATGCCTCCTAAGCCTCGCCTCGTCCCATCACTGAGCATGTGGATGGGCGTCCCTTTCTGGCTTCAAAGATGGATTCCTTCCGACAGCTCCTACTGGATTGTCTGGGGTTGGTTGATAAGGGCACCTCGCTTCAAGACATTGCTCTGGCCCTAGTACCGTGGTTTGTAGGTCTCTGGTTCACCACCTGATGACCTGCTATTGGGTTGTTGCCTTTACAGTGTTACGGTTCTACGAATGACCTAGAATGAAAGTGACACGGTGGTGAATTTTAACCTTAACTATAAACTAATTTAATTGTGACATAGGGTCTCCGCGACTACGGTAGGGCCGGAGTGGGCGAGTATTCGCCTGAGGTTGCCCCAAGACAAGACAAGACAAAATTCTAGTGCTGGTTTTACTCAGATTTTGTGAGTTTTAATTTAGCCTAGCCTAGGCCTAAGAGTTCAGAAAATTTGCAAAATGCTCCCCATACTAGCCTACCCATAGCCTAATAGGCCTAGTGATTCTTTTTTGGCAGACCACCCACAAATTTTCGTATAGCCTAGGCCTAGGCTAGCCTAAGTTCTGGAATGCATGTTGGAATAGCCTTCCTATAAACTGTAGGCTAGGCTACTTCCTTTTAATTTAAGTTTGATTCTTTGGAAAATCTATTAGGCCTAGACAAGGGCAGGAAAGTAACATTTAAAATGACGTGTAAAAAATCGCCCATAAACGGCGGGCCACTATGTTATTGTAATTTGGGAGCTTATTTCGTCTGTTGATTGACTTTGTCCTTAATTGGGGATCCTATGAATTAGCACAGATGATGATGACTTACCGTACATCATAATACGTGACGGGCCGACGTGGGGGGTCAGAGCCGCAGAGACCCCCTCAACATATTTGGTGTCCCACAGTAACTTTTAATGGGATGGATGTAGTTACCGGGTGTACGGTCGTCATGTTTACATAGGGCGATCGTCGCGGTTAACTTCGTGTCTATTATGACGTCGATTTTTTTCGGCATATTTAATTTTATTCACTTCCGTTTATATTTAGGCTATAATCTAGCTTTGGCACGACAATAACCCTAACCTAGTCTTTCTTAAAGATTCTTCTAATCTTCCAGTAGCCTATAGCCTAATTTAGGTCATTTTTAAAGGCACACAATTAAATGGTTGGTATTTTAAACGACATTACTGCAGCATTATGAGAAACAATTTATTAGAGATAATAGGCAACAATAGATTCGCCATATTTTTCTCCATAAGCTATAGTCCGCATGGAGGATTTTCGTTATCGACAAATTGAAAAAATTCCCACTTCACAGACAAAATAGACAAATACACCAAAAATTGGGGTGTGGGGGCAGCAGCCCCCACCCATAATAGCCTACTATAATAGGTTAGGTATGGTTGTTAGGTTAGACTAGGCTAATGTCATTTCAAAGGGGTATAGGCCTATTAAACACTAGGATAGCCTATACCGGGTCAAGGGTAAGTCCTGCTGTAGTCAACTTGAATGCTACCTTAAATTGTAATATTAGACTAGGCATAGCCTATAGAAAAAATAGCCTAGCCTACTTATTTATTGTAGCCTATAATATAGGCCTAGCCGGGTAGAATGTAGAGTTCGGGCGTACCACCACCATTGTTTACACTGCGCAGAGCGGCGACGGAAGCTTGCCATCATTTTCCCGTCTATTTTGACTGCCATTGGATACAATAATATGTTGAGGGGAGGGCTTTGCGGCAATTTTTTTGGTTGTTTGCCCCCTACTGGCAATATATATGATGATGACAACACGTCATGGGGGCAAAGCCCCCCCTCAACATATTATTGTATCCAATGGCATTCAAAATAGACGGGAACATTATCGCAAGTGTCAGACGCCGCCACAGCCGCCGTAATGTTTACATATGTCGATCACCGTGGTTAAAGGCTGGTTCACACATAGCCGAGTCGGTGCGCGAGTCCAACACGAGTCACACTCGTCGATTATCGCCGTCGCTGGAGGCTGAGTCGGCCACGAGTAGCAATTGTTCCCGAGTCAAGGCGAGTGTAACACGAGTTAACTCGATTCAATACGAGTCAACACGTGTTCATGCAAGAGTTTGTACGAGTAACTGAGAGTCAAAACGAGTGTAACACGAACCCAACACGAGTGTCAAAAATTTGAAAAATAATGGCCACATTCCAGGGCACGTAAACAAAGAGTATGGACGAGTCAACGCGATTGTTACACGGATCAACAAATTTTTTATACGGATCAACACGAAAGACAACGCGTTGACTCTCGTTGGATCTCTGTTGCACACGTGTTGACTCGTGTTACATCCGTGTAAACTCTCGTTGATTCTTCCTACATTTTTGAAATAACGGTATTTCAAATGACACTTGCTTTTTCGTGTTACACTCGTGTTTTTTTCTCAGTGGATCGTGTTTACTCTTGTTTACTCGTGTTTTCACTTGTGTTTGAATCGTGTAAACTCTGGCATCATGGGGGCACCAAATTTTGGCACTCACATTCGTGCTTTCTACTCTTGTTGATACGTGTTGCATGTGTGTTACATACGTGTTGTTGCGTGTAGACACGTGTTGCTTCGTCAACGTCGAAATGATGACGAAAAGCGACGAATCACCAAAGAGTGTTACACGGGTTTACACGAGTCAACACGAGTTAACACGAATAACGAAGAGTTATTCAGAGTCAAACACGTATGTACACGAGTCTACACGTATTTATGCCACACTCATGGGTACTTGCCACGGGACCCAAAAATTTCATGCATGCATGAAATTTTTGGACCCCGTGGCGAGTACCCACGAGTGTGTTGAGTATACACGAGCGTAGCACGAGTCTATACGAGTGTTGAGGAGTATCGACGAGTCATTGCTGAATAGCAAAATTTCATCACTCGTGTTGGACTCGCGCACCGACTCGGCTATGTGTGAACCAGCCTTTAGTTCGCATCTATTTTGAAGGCGTTTTTTTCGGTTATTTGCCTCCTGCTGGCAATATATATGATGATGACAATATGTCATGGGAGGGGTGACCCCCCTCAACCTATTATTGTATCCAAAAGCAGTCAAATAGACGGGAACATGATGGCCAGCATCCGCCGCCGCTCCGCGTAGTGTAAACAAGGCTGGCGGTACACCCGAACTCTACATTCTACCCCACTAATTTTCCAACTAGCATAACCGATGATTATCAATGATCAATCCCAGTCAGAAACGTCCATGCTTCCCTCCCATAAGTCAATGTCGGGATTACCACACTGTCATGCAAGGACTTCTTTACTTCCATGCTGATCACCCTATTTCTTCTTACTGCTTTCAGAGTTCCTACAACGCTCTTCCCCTGTTACACTTTCTCCCACACTTCTTCATCCATAGGCCTACTCACATCTTTACTCAACACACTGCCCAAATACTTAAATGAGCTGACATTCTTCATAGCAGTTCAACCTCACTTCACACTCTATGGTTGCACCCCTTTCAATGACCATAATATTGCTCTTCCTAGCATTTACCTCCAGATTCCGTTTTTCACACACTGTTCCAAACATATTTACCTGACCCTGCAACTCCCATGCACTATCGCTCATCAGAACTGTGTTGTCAGCAACAGTAGTACCGGTACTGTACTGTTGAGGCAACTTCCACTCGTTTCCTTCCCTTATCAGCGGTACACCAATGTCCGCTGCTCTTCCTTGTATTTCTTTCATGACTCCATCCATATACTGTACTGGTATATATTGAACAACCATCGGGACATCACATACACCCTTGCTTTAACCCAACATTCAGATTAAAGAACTCGCTCTGTTAATTATCCACACATACTGACACCTTTGCACCCTCATACATGCTCTTAATTGCTTTCAGCAACTTGCCATCTACTCCGTATATTTTCAGTACCGGTACCGGTACTTTCCACATACCTTCTCTATCAATTCTGTCATAGGTCTTCTCCAACTCCATAAATGCAGCATACAACTTTTGTCGCTTCTCCAGATATTTCTCCACAACACATTTCCGGGCAAAAATCTGAGCTACACATCCTCTTCCCTTCCTAAGATGACTACAGTATGCTAACCGTTTCCCCAGCAATACTGACTGAAAATGCCCAAATATATTGCATGTCCTCTTCAGATTTATCTACAATATGTAAAATTACACCAAATACCACTACAGTAGCACTGAAATCAATAAAACTCACTAACAGGATAAATAAATGGAAGAAATACTCCAAAAGATTAATATGTTTACCCTTTACCCAGCAATACTGACTGAAAATGCCTAAATAGATATCAATGATCTCATATCTACCACTCATAATCCAATACATTCCTACGCAGATGACTCAACACTCCACAGTTCCTTCACATTTACCAATTCTTTCACCCATCCCGATCTTATAAATTCAAAAATAAGCACTGCAATTTCTCTGAACCAGGACCTTTCTAGAATTGAAGAATGGGGACAAAAGAATCTAGTTTCCTTTAATGCACAGAAAACCAAGTACTGTACATTCAATTTTCTAACCGACAGAATCTCACTGACTCCCATATATTTGTTAATGATGTAAATATTCCCACTTCCCCTAGTATTGACATTCTCGGTGTAACATTAACTACTAACTTGAGCTGGACACATTATGTTAGAAGCATTGCTAAGAATGCCTCTAAAAAACTGGGACTCCTGTACAGAGTTCGAGAATTCTTCACTGACGAGCAGTTGGCCGTAATATATATAAGTCATGTGCGTTCTCAGATGGATTACTGTTCACCTCTGTGGAGTGAAAGTGGAGTGGTTGCATTGAGGCAGTTGGACAAAATTCAAAATAAAGCTATTAGATTAATCAATAACCCTGCAATCACACAGGACCTTCCTACATTATCCATACGAAGAAACGTTGCATCCCTTGCATTATTCTACAGATATTTTCACAGCAATTGTTCCGAGGAACTTGCTTCAATTGTGCCGCCTCTCCACATCTTTCCCCGTAGAACTAGGGCAGCTGAGAGCGCCCATGAATTTACACTCTCTCCTCCACAATGCAGAACTTCTGCTTATCAAAATTCATTTATCCCTAGAACTACTACTCTTTGGAATTCACTTCCCTCGAATTGCTTTCCACAAACTTACAATCTACAAATGTTTTTAAATCAAGTTGTTACAAACATTTTATGAATGGAGGATGCCTTTAGGCACATGGACCTTTTTGTTTTATCTGTGTTTTTCCTTCCTCCGTTCATTGTCTATTAAAAAAAAAAAAATTTGCTCTTCAGATTTATACATACATACGTACATAACATTTTAAGACTGAGTGCTCCACACAGATGTGCAGTTTCAGTCTCTTTTCCTAATGGCGGCGTTCCAGGCAACCCTGTTAAGGGATGCTTTACTTGTCAAGTTTTTGGAATTGAGATCGGCACGTATAGTCCGATCCCAGGTCTTACTCGGTCCACCCCTTGGTGCAGCTCCCTCCACAATCGCAGACCTGCATCTTTTCACCCAATTTTGTTCATCCATTCTCTCCATATGTCCATACCATCCCAGTTTACTTGTACGCATCTCCTCGCTAATACTCTTTATACCTAAACGTCTCTTCAGCTCATCATTTGTTATTCTGTTGACATCATTTATCTGAAATATGTAAAATTACACCAATTACCAACTACATTACCAACAAATTTAATAAAGTACACTAACAGGATAAAGAAAATGTAAGAAATAGCCCTAAAGATGAATTGATCTATCTATCTATTGACGGACGCCTTGATCCCCGAAGGATTGGCCACGAACGAAACACCCCTATGCACCTCTGTCCCCAGTCAGTCGACGCCCCTCCTCCCATCCAGCACCGCTTTCACGCATATACTTCTTAACTCCATCCTTCCACCTCTCTCTCGGTTTATTTCTCCCTCTGTCCTTCCACCTCACTCGTACACACTCTTAGTCATTCTCTCGCTTCCCATACGTTCCACATGGCCGAACCATCTCAAGGTGTTCTTTTTCGCACTTTCCAGTACATTCACACCACACCTCTCTCGTACTTCCTCATTCGTCTGTCTATCCCTCCATGTAACTCTGCACACACTTCTCAAGTAACTAATTTCCATCCCTTTCACTCTTGGTTTGAATCTCTCCAACAACGTCCATGCTTCGCTTCCGTAAGTCAGTGTCGGGATTACCACACTGTCATGCAATGACTTCTTCAGTTCCATGCTGACCACCCTACTTCATGTTACTGCTTTCAGCATTCCTACAACCCTCTTCCCCTGTTGCACCCTCTCCCACACTTCTTCATCCATACTCCCATCTTTACTCTGTACACTGCCAAGATACTTAAATGAGCTGACAATCTCCATAGCCTGACCGTTCAACTTCACCTCACACTCTGTGGCTTCACCCCTTTCGAAGACCATAACCTTGCTCTTCCCCGCATTTACCTTCAGATTCCATTTTTCGCACACTGTTCCAAAAATATTTACCAGACCCTGCAACTCCCATTCATATCATCAGCAAACAGCAGTACACAAACATCCACTGCTCTTCCTTGTATTTCTTTTATGACTCCATCCATATACTGTATATATATAGAACAACCATCTGGACATCACACACCCTTGCTTTACCAAACATTCAGATCAAAGAACTCCCTCTGTTCATTCTTCACACGTACTGATACCTTTGCACTCTCATACATACTCTTCACTGCTTTCAGCAACTTGCCATCTACTCCATATATTCTCAGTACAGTACTTTCCACATACCTTCTCTATCAACTCTGTCATTCCACTCGTGTCCTTCCCTTATTAGTGGTACACCAACATCCACTGCTCATCCTTGCATTTCTTTTATGACTCCATCCATATACAGTTCAGTATATATTGAACAACCACGGGGACATCACACACCCTTTCTTTAACCCTAAATTCAGATCAAAGAACTCGCTCTGTTCATTCTCAACACATACTGACACCTTTGCACCCTCATACATGCTTTTCACTGCTTTCAGCAACTTGCTATCTGCTCCGTATATTCCAAGTACTTTCTACATACCGGTACCTTCTCTATCAACTCTGTCATAGGCCTTCTCCAAGTCCATGAAGGCAGCATACAACTTTTGTCCCTTCTCAAGATATTTCTCCACAACATATTTCAGGGCAAAGATCTGAGCTACACATCCTATTCCCTTCCTATGATGAATACTGTATGTTAACCGTTTCCCCAGCAATACTAACTGAAAATGCCCAAATATTTTGCATGTGCTCTTCTGATTTATCTAAAATATGTAAAATTATACCAAATACCAACTACATTAGCACAAAACTCAATCAATCACAGAAACAGGATAAAAACAGAATAAATACCCCAAAAGATGAATACGTTAACCCTTTCCCCAGCAATACTTACTGAACATGCACAAATAAATTGCATGTGCTCTCCAGATTTAGCTGAAATATGTGAAATTACACCAAATACTAACTACATTAGCACAAAAATCAATCAAGCACTTTAACAGGATAAATAAAATGGAAGAAATAGCCCAAAAATGAATTTATCTATAGCCTACCGGTATATATTGCCGGACACTTTGATCCCCGAAGGGGTAACCATGAACGAAACGCCTGCGTATTTCAAGCTCGCTTGAGTTATCACTCGATCGTCTTTTAGAGCTTTTTGGCCCGGGGTAATTACCACACCATCGCGTCATAAGGAGTTTGAGGGGGTTACATTGCTAGATACATAGAGGAAGAGGAATGCCAAGTAAACAAAAATATATAAGATATTTTTAACATCTATCTATCATCTATTGCCTGACGCCGTGATCCCCGAAGGGGTGGCCAAGAACAAACCGCCCCCATGCACCTCTGTCCCCAGTCAGTCGACGCCCCTTCCCCCAACCAGCACCGCCTTCGTTCATGTACTTCCTCACTCCATCCTTCCACCTCTCATTCGGTCTATCTCTCCCTCTCTGTCCCTTCACCTCGCTCTCATACACCCTCTTAGTCATTCTCTCGCTTTTCATACGTTCCATATGGCCGAACCATCTCAAGTTGTTCCTTTTCACACTTTCCAGCACATCTACCTCCACACCACACCTCCTTCTTACTTCCTCATTAGTCTGTCTATCCCTCCATGTAACTCTGCACGCACTCCTTAAGTAATTCATTTCCACTGCTCTCACTCTTGGTCTGAGTCTCTCAACCAATGTCCATGCTTCGCTTCCGTAAGTCAGTGTCGGGATTACCACACTGTCATGCAAGGACTTCTTCACTTCCATACTGACCACCCTATTTCTTGTTACTGCTTTTAGCGTTCCTACAACCCTCTTCCCCTGTTGTACCTTCTCCCGCACTTCTTCATCCATAGTCCCATCTTTACTCAACACACTGCCCAGATACTTAAAAGAGTTGACAATCTCCATAGCCTGACCGTTCAGCTTCACCTCACACTCTGTGACTTCACCCCTTTCGAAGACCATAACCTTGCTCTTCCCCGCATTTACCTTCAAATTCCGTTTTTCGCACACTGTTCCAAACTCATTTACCAGACCCTGCAACTCCCATTCATTATCACTCATCAGAACTGTATCATCCGCAAACAGCAGTATAGGTAGCTTCCACTCAATTCCCTCCCTTTTCAGCGATATACCAACATCCACTGCTCTTGATAGTATTTCTTTTATGACTCCATCCATATATACAGTAAACAACCACGGGGACATCACACACCCCTGTTTCAAACCAACATTCAGGTCAAAGAACTCGCTCTGCTCACTCTCCACACGTACTGCCGCCTTTACACCCTCATACATGCTCTTCACTGCTTTCAGCAACTTGCCCTCTACTCCATATATTCTAAGTACTTTCCACAAACCTTCTCTATCCACTCTGTCATAGGCCTTCTCCAAGTCCATAAAGGCAACATTCACCTTTTGTTTCTTCTCCAGATACTTCTCCACAACACAATTCAGGGTAAAAATCTGATCTACACATCCTCTTCCCTTCCTAAAAACCTCCCTGCTCGTCGCCTATCCATTTCTCCGTTCTCACTCTCACTCTCTCAATCACTACCGGTACCCTACTGTATACCTTCCCTACTACGCTTAGAAGACATATTCCTCGGTGGTTACTACACACTCCTCTTTCCCCTTTGCCCTTATATAGGGGACTATTATGCCAGTCTTCCAGTCATCGGGTGCACTCCCCTTCTCCCATGCTAGTTTGCACATTTTCCATACCCATTCTATCACTATCTCACCACCATACCTCAACATTTCCCCACACACTCCATCTGTTCCTGGTGCTTTCCCCAACTTCACTCTTTTCATGGCTTCCCACACTTCTGACCTCCTGATCCCCACCTCCTCCTCCACTACTTCTCTTCTTCTCCCTCCCATACCATATCCAGCTATGTTTGCTGGCTCTTCATTCCTTACATTTAGCAACTCACTGAAGTACTCCCTCCATCTTTCGACTCTCTCTTGCTTCTCGGCTAGCATTCTCCCATTCTTATCTTTCACACCCTTACTGTTTCCCTTGCTACCTTCCCTAACTTTCTTGACTTCTTCCCAGAACAGTTTCTTACTCTCCCTCCATTTTACACTCAGGTGCTCGTTTCTGTCTCTCGGAATCTTCATTCCCTCTACTACCCAACCACTCTCTATATGCTTTCTTCTTTTCTTCCACAGCTATTCTTACCTCTTCTGTCCACCATGCTGTACCTTTCACTCCCCTCCCTCTTCTCCTCACTCCACACCTCCTCACATGCTGCACAGATCTCATCCTTAAACACCTTGCTCATCTCCTCCACTTCCTCCATAACTTCCAGGTCGAACCCACCTAGTCGTCTTTCCACTGCTCTCCTGTACTCCTCCCTGACTTCCTCCTCCTGCAACCTCTCCACCCTCCTCACCATTCCACCCTCCTCTCGCCTCCCTCCAGCTCTCCTCACCCACTTCTTTTGTATCCTAACCTTAGCTACCACTACATAATGATCAGACAGACCCCCTCCAATACCCCTATACACCCTAGCATCCATCACAGATTTCTTCATTCGTTCATCCACACATACATAATCAATCAATGACTTTCGTTCCACCACTGTCTTATCCTTCATCATCAACATCCGTTTCCATGTGTACCTGTGGATCATTCTGTGTCGGAAGAAGGTGTTGGCTATCCACAGCCTCCTCCCCACACATACGTCCACAAGTGCACTACCATTCCCATTCACCTCTGATGGTACCCCCCACCCTCCCACCACTCCCTCAACTTTCCTATCACCCACCTTACCATTCATATCCCCAATCAGAAATATTCTTTCGTTCTTGTCAAACTTCTCCAGGCACGCCTCAACATTCATCCAGAACTCCTCTTTCTTTCTTTCAAGTATATCCTCTGTCGGGGCATACACGCATACAATCAATACAATATTTTTAACATGAGGTTGCTTATAATAATTTGTACCTCTGCAGTTTCTCCATGGCTAACGAAAAAGGTCACATTCCTAAGAAGCCCCAACCAAAAAGGCCAAGCTTCTGTACAGAACAAATGCCACACCATTACCCTTATGGTGACCCTATCAAATAATCAAAACAACCACACTTCTTAACCCAATTCCCGCGGGGCCCCTCATATGACGGAGACGATTTTCCGGCTATTTTGTAGCCTGTGAGCCAGGCCAGCTTTTGCAAGCAGCACGGATGGACGTCAGCCGGAGCCTACAGGCCCCGCCACGACACTGAGGTTTGTGTGAGAGAGAGTTCACTTATGTGCAGCGTCACACATAGCGAAAACAGAAATAATTGGTAATTATTAGCGATTTCGCCTAGGCCTATCGGATTTGGTATTTTTTAGCAATTTTGCCCTTCGTTTGCAAGATCCTTACAAGAAAACCAGACGTCGTACAGGGATGATTCAGGAGTAATTTGAAAGCTATTACCGTACTTTCACGAATACATAATTGTATTACGCCCTGGCTTTTGCTTATGCATGAAAATGAGCAGGGAATGAAGGCAATTTCGGGCAATTATGCCTACTCGTACAGGAGTCCTTGGAGCGGCTTCGGTCGCGCCGGGAATTTCCACACCTCACACCACACACACATCACACAGTTTTTCCTACACCGAGAAATGACTCTCCGGCTGTCATTTCTCGAAGACTTCTAGCCGGAGACATTGAGAGCAACCCAGGACCCACCTACACATACATATGTCCAACTTGCTCAAAACCCATCGCTTCGAGTCGCCACACTAATGGCTCAGTTCTCTGCAATTCATGCAGGAACTGGACCCACTTCACCTGCACAACACTTGCCTCCAAGAAACACTACACGAACACCTGGACCTGTTCCTCATGCCCCTCCCTCTCCCAGTCAAATCCCTCGCCTAAAACCCGTCCACCTCTCCTCCCCAACCCACCTAACCTTCCCATATCATCCACTCCCCCCCTAAAACCTGTCCACCTCTCCTCCCTAACCCACCTAACCTTCCCATACCATCCACATCCTCAACTCAACATACCACACCCCATCCTAATCCATTCCAACCCCCATCTGCTCCCCAATCCCCACCCCACCTCACCCATCCCAACCCCCAGCCCCTCCCTCACCCCCACCCCCACCCCCTCCCTCACCCCCACCCCATCCTCGTGCAGCAGCACCCAACATACATCGTGCACATAACATTAACATTCTCCAATTGAACATAGATGGCATCAACACAAAGAAACTCTCACACTTCATCAAACAACAGAACATACACATTGCCATCTTACAAGAAACAAAACTCCGCACAACACAAAAAACACCCACATTTCATGATTTCACCACCATCATACAAGTCGGGCTGTCGGCGGAGGCGGTGGACTCATCACCCTGGTACACAAAGAAATATCATACATAGTTACCAGTGTACAAACCAAATCCCTCCTCCCCCCAAATGATAACACAACAGAAATACAATCAATTAAAATATGCACTGGCAACAACTCCAACATAACCATCATAAACACATACATCCCCTACAGTACCAAATGAATACAGACCACACTTACAACACATCACAAACTGGGTGGTGACTTCAATGCCAAGACGTCGGCCTGGTTTGTCGACAACCCCGACACAGATAGAGGGCTGGTACTACAAAACCAAACTGTTAACCTCATCATCCTTAACGACATCCATCAACATACCCATATTCCTCACCAAGCCCTCTATAACCCATCATCTCCAGACATCACCTTTTGCTCCCCAGAACTCGCCCCCACAACATCCTGGAGGGTGGTCAGAACCTTAGGCTCTGACCACCTCCCGATCATTATCACCACCAAAACCAGACTCACCCCAGCTAACCACAAACACACATACACCAATTATAAAAGACCTAACTGGAAAGCATTCACAAATGAGACAGAACAACACTTCACAACTCTAAACAGTACACCCATGACTAACATCAACAATGCTGTACACATACTCAATAAAACTATCCAAAACACTGACAAGAAACACATTCAAAGAGGTAACAGAAAAAGACAACCCCAACTTCACACCAGAAATTCAAAACCTCATCAGACAACGCAACATACTGAAACCCTCCCCAGCACCCCACACACAAGACATCACACAACAAATCCAAGCACTCAACACCCAAACTAACAACAAAATACAAGAACAACAAAAACTAAATTGGAATAATTTCCTACACACACTTGGTCACAAAACAAACCCAAAAAAACTCTACAAAACACTAAACAGCATCACACTTTCCAACAGCAACACAACACAATCACATGCTGCAATCACAACAACAGACTCTACTCCTTCATGTAAACAACAAGCAAACACTCTCATCAATCACTTCTCACATGTCAGTCACCTAAAACCTCACAAAGACGACCGACGTGTCATCCGACGTAAGAAACAATTCCCCACAGACCCTGACTATACACCCTTCACCAATCACCAGACAAAGCATATCATCAACAATCTCAAGCACTCACCCGCTTGTGGCCTAGACAACATAAGCAACATACACCTCAGACACCTGGGACCACAAGGCATACAAGCACTCACTAACATATCAAACTACAGTTATTCACACAACACAATACCAGACATTTGGAAGCATGGTCTCATCACCACATTCCCCAAACCCAACAAAGACCCCACGCTACCCTCCTCGCACCGCCCCATCACACTCCTTTGCTCCCCCTCCAAAGTCATGGAACGCCTAGTGTTACAACTAATTACACCCGACCTACCCCTAGCTCCAACACAACATGGCTTTAGGCCACTGCACTCCACAAACACTCTTCTCACAGACCTTACACAAAGAGCTTTAGATGGCATCAACTCAGCTAGACCACCACACAGATCACTATTAGCCACACTCGACATTAGTAAAGCCTTCGATGCCATCCCCCGCCACAACCTAACAAACAAAATCTACAACACAAACGTGCACAACAACACAAAAAGGTGGCTGGCCAACTTCCTAGCAGGCAGATGTGCAAACGTATCTTTTGCCGGTCAGTCATCTAAAATCAGAAACTTTCCAAACGGAGTCCCACAAGGATCCGTCCTATCGCCCGCACTCTTCAATCTGTACATGCACGATATAACTACACCCAATACGCCCCAAATAAACTTAGCCTCCTATGCAGATGACATAACACTCACATGCACACACCATGACCCAAAAAGAGCAACAGATCTCCTTCAACCCTATCTCAACACACTACATGGCTGGTGCACTACAAACAGACTTAATCTACCCCCAGCCAAATCCACCGCAACCCTGCTCACAAGCTGGACAGAACACAAATACATCCCTCAACTCACCATAAACAACACACCCCTAACACATACACACACACACAAAATCCTAGGAGTAACATATGATACTCATATGACATTCAAACAGCACACCACAAACATTAAAAAGAAATGACACCCAGACTTAACGCCCTCAGGTCACTTGCTCACACAAAATATGGACACAACAAAGAAACTACCACCACAGTATATAAACAATACATAAGATCAGTGATCATGAGAGGCACTCAATTCCTGGCAGTTGCCTCCACGAACCAAGACCACCCACTAAACTACATGGCAACACACCCACAGACACCAAGAAATATCAAAACAACACCCAGCACACGGTATCACACACAATTACTGTCCTCTCTCCCACCCCGAACCACCTTCCAGAAGCACATCCATACTCATATCTCTCGCCGATCCATCCACTCACTCACAGACAACACGCAGCTGCAAGCACGACCTCCCGAAATCCATCCTTCCGAATCCTCCCTTCCTCACGAGGACAGAGTCCACCTGGCCAGGCTGAGATGCGGACACCATCCAGCTCTCCTGAGCTATCAGAAGAGACTGGATGACTCTGTTGTCGATGCCTGCCCGGGATGTAACACAGCACCCCATACCATTAAACACATAATAGAAGACTGCATTTCACACAACCACTTACGCCAACAACACAATCTACACTCAATGAGAGCTCTGTGGGAAAGCCCGATCGTGGCCATGGCCTTCCTCAGGGACTCGGGGCTATTCGGCCAGGCAGCTTAGGGAACAACAACAACAACAACTCGTACAGGATTAATAGCTTTAACCAAAATGGTCACACTCCTTAATGGTCTAAGTGGCCATAGCCAAAATGGCTACACTATATTCCTTCTGTACTTTCTCCATGCCCGATGAGATATATGATATTTTGATATATGTGGCACAGCCCTTGTATCCAACACAATACCCTGCGTGCAACCCCGCTCGAACCCCGCACAACGTTGCTTGCAACTTTAATTATTATTATTATTATTATTCAGGCAAGTAATACATCTATCAAATTCTCTTTTCTCTGTTATTAGTTTTTGTTCATATAGGGATACTTGAATGTTAAATATGGAATTAAGACAATAGCAACATTAAACACACGCACACACACACACACACACATATATACATACACATACACACACATACACACACAGTTAACACGATATCACATGACCCTGTTGCTTAAAACTCTCCTCTACCGAAACTGTCAGTATTTGTTAGGTCTGAGAGCTGGAGAATATATAGTGCACTGTGTGTGTGTGTGGGGGGGGGGGGGGAGGAGTGGCCTTGGAGGGCCTCTTCATCTTAAAACACCTGCTCACGACCCTTGCCCCTCTTTCCTTCCTTCTTTATCCTCACGTTACGTCTCTCTCTCTCTCTCTCTCTCTCTCTCTCTCTCTCTCTCTCTCTCTCTCTCTCTCTCTCTCTCTCACTCTCTCTCTCTGTCTCTCACATATATATCAAGTATCCAGGGAGTATTTACCAGGACACGATAACAAGTTTAATGTTTGATCTTTGCTGCAAACATGATTTTATATCCTGGAAGTTTTACTATAGTCCGTTCATTCTAGGTTGGGCAGGAATCGTAACCCCTTACCTCTCATAACTCAAAAAGGAATATAGTAATCGAGATAATAGTTTTTCCAAATAGGTATATGTGTATAAATTGACATCTCATTTGCTCTAGCCATTTTTGAGTTACAGAAATTAGAAGTTACGATTTCTGCTCAGCCTAGAATACACGGACTATAGTAGGTTATATATGAAGTTACTATACTCTGTTTCTTTTCATCTGACGATAAATTGAATTCCCTAGCAGCTAATTTATAGATACTTAATGGAACAAATATGAAACCACTATGTGTGTGCATCATATTAAGACCAAGTTTGTATGATTAGCATTATATTTCACTACAATATCTTCAAAATACCTGAGGTATCTTGATGAGAACTTTGCAATTTACCGTCAGTTGAAATGAGTCTCTCTCTCTCTCTCTCTCTCTCTCTCTCTCTCTCTCTCTCTCTCTCTCTCTCTCTCTCTCTCTCTCTCTCTCATATATCAAGTATCCAGGGCACAATTATAAATTTAATGTTTGATCTGATTTGATTTGAAAAATACTATAATGACTGTAGAAGCGTTTACCGAGGGGTAGGACCCAACTAAATAAATCAATAGTTAATGTATTTGGTAGCTTGTTGATTGTAACCACATTTGGCTAGATCAGTAATATATGAACAGTAATATATGAACGAAGGCGGTGCTGGTTGGGGGGAGGGACGTCGACTGACTGGGGACAGAGGTGCATGGGGGCGGTTCGTTCGTGGCGACCCCTTCGGGGATCGCGGCGTCAGGCAATAGATAGATAGATAGATAGATAGTAATATCCTTGATAAAATTATTTGTGTTGGTAGTGAGATCAACAGCATTTATGGATTGAAATGTTGTCTCCTTCATCCATATAGCAAAACAAAAGTATAACTTCTCTCAACTAATATTTAATCCCCACAGGCCTTTCCGAATCTGATTACAATTTTCCAACTTAAAAAAATCCTCATCGTACAGAAAGGCTCTATATTCTTCCTTGACCAAAATATTCTCCCCCAAACTCCTCCAAACATTTTTCTTCTATTTCTCTTTCCAACTCTCTTCTCCTCTCGACTCACTGTCGGGGGATCGAAGCCGGGACATTAGCTGTAAAAGATTGCCGATAATTGATTTGTAATGGTATCTAAACTTCTGCCGGAAACCACGAGAGAGAGAGAGAGAGAGAGTTACATTTCTTTAGATATGAGATATAATTAGTAATTGCAAGTTATTAGATTTATTAAGGAATATATATTTTATTAATAATGAAGCACTTTATTGGGGTAAAAATAGTATGCAAATTATATATATATATATATATATATATATATATATATATATATATTTATATTTATATAAAGTATATCTCACATATACACGTCAGCTACTAAATGTTTTATACTCTCAACTGGGCTCGAACCACCAACAGTCAGGACGAATGTCCATGCTTTAACAAACTATACCACGGCGTGATAAAGGATACTTAACCTTTTCTTATTTATATTAATGAGAAGGGAAATCCTACATGGACAAGGCATTTCAATTCATACTCAGGTCGTTGGATATATATATCTGTATATATATATATATATATATATATATATATATATATATATATATATATATATATATATAATTGTAGCCAGAATTTAGTGAATATAAACAAGCGTGTGTGTGAGTGCCTTCTTGGACCCATTAAGGTGGGTCACCGGCTTGTTTTATCTTTCTCTCCCTCTCTCTTTGGCTTGTATCCATTCGGCCCCATTCAGCCTACTGTTTTAGAACGTTTACCCCCATCTAGGTGTCAATATTTTCCTGGCGAGCGGTAGCGAGCCAGCATATATATATTTTTGTTTTGACAAGTTAAATTTGTACATTTTTCGATAGAACAATGTCTCCGAAGCCGCATTTCTCCATACAAAGGTGGCTCGCTATCGCTCGCCAGGAAGAAATCGACACCTGGATGGGGATATATGTCTTAAAATAGTTGGCTGAATTGGGCCGAATGGATACAAGCCAGGGAAAGAGAGAAAAAAGAGAAAGATAAACAAAGCCGGTGAACCCCCTTAACACTTCCAAGCACTTTCCAGCGGCCCGTAAAATTACTCCCGTCACATTTAATTAAGGGACATTTTTTGGTTTGCTTCCTAGACCTCCTTTCAAGCTTTAAAAAACACCCCCAAGACCCCCCTGTATGATAAATTTGTACATTTTTCGGTAGAAAAATGTCCGGGCCGAAGGCCGGTTCCTCCTAAAATGCCTTGCTCGCTATCGCTTGCCAGAAAAAAAATATGATTTCTAAATGTCACGAAAGGTCAAAGAAATGGGGCGAAAGGTCTAAAAGTCGCCAAACTAATGGGGCCAACGTCTCAAAGTATAACAAAAATACTGGGGCTATACATTCAATCGCTGTCCTCCATTGGGCCGTTAAATTACTCCCGTTACATTTAATTAAGGGAAAGTTTTTGGTTTGCTCCCTAAACCTCCCTTCAAGCTTTAAGGGGGGATGGGCCGCTTTTCTGGACCACTTTCTCCCTCATGTTTAGCCCCATTCGTTTTCAGATGTTAAGATGTTTGCCCCATTAGTTAGTCGATTTTAAGACCTTTCGCCCCATTTCTTCGTCCATATTTAGACCTTTCGTGCTATTTAGGTGTTGATTTTTTCCCTGGCGAATGATAGTGAGCGTGTAATGTTGGAAGAATCGGCCTTCGGCCGGGACATTGTTCTACCGAAAAATTTACAAATTAATCTAGAAGGGGGATCTAATGGATGTTTTGTTAATTTGATGGAAGTCTAGGGAGGAAACAAGAAAAATAACGCCCAAAAAGTGAACCAAATCCCCTTAAAAACAACCCCCTGCGAGTTAAATTTGTAAATTTTTCTGTAGTTCCTCCTGAAATTACAGGCTCGCTATCGCTGGCAAGGAAGCAAATAGCAACCTAAATGGCACGTAAAATCCTATTATTGACAAAGAAAAGGGGTGAAAGGTGTTAACATTGCCAAATTAAGGGACCGAAAGTCTTAAAATTTGAAAGCTAATGGGGCTAAACATGAGGAAGAAGGAAGACCAGAAAAGGAGGTTAGAAAAATGTCTTGGCCGATTCCTCCATAATTATAGGCTCCCTAATCGATATATATGTATATATATATATATATATATATATATATATATATATATGTACTGTATATATATATTTACATAATTATTATATATATATATATATATATATACTCTGTGTATGTGTGTGTGTATAATGAAGAGAGAGCGAGACAGACAGAGAGAGAGAGAGAGAGAGGGGAGAGAGTAATTAAATCATACTTCTATTTTCACTACACCGTTTTTCCATTTCCCTTCCAAACATTTTTCTCAGCGTCCCGTTATAAAATTTAAGGGAGCCCACCTCGGTTTTTTTCTCTATCTCTCCCTCTCTCTTTGGCTTGTATCCATTCGGCCCCATTCAGCCTACTGTTTTAAGACGTTTACCCCCATCCAGGTATCAATATTTTCCAAGCGAGCGGTAGCGAGTCAGCATATATATATTTTTGTTTTGACAACAATCTAAATTTGTAATTTTTTCGATAGAAAAATGTCTCCGGCGAAGCCGGATTTCTCCATACAATGCTGGCTCGCTATTGCTCGCCAGGAAGAAATCGACACCTGGATTGGGATAAACGTTTTAAAACAGTTGGCTGAATGGGGCCGAATGGATACAAGCCAGGGAAGGAGAGAAGAGGAGAGAAAGAAAAAAAAGCCGGTGACCGCCCTTAAGAGACTGTCATACGTTATGCAAAAAGTACATATTCATTTTTGTTTTCATCTAGTTAATTGTTAAACGAAAAAGTATATTCAAAAGCGTTCCAGTTTTAATTAAGGGGACCGGCCTGCTTTTTCTCTCTGGGTTTTATCCATTCGGCCCCATTCAACCTACTGTTTTAAGACGTTTCTCTCCATTCAGATATCGATTTTTTCCTGGCGACACCTCGACGACGTATACAGTACAGATTAATAGCACACATAACAAAGCCACTCCAACAGCTTACGCTCTCTCCAGCACCCCATCTCCCCTCTCAACACTGTACAGACTAATAACACACATAACAAAGCCACTCCAACAGCTTCCTCTCTCTCCAGAGAGAGAGAGAGAGAGAGACAGAGTGAGTGAGTTAGTGAGTAAAAAGGAGTACAAAGGAAATCAAACAATAACAAATCTAGTGACCCCTCTAGGCTGCTTATCCTCCAAAACACTGAGGATCAAGTGTCCAAACAGTGAATTAGAGTGGGCAAGGGAAAATTGGAAAATTGGAAAGGGAACTACTGCCCTGGAACTAATGTCCATGGCAGGATTAGGAAGTTAGTAGGGGACAGATGGGTTAGTAACATAACACAGTTATAAGTGAACTTTCGTATATCTGGGAAAAAGAGAGTAACGTCTTAGTAATATATATACGCAATAATCCTTGATGAATCTGACGGAGGCATAAAATAAAGTTATTCATTTACAAACGCAGTCAGTCGCGGGTTTGATGCAAGATATATGTCGTGACCAAGTTTAAAAGAATCAACGGTGCTGCTGCAGTCTATAACGTCTCAGGGAAGCCTATTCCACAAGTTGACAACTCGATTGAAGAAGAAATTCTTATATTCGTGTGAGTTAAAAGATTTACCAATAATTTTGCAACCGTTTCCCCGTGTGTAATTTGATTGGTCGGTAGTGAAGTATTTACTTCAGTTCATATTGTCGATGCCTTTGATAATTTTGAACACTTGAATTAAGTAGCCTCTAAATCTGTGTTGGGTTAAAGGAAATAGATTTAATTCTCTAAGACGCTCCTCGTATGGTTTGTGAGTGAGTGAGTGAGAGAGAGAGAGTGAGTGTGAGAGAGAGAGAGAGAGAGAGAAGAGTGTTTTGTGAGAGACGAAGAGGCAGGCAAGTAAACATCCTGTGCTTGCTTACTTCAAAGGAGAGAGAGAGAGGGGGAGAGGACGAAAAATATGAGGAGGTGGCGGAAGAGGAGGTGGAGGAGGAGGAGGAGGATAGGGAGTAGGAGGAGGTGAAGGAGGAGGAGGTGAAGGAGGAGTAGGGGGATTAGGAGGAGGAGGGAGAGTAGGAGGAGGTGAAGGAGGAGTAGGAGGAGGTGAAGGAGGAAGAGGGGGAGTAGGAGGAGGTGAAGGAGGAGGAGGGGGAGTAGGAGGAGGTGAAGGAGGAGGAGGGGGAGTAGGAGGAGGTGAAGGAGGAGGAGGGGGAGTAGGAGGAGGAGGGAGAGTAGGAGGAGGTGAAGGAGGAGTAGGAGGAGGTGAAGGAGGAGGAGGGGGAGTAGGAGGAGGTGAAGGAGGAGGAGGGAGAGTAGGAGGAGGGTAAGGAGGAGGTGAAGGAGGAGTAGGAGAAGGTGAAGGAGGAAGAGGGGGAGTAGGAGGAGGGGGTGAAGGAGGAGGAGGGGAAGTAGGAGGAGGTGAAGGAGGGGGAGTGGAAGTAGGAGGAGGAGGGTTAGTAGGAGGAGGAGGAATGAAGGAGGAGGAGGGGGAGGGGGGAGGGGAAGGAGGGGGGGGGGGGAGAGGAGGAGGAGGGGGAGGAGGAGGAGGAGGGGGAGTAGGAGGAGGTGAAGGAGTGGGAGGGGGAGTAGGAGGAGAAGGAGGGGGAGTGGGAGTAGGAGTAGGAAGAGGTGAAGGAGGAGGAGGTGAAGGAGGAGGTGAAGGAGGGGGTGAAGGAGGAGGTGAAGGAGTAGGAGGGGGAGTAGAAGGAGGAGGAGGTGGAATAGGAGGAGGTGAAGGAGTAGGAGGAGGGGGAGTAGGAGGAGGTAAAGGAGGAGGAGGGGGAGTAGGAGGAGGTGAAGGAGGAGGAGGGGGAGGTGGTGTAGGAGCAGGAGGAAAAATAGGAGGAGGAGGAGGAATAGGAGGAGGTGAAGGAGTAGGAGGAGGGGGAGTAGGAGGAGGTGAAGGAGGAGGAGGGGGAGTAGGAGGGGGTGAAGGAGGAGGAGGGGGAGGTGGTGTAGGAGCAGGAGGAAAAATAGGAGGAGGAGGAGGAATTTAAGGGGAGATGGGCCGTTTTTTTCTTCTATTTATTCATTTATTCCTTTATTTCTTATCTTCCTCGCTAGACCTCCATCAAGCTTAGAAAAACACCACTAGAACCCCCTCCAAGATAAATTTGTACATTTTTCGGTAGAAAATTGTCACGGCCGAAGGCATATTCCTCTCAAAATATCAGGGTCGCTATCGTTCAACACGAACAAATCGAAAGGTCTTAAAATTGACAACGAAATGGGCGAAAGGTCTTAAAATCGAAAAACTAATGGGGCAAACGTCTCAAAATCTCAAAACTAATCGGGCTAAACATGAGGGAGAAAGAGGGGTACAGAAAAAACGACTCATCCCCCATTAACCCCTTGAGGATCCTGACGCGTTTTAACCGTTTATTCTGGCTATCAGTAGCCGATTTTATACAGTTTAGGAAGGATATGTGGGAACTAAAATGGTAAAGGCTATCTCCATGAAACCTCTGACTTCCACATACCCTTCCTAGTCTGAATAATATTGTCTAATAATGATAAAGGCTATCTCCATGAAACCTCTGACTTCCACATACCCTTCCTAATCTGAATAATATTGTCTAATAATGGTAAAGGCTATCTCAATTAAACCTCTGACTTCCACATACCCTTCCTAATCTGAATAATATTGTCTAATAATGGTAAAGGCTATCTCCATTAAACCTCTGACTTCCACATACCCTTCCTAATCTGAATAATATTGTCTAATAATGGTAAAGGCTATATCCATTAAACCTCTAACTTCCACATACCCTTCCTAATCTGAATAATATTGTCTAATAATGGTAAAGGCTATCTCAATTAAACCTCTGACTTCCACATACCCTTCCTAATCTGAATAATATTGTCTAATAATGGTAAAGGCTATCTCCATTAAACCTCTGACTTCCACATACCCTTCCTAATCTGAATAATATTGTCTAATAATGGTAAAGGCTATCTCAATTAAACCTCTGACTTCCACATACCCTTCCTAATCTGAATAATATTGTCTAATAATGGTAAAGGCTATCTCAATTAAACCTCTGACTTCCACATACCCTTCCTAATCTGAATAATATTGTCTAATAATGGTAAAGGCTATCTCCATTAAACCTCTGACTTCCACATACCCTTCCTAATCTGAATAATATTGTCTAATAATGGTAAAGGCTATCTCCGTTAAACCTCTGACTTCCACATACCCTTCCTAATCTGAATAATATTGTCTAACAATGGTAAAGGCTATCTCAATTAAACCTCTGACTTCCACATACCCTTCCTAATCTGAATAATATTGTCTAATAATGGTAAAGGCTATCTCAATTAAACCTCTGACTTCCACATGCCCTTCCTAATCTGAATAATATTGTCTAATAATGATAAAGGCTATCTCAATTAAACCTCTGACTTCCACATGCCCTTCCTAATCTGAATAATATTGTCTAATAATGGTAAAGGCTATCTCAATTAAACCTCTGACTTCCACATACCCTTCCTAATCTGAATAATATTGTCTAATAATGATAAAGGCTATCTCAATTAAACCTCTGACTTCCACATACCCTTCCTAATCTGAATAATATTGTCTAATAATGGTAAAGGCTATCTCAATTAAACCTCTGACTTCCACATACCCTTCCTAATCTGAATAATATTGTCTAATAATGGTAAAGGCTATCTCAATTAAACCTCTGACTTCCACATACCCTTCCTAATCTGAATAATATTGTCTAATAATGGTAAAGGCTATCTCCATTAAACCTCTGACTTCCACATACCCTTCCTAATCTGAATAATATTGTCTAATAATGGTAAAGGCTATCTCCATTAACCCTCCTGGCCCGGGCAGGCTCTCCTAATTACGGAGCTCGTATCCGGGCGATCTGGTCGAATATCAACAAAAGTAAACTAAGGCTAATCTCGCTTAATATATTACCTACATTAATCAAACATATATAGAAATGAGCGCCTTGCCATCCTGCGTAGAATGGCGTTGAGTAGAGCTCTCTAGCTCAACTGGTTCCGGAGTGATGGTGATGGAAGTGGAGGTAACTTTTGCCGCGTATTTACCTCGGTGCGTCCGAACACTCAACCGCGGCCCAGGCTACGACGCCCAGTTGCACTCGTCGCTCCACCCACAATTATGCCGGGAAGCGATTTGATAGTGTTTTATTGGTTATTCTGTCATTTATTAGAGTTATTATGTTATTTTCACTCAATAAAGTTATTTATATGAACTTATTTGTGTCTGTCACTTATTACTTCGTTTTATTATTATTATTATGATTATTAGTGTCACTTTCACTGGACTTTGATAATTGGTAGTGTCATTTCCCCTTTTATGTATTGTTAGGTCTATCTATCTATCTATTGCCTGACGCCGTGATCCCCGAAGGGGTGGCCACGAACGAACCGCCCCCATGCACCTCTGTCCCCAGTCAGTCGACGCCCCTCCCCCCAACCAGCACCGCCTTCGTTCATGTAGTTCCTCACTCCATCCTTCCACCTCATATTCGGTCTACCTCTCCCCCTCTGTCCCTCCACCTCGCTCTCGTACACCCTCTTAGTCATTCTCTCGCTTTCCATACGTTCCATATGGCCGAACCATCTCAAGTTGTTCCTTTTCACACTTTCCAGCACATCTACCTCCACACCACACCTCCTTCTTACTTCCTCATTAGTCTGTCTATCCCTCCATGTAACTCCGCACGCACTCCTTAAGTAATTCATTTCCACTGCTCTCACTCTTGGTCTGAGTCTCTCAACCAACGTCCATGCTTCGCTTCCGTAAGTCAGTGTCGGGATTACCACACTGTCATGCAAGGACTTCTTCACTTCCATACTGACCACCCTATTTCTTGTTACTGCTTTTAGCGTTCCTACAACCCTCTTCCCCTGTTGTACCCTCTCCCGCACCTCTTCATCCATAGTCCCATCTTTACTTTATTGTTAGGTAACCTAATAATATATATAGTGTCACTGTCACTTGTTCATATTGTTATGAAGGCACTTTTTATTACTTGTGTGTGTCTCTTTCACTTATACTTAGTTTTATCATTATTATACTGTCACTTTGACTGGCCTAGGCTTATTGAGTGTCATTTTCACTTATTTATTGTTAGAAATATATATTTTAGTGTCACTTTCACTTGTTCATATTGTTATGAAGGCACTTATTATTACTTGTGTGTGTCTCTTTCACTTATACTTAGTTTTATTATTATTATACTGTCACTTTGACTGGCCTAGGCTTATTGAGTGTCATTTTCACTTATTAATTTTATCGTTAGAAATATATATTTTAGTGTCACTTTCACTTGTTCATATTGTTATAGAAGGCACTTATTATTATTTATGTGTCCTTTTCACTTATACTTAGTTATATTATTATTCTTAGCCTACATTTGAGTGTCACTTTCACTGTTGTCACTTCCACTTCAAAAGTTTGTTAGAGTGTGGAAGTCGTTGAAGCAGGTGCCAGCACACAGTCCAACTTGACACTCGAGGCATTCCCAAGTGGTTTTTGTTGGTTTGCGGGGTCTGCGAGTTGTGTGGCTGCACACATGGCACCTCTTCTGACTCCTAGCGTTTCTACCTGGTGCTTTGAAAGGAAGGGCGTTGAGCTGGTGCTTCCTGAAGAATTCAGCACACCCCGTTCTGTCAAGCTGGCCTGATCCTTGTATTGGCCTGCCTGGTGTACCCGCATGTTTAGCCAGGAGCTCAAGCAGCACCTGCTTGTGGAACTTCCACAGGGACTTGTACTTCTTGGCTCCTGGAGTCCTCAGACGGTAGATGTTGTAGGCATTGAGGACCGACATATCTACCGTATGCAGAATAAACTTCTTGTACCACCTGCAAGATGTTCGCAGGCAGTCGATGAAGCCCATCTGCATGTCGGACTTGTCGACGAGGCACATATTGATGTAATAATCCAGGACAGCAGCTGGTTTTTGGACGGGGTTCTTGGTTGTTCGGTCCACCTTCCCTGTGGCGACCATCTGGGCCTTGTGGCATGTGGTGAGGAGGTTGACCTTGCGCTGGTCATGCCAGTGGATGGAGAGGATGGGGCCACTCTTCTTGTGGAAGATGTCCGCCTTCTTCGTCTTGGTTGGGTAGCCTGGCATGCCCTTCCTTTTGCCCTTGACTGTGCCGACAGTTCCGGTCTTGCGGTCATGGAGGTACTTGGTCAGGAGAGGCGACGTGTAATAATTATCTGTGTAGAGGATGTGGTTTTATTGAAGTGCCTCTCCATCATCTTCTTCACTACAGCACCACCAAAACCAATGAGAGGGTCAGTCACAACTTCTCCAGCCTTGCCACTGTAGACTATAAAGTCCAGCACATACGCCGTCAAGCAGTCGCAGAGGACGAAGAGCTTGATGCCGAAGCGGTGTCTCTTGGACGGGATATACTGTCGGAAGTGCAGCCTACCACGGAACAGGACTTGGCATCTGACTCGTCGAGGCACATCTTCTGGAAAGGAATCAGGTATGTGGTGAACCGATGACGTATCATGTCATACAGCTTCCTGATCTTCCATAATGAGTCGGGAAGGTGGACTGCCATGTTGTTTGTCAGGTGGAGATAGGAGAGGATGTCGAAGTACCTGTCCCTGGACATGTATTTGCAAAATGATGGAGTCGTTATGATGTCGCCAGTGATCCAGTAGTCAGCCAGAACGTGCTTCCTTATATATGTCATCAGCATTGTGAGTGCCAAGAACACATATAGTTCTGCCACAGTGAGAGCTCTCCATGCCACCATCTTGGCACTGGTCTTCCTCCCAAGAAAGTTGGCACAGATAGCATGGTGGTGACTTGTCTCTTTGACGAGGTATTCCATGACTTCATTGTCATAGAAGCCACAGAAAAGTTCACTGAGGGTAGCATCTGGGCCACAGGGATATGCTGGTGACACCCCAGAACCCATCTGTACCTCGTCAAAGACAGGACAATCTGGCTCAAAATCAGCTCCATCTGTCCACACAAACAGGTCGGATGCTGATGCTCGAGGTCGTGCTGTAGCAGGCACACGCCCTGGATGCCCTGGCACATGCCCTTGGCCACGCGGACGCCCTGCATGCCCACACCCAGGCCCAGGCCCAGGGGCAGCGGCGTCGGCAGGCTGACCACGTCCACGACCTCGCCCTCTCGCTCGTTTTGTCGGCACTTCTTCTTCCTCTTCCTCCTCAGGCGACATCAGGTCATCTGGGGCAATGTTGGGGTCGTCAGCATCCTCTTCAGGAGACAATTCTGGTGAAGAAGTGACCGGGCGTCGGCGGTGTGGGGCGCGGGAGGCTGCGGGAGCTTCAAGGATGGGAGCCGAGGCCTCGGGAGTTGGGCTCCTTTTGCGGCGAGTCGAGGGCTTTTCAGCAGCAAATAATGCTCTGCGGTGTGTTGAGGCCTGTGGCACATCACCAATACCACTTGAAGAGGCCCTTTGGTCATCCTGAACGAGAGATGAAGGCGAGGGCTGTGGGTGACCCACGCGGCGTCCCGTGTCAAGGCGTCGGGACAATGGAATGCGGGTGGTTGCTAGGCCAGGGTCGGCGTCATTATCGCTATCTTCAGCTTCCCTATGCTTTTCTGCGGCTGCCCTGCATGCTTTTTTAGCTGCATTTTGACCAATGATTGTTTGTAGAAATATTTGCCCACTTTCAAGGGCGTACGGGCAGGCAAAGGGGAAGGTCCTGAGCTAGGCTTCTATAGGCTAGGCCTAGGCTGACCTAGCAAAGATGGCGAGGGGGTAGGCCTAGGTTCTAGCACACTGGGAAGCTCAATGGTACCTTCCTGAAACACTTCCACATCAGGATCATCACTACTGTCTCCCCCCTCAAATAAATCGACATTATCGTCGTCTCCAAAGCCCACGAAATCGTCTTCTTCACTTTCACTTATTAATTGTACCTTGTCCACCAAGCTTTCGCCACTGCTCTCTTCATCACTATCAAAAAGTTGTCGCTGTATAGCGCTATCACTCAACAAACGCTTAACTTTCTTTTGTTGAGCTCTCTTCTCAGTTGCAACAGGCGTTGAAGTTGCGAGCGGGGTAGCACTGGGGCCCGCGGGAGGTTGCAGCGAATCGGACACGTCGGATTTTTTTTTTTCAGTATTACTCGCTATGGCGGCCACGTACGAACTGATAACACTAGTAGTTGAGGCTTGGTGGTGCTGCGGTCGCTCCTACCATGCAAAAATTGGCCGCGCGAATTTTGAAGCACGCTTTCAAGCACAAGAATTTTAAAATGACACCCGGGTTCCGGCCTTTTTTTTGGTGTCATTTTAAAATGACACCCGGGCTGGAAGGGTTAAACCTTTGACTTCCACATACCCTTCCTAATCTGAATAATATTGTCTAATAATGGTAAAGGCTATCTCCATTAAACCTCTGACTTCCACATACCCTTCCTATTCTGAATAATATTGTCTAATAATGGTAAAGGCTATCTCAATTAAACCTCTGACTTCCACATACCCTTCCTAATCTGAATAATATTGTCTAATAATGGTAAAGGCTATCTCCATTAAACCTCTGACTTCCACATACCCTTCCTAATCTGAATAATATTGTCTAATAATGGTAAAGGCTATCTCCATTAAACCTCTGACTTCCACATACCCTTCCTAATCTGAATAATATTGTCTAATAATGGTAAAGGCTATCTCCATTAAACCTCTGACTTCCACATACCCTTCCTAATCCTAATAATATTGTCTAATAATGGTAAAGGCTCTCTCCATTAAACCTCTGACTTCCACATACCCTTCCTAATCTGAATAATATTGTCTAATAATAGTAAAGGCTATCTCCATTAAACCTCTGACTTCCACATACCCATCCTAATCTGAATAATATTGTCTAATAATAGCCAGAAATATAGGAACACATTACGCCTTGGTTAAGGGGGCTCCCGATGGTTCACTTTTTAAAATGTATTTATTTAGTATTTATTAATTGTTTTGTTCTTCCAAAATAACTGGCTCACTATCGTTCGCCAGAGAAGAAATCGACACCTAAATAGCACGACAGATTTTAATATTGACAAGGAAATGGGGCGGTAAAATCGACAAACTATAGGGGCAAACATCTTAAAACTAATGGGGCTAAACAGGAGGGAGAAGGGGGATCTAGACCCCCCCCCCCCTGTGACGACTCCAAAGCTGGGTATTGACTCATCATATTGGATTGTGGATTGTTTTAAATGTTTGGTGTATTTGAGAAAATAATTGTTTGCTTAAAGGGAGGTGGGTCAAAACGACCCACTTCCCTCTTCTATCGAAAAATGTACAAATGTATCTTGAAGGAGGGTCTTGGTGTTGTTTTTTAATGTTTGATGGAGGTCTAGAGAGGAAAAATAATAATAAAAAGATACATAAATGAGCAAATACATATGCCCATCCCCCCTTTCGCTATCCTCAACACAACAGAGAGTTCAGTGCTGCTATATTTTTGTTTATCAGTATTCGTATACACCATTTTTTATAAATACATAGTTTTGTGTGCAGTTGGGTTTGAATACATGATTAGATTGGTATCCAGTATTCGATAAATGGATATAAAATCGTAGTCATGTACTTAACCTTTAACTGTCTTGATGGTGTAATGGTTAGAGTGTTTAAGATCTGTATATGGTAATCTATTTTCATTAATGTCACTCCAACACCAAGCATCTCCTAATGAAATTAATGAAAACAAACATGAGATCCACCGGGATTCGAACCTGAATTTCCACATACAGATTTTCAACACTCTAACCATCACACCATCAAGGCAGCTTACACGTTTACCAGGTTCAAATCCCGGTAAGATCACATGCTTGTTTTCATTAATTTCATTGGGAAGTGTTTGGTGTTGGAAGTGAAATAAACAAATTATAGATTATTATTATTAAGGAACACCCCGTTCTTAACATTAATCATCCATTACAAACCCCAATGTACACTCGAACAAAAAAGTATCTGCACCCCTACTCTGATCATCTGGTGTGTACAGCTTTGTAGTATAGGTTGTAGGTCGTAGGTAGTATAGGTAGGTAGTAGTAAAGATGGATATAACTGTAGGCAGAGATGTCAACCCTACCAAGCTGTACACACCAGATTATCTGGGTAGGGGTGCAGATACTTTATTGACCGAGTGTACAGTCGGATGCCATAGTCTGTAGCCCACTCAGAAATATTTGTGAACTTCAATATTTTAAATTATGGAAGTATATCTCTGGAAACGATTTGATGAATATCATTTTCAATACATCCACTACAAAACTGTATATATTATTTACTGAAAAGCAAGTTCTATCCAAAAATCAATCCAGATAGTTATAGTTGCATAAAGAAAAACATAGGGGGTCCACAAATGCTTATGGGTGGGCTAGAGACTATGGCATCCGAGTATAGGCTACTTGAATAAACTAATGAAAGCATATGGTCCTCCCGGGATTCGAACTCGGAACACCACACCAGAACATAAACATCTAAACCATTACACCACCAACACATAATTTTAAAAATAGTTAGAGAAACAAACTCATTCGTTGATTATACCAATTATAAGATCTATCCATTCATTCAACTATTTATATATGTGTGTATGTATGTATGTTTCTATCATAACATCCATTCATTCATTCAACTATCTATGTATGTGTGTATATTTGTATCTATCATAACATACATCCATTCATTCAACTATTAATGTATGTGTGTATTTATATTTATATCATAAAATCCATTCATTCATTCAACTATCTATGTATGTGTGTATATTTGTACCTATCATAACATACATCCATTCATTCAACTATTAATGTATGTGTGTATTTATATTTATATTAAAACATCCATTCATTCATTCAACTCTATATATTTGTGTGTATATATGTTTCTATCATAACATTCATCCATTCAAATATGTATGTATGTGTGTATTTATGTATGTATGTATGTGTGTATTTACGTTTCTATCATAACATCCATGTATTGCTTCAGTAATTTCAAGCCTCCTAAAATATATAGAGAGATAAAACAAACATAATCCCTCCTCTTTTGAACTTTAAGGGGGATGGCTCACATTTTGGTCGATATTTGTATTGTTCATGTATACACATATTTGTATTGTTCATGTATACAATTTTTTTTTAGTTTCCTACCTAGACCTCCATCAAACTTAAACAAAAAAATCCATTGGATTTCCCTTCTATATTAATTTGTACATTTTCCGGTAGGTTCTTCCAAAATTAGAGGCTCACTCGTTTGCCAGGAAGTAAAAATCTACAACTATATAGCACAAAAGGTCTTAATATTGACAAAGAAATGGGGTGAGAGGTCTTCAAATCGACAAATTAATGGGGCAAACATCTTAATAAATAAAGGTCAATGTTTGTCTGTCTGTTTGTCAGTTACCCGACCTTTGTTACTAAACTCCTCCCACAGTTTTGGTGTTAGGTGGGAGTGTGGGGCACCGTTGGAAAGCCCAGGCTTTGGAGATGGTTTTAGGCGAGTTTAGTGGAAATCAGAGACACTTTTGTTTAATAAAATTTTCGGCAGAACTTATGTAGTATACAGGAGCAAAAAAAATGCGAAAAAAATGGCCGTTTGGGGCAGAAGGAGGCCTCCGATCGAAAAGGTGTATGGAACAAAAGTTGTTCGCAGCTCCCCAAAATGGGGGTACGGATCAGGGTAGATTAAAAATCGGAGGTCATTTAGCGGCCGAAATTGAGGTCGCCGTTTAACGCTCAAAGAGCGGGTGGTGGAGTATATTTCACTGTGCCGCTCAACGGGGGGGTTTACCATAAATGGGATTGTTTCCGTGCTCTTTTTCATGCATAAACAAGACTCAGAGTGTAATGCAAGTATGTATCCCTGAAAGGGCATAAGTTGAGCTTTCCAATGACACCCGAACCATCCTTCTACGATCA
Organism: Paralithodes platypus; assembly: GCA_032716605.1. Lineage (NCBI taxonomy): Eukaryota > Metazoa > Arthropoda > Malacostraca > Decapoda > Lithodidae > Paralithodes > Paralithodes platypus. Next base: position 35,045,415 of record CM064577.1, on the reverse strand, counting down.
CTGGTTGTCTTGCAACGATCGTGCAACCGAAGGGCAAAATCGCTAAAATACGGTAATTTCTTTATATAATTACGTATGTAGCGAGGGAGTGTGGGTGGATGTAAGTGGAGTACATCTCAGTTGGTCCACGGCGGCCGTGGCGAGCGGTCATGAGGTAACCCATGCTCCTCCCGTCACTCGTCTCTCTCAGAGCCAGTATTGCGCCAAAATTGCACTCGGACTTAAGTCGGGCCCCGCCACATAGTCCAAATTTTTTGATACAGACTTAAGTCGGGCCCCGATAGACAAGGGTTATTGAGGCACAGGGAGGTCGAGGCCGGTGATTATGGTAGTAGTAGTATTGTGATGATTGTGGTAGTAGTGATTGATGATGGTGATTATGGTAGTAGAATTTAAACCCGGGCAACGCCGGGTACCACTCCTAGTTTTAAAATATAAACAATATATTGGGCAGAACATGAGAGAAAAGGGGGTCTATAAAAACGACCCATCTCCCCTTAAACGGACTTGATATCAAAAGCTGGTTGTGTTTGTGTGTGTGAGAGAGAGAGAGAGAATGATAGGAATCGTAGTTGTGTCAAAGTTTACTCTAATAGGATTCTACTTGTGTATGTGTGTAACAAAGAGAGAGAGAGAGAGAGAGAGAGAGAGAGAGAGAGAGAATGATAGGAATCGTAGTTGTGTCAATGTTTACTCTATTAGGGTTCTATGTGTGTACAGTATGTGTGTGAAACAGAGAGAGAGAGAGAGAGAGAGAGTCGCTGAGTGGTTAAGGGGGTTAATTTGCATATATATTTATTTATTAATATATATATATATATATATATATATATATATATATATATATGTTAGTAAAGCCAGGTAATAAATTGTCTTTAATACATACGAGGTTGAAAGAAATGGCAATTTCTGCATTGGATTTTTTTTTATTCAAAGTTTCCAGGTCTCTGATGAGTTTTCGCTGGGTGGCAGGAAGTAGATGAATGAGATTAGCAAAATTCATGGTGGTACAGGGTTACATTAATGTACATGATGATACAGGATATACGACGCGTTTCACTGGACAACCAGCATTATCAAGTAACGATAGAATGATATAAAAGGTAAACAGGAAGGATATATATAGAGGGTGGAGGATTAGAGGAGGCGAAAATCAGGGGGCAAAAGTCTGCTATTGGTGGAGGGGTATTCTAGGAGAGAAAAAGATAGGACCGCGTCACGCATGCGCACTGGATGTGGGAAGGTGGTGGTCGGTTGGCGGGGTCGAAGCTGATTGGCTGCGTGTCGAGGGGCGTGGCCTAAGTTGCGTAGTACGTGTGCCGCCGGCAGAAGACGAAGCTGAAGGAGGTAGCGCGGGGGGCTGCGTCAAGGGCACCGGTGGGCGAGGGGGGGCGTTAGGTCCTGTAGGATAGTCCCTTTTGGCAGAAGGAAGGATCTGACGGTCCAGAGTTTGGTTGTTGATGTTAGGATGTAAGGCTTGGATATATAACGCTTCGAGTATAGGTAATCTCCTTGGGTCACTTTCTTTATCGAGTATGGTGGTGTGTTTCTCTTACTCGTTGCGTGTGAGGTGGGGGTGGTCCTGTATCATCAGGTACATTAGTGTAACCCTGTACCACCATGAATTTTGCTAATCTCATTCATCTACTTCCTGCCACCCAGCGAAAACTCATCAGAGACCTGGAAACTTTGAATAATAAAATTTCCAATGCAGAAATTGCCATTTCTTTCACCCTCGTATGTATTAAAGACAAAAAAAAAATATATATATATATATATGGGAAGATATATAATGGGAAGATATATAGAGGGATGGCATTTGTGCTGTATCTAGTATCAGTGCATTACCACAAAGCCCACGGAAACGCCAAATAAAAACCCTCATTGTTCCCTGATTAAATAGCACTGTATGAATATTCCAATATTCAAAATATGCTATAGGAGGGCAATGCCTAGTGAGTTAATTGCTCAATAGGTGGCGTTCTGAGAGTGAGGGTCCGAGTCTAGGAGATGAGACAGTGAAGCACTGGGGCGAGGCAGCTCTCGAGATGGGGCTGCTTCGAGCCATGGGTGGGCAACTGGGCCCCGTGCATCTTGCGAAGGCAAGATAGCGGGGGCTGGTTGCATCTCAAAGTGCTTTACATGTCTCGCTTCCTAGACTGGAACGAGACCTCACAGGCTCATAGATATATGTATATAATACTGTATATACATATATTTTAGCTTAAAACGCAACAAAGTAACACGGTAATCCCCACCAAAGGGTTAAGAACATTATATACACCCAGTTAACCCTTTGAAGATCATGACGCATTTTGACAGTTTATTCTGGCTATCACTAGACGAATTTATACAGCTTTGGAAGGATCTGGGGAAATGAAACCGGTAGAGAGTATCCCAATTAACCCTCTGACATCCATATATTCCTCCTAATTTGTATAAAATCGTCTGATTATAGCCAGGAAACAGAAAAAAAACGTGTATTCGATCTTGAAAGGGTTAATATCCAATCTATGTATATAGCACTTACGTCATTGTAAATATATATATATATATATATAGATAGATAGATAGATAGATAGATAGATAGGTTCAAATAAAAAATCGCATTATTTGTATGAAAGAGTACCATTATAATTCAATATATGGAACACAAAGTTATGATATTTATTGGTTCATATAATTAAGGTCATTTACCGGAAATTTGCCTTGCCATTATTTTGAAAGTTCTAGCTAGACTTTCTATCTATCTATCTATCTATCTATCTATCTATCTATCTATCTATATGCTCAGGCCCAATCCCCACTTTTCCTATTTTTATGTTTATTTTCTATTTTATTCTATTTTATTAATATTTATTTTTTCCTTGGGGGTGGCCGACTCAAGACAGAGCAAGAACAGGGAAAACACAATACAACAAACAAACACAGACAAAACACAAACTCACACATCCAGGTCATTAATGAGATATAATTGGCCGTTCATTATACCAGGTGCCCGGAATGGGGGTGGTATACGCGTGATATTAACCCCTGCTGTACCGACCACATCTTTAGGTTTTTAGTCTGGCTCCTATTAGACGATTTTATTCAGTTTCCAAAGGGCTTCCAGCAACAAACAGGCTTCGAACTATCTCCCCTATCCCATTTTGCTAGCACAGATCCTTCTTAATCTGCATAAAATCGTCTACATATAGTTGAAATATAACCACAAACCTCCTCGGTAGTGAATGGGTTAAATAATAATCAAACGTTATTTTCTCTCTGAGTGTGAAGTATATGGAGGAACTAACTTTATACAGCTAAAGTTGGTTAATAAGCTGCTTGGAGAATATTCATTAAGTCCTTCGCGTCCTCATTAAGTACACGTTTACCTCATGCTTAGCCCCGTTGGTATTTAGATTTTATGACGTTCGGCCCTTTAATTTGGCGATTTTATGACCATTCGCGCCATTTTCTTGTCAATATTAGGACTTTTCATGTACTTTAGGAGTCGATGCTTTCCTGGCGAGCGGTAGCGAGCCTGCAATTATAGGAGGAAACGGCCTTTGGCCGGGACATTTTTCTACCGAAAAATGTACAAATTAATGTAAACGGGGGATCTAATGGATGTTTTCTTTAAGCTTGATGGAGGTCTAGTGAGGAAATTCAAAAATAAATTAATAACTCAATATATAGACCAAAAACCAAGCAGTACCCCCTTAAATAGTCACCCATCGTTAATCTGCTCCCTGTATGAAGTATATTATGGAGGAACTTACTTGTTATAGCTTAAGTTGGTTAACCCTTTAGAGGGCACTTGGTGAAATCGTTGAGATATCAAGAAACCCTCTTAGGACATGACAATTGAGGTGTTTCTAAGAAATTTTTACTGTTGTGAAATATTCAGTTTGGTGCACTTGAATGTTGCAATGTTGCGTCAAACAAATAACCCGTACCGGCTACTCGCCCGACTTACGGTTACACGGGTAACCATGAACATCCCGCCAGGGATGTTTGGCCCATTTTGGTGTAATGTTTTTCACTAAATATATGTGTTTTATTTCAACTTAATTATTTATTATGATTGTAAATAATTGTCAGCAACATAAATAAGTATAATTAGTACTAATGTGAACTTTTACTTACAGGCGGGTGCCCGACCCCGAAAGGGGTTGAAATAGGGGAGCTATCCCCCCGCCAAAGGTGGCTTTCTAGGGCCTTTCCTAGCTGATGCTGAGAGGATTGGGTTCTAGTCATGTGGTGATGGGCTGGTCTATCAGAGTGAGAACTGAGCGATCTCTGCCATACCCATAACTTACTCTGACTGTTCCTTTAACTTATATGTTTTCTAGATCTCAAGTGACGGCGTCTTTTCCGTGGATTGACCTCCCAATCTACCAAGATTGGAAGCCAAAGTGTCACATTTTTCCCTTGCTCCTCAACTTTCTCTTCATAATTGCTGAGGGACACAGGGCCCTGGATGGGGCTTTGGTTTCCCGGGTGTTTCTGCACCCTCCTCGGCTCCCCGCCATGGAGTGGCTTCGGTCACCCAGGCTTTATTGTGGTCGGCAGGGAGGGTTCTGTGGGGGCGCTCAGTTATGGCCTTGGAATTGCTCGGGGACTTGGGGCTGTTCGGCCAGGCAGCTTGGGGAACAACAACAACAACTTTTACTTACTAACTAGAATAAATGTGTAATGAAATACTGCCTTGATTTATATAAAAATACACTTTAATTAAATAAATACCTTACATATTAGTTTGTTGACACTATTTACATACATATTTATATATATACTTCGTTGTGGAATGGAGCGAAGCAATTTCGGGTGTCAGACAGGCACAGGGCGACCTTACAAGTGTCGCACGTCCACCGTGACCGATGAATGGCCCCCTTCTTGCTGCAATGCTTGCACGTCTGCCGCATGGTCACAAAACGGGGCATGTGATGGGTGGTGGTATTCTGTCGCTCATCAGGACTTGGGATTGAACTCCTCTGGCCTCTCCTCGGTAGTGGTATTAGTGACGTTGGAGAGTCGATGGAGTTCCTCAGGGCCCGCGCTGCCAATAGTTTGGTGCATCTCATAAACGTGGAGATGTCCAGGCGAAAGTGCTTCAGGGGGATTGGTTTTTCCCCCAAAGCGGCACAGTCCCTTTTGTAGAGCAGCCAGGCATTACATATACAAATGTCCACACTATATCCAAAGAGCTTTATATACCACCTTCTCGCTCTCATGGATGTGCTGTACAGGTGGGTGAGCATGTCGCTTTTATCAATCCTCCCCATCCTTCCATTGTACTTTATGATAACGTCGGGGCATTTTACTTCCTTCTTCTCCTTGGCTTGCTTGTCATACCTGGAGTCTGTGGACAGGGGTTCAATGCCAGCATCGGAGGACAGGACTGTGACCACCTTGTTGTCTTTCCACCGTGCAGCAAGTATACCATTGGAAGAACAATAGTCCAGAGTTCCACGGGGCACCGACTTCTTGTCCATATCCTTGACAGCCATTAGAGTGGGCTTTTCAATGTGATTGACTCTAGCTGTGCCAACATACTTGCAGCCATACTTTTCCTGCAAGTATTCCACTAACGCAAAGCTTGTGAAGAAGTTGTCAGCATACACAGCACTCTTATTGGGTTCCTTTAGAGTCTTGACAAGGACTACCACGGTCTTGCTGCTGACCAACATCTGCTGCTCATCTTCAGCAAGGATGGTATGATGAGCTGGGAAGGTGGGCTCGCCCTGGTACATAAGAATGTCATGTACAAACCCATCGATACTACCTCTGCAGAAAAGCTTGAAGCCCCACTTGTCTGGTTTGGTCTTGATGTATTACCTCAGGTTACCACAGCTCTCTTCCCCTTATAGGCCACCATCACCTCATCAATGGACTGGACTGGAGTAGCGTTGACCTGGAGGAACTGCTTTGTGATGGATGCGATGACTGGCCTTATCTTGTAAAACCTGTCTATGGACGTCCTGGCATACTCATCATTGAAGTGTAGGTGGGATCTCAGTAGCCTGAAGCGTTTGGAAGACATGACTTCAACTATTTGAGGCACCCTGGTTTCCATGGCCCAGTAATCCTCTATGCTTAGCAGGCTACTTATTCCCATGTAGATCAGGATCCCGACGAACACCATGAACTTGTGTTTGTCTGTGCTGAACGTTGTGTTGACGTCCTTCTGCCAGATATAGAGGTTAGTTTGGTAGACTATGTGGCCCACCAGTTCCAAGGAGAAGAGCCATTCAAAATATTTGTAAGGTGAGAGGATGTGAGTTGGAGTCAGGTGAACGAAATCCGGAAGTGGTGGGATGTCGATATCCTCCTTCTTCCATGTCCTTGGAGCAGTGGTAGTCCGTATCCTCTTGCGGGCTCGTGGAATGGCATCATCCACTTCTTCATCCTCGTTGTCGTCGTCGTCGTCGGACACATCCCGGGGCTCCACCACAAGCGTACCTGTGAAATAATACCACGGGGACATCACACACCCCTGTTTCAAACCAACATTCTTTGACCTGAATGTTGGTTTGAAACAGGGGTGTGTGATGTCCCCGTGGTTGTTTACTGTATGGATGGAGTCATGAAAGAAATACTATCAAGAGCAGTGGATGTTGGTGTATCGCTGACAAGGGAGGGAATTGAGTGGAAGCTACCTATACTGCTGTTTGCGGATGATACAGTTCTGATGAGTGATAATGAATGGGAGTTGCAGGGTCTGGTAAATTAGTTTGGAACAGTGTGCGAAAAACTGAATTTGAAGGTAAATGCGGGGAAGAGCAAGGTTATGGTCTTCGAAAGGGGTGAAGTCACAGAGTGTGAGGTGAAGCTGAACGGTCAGGCTATGGAGATCGTTAACTCATTTAAGTATATAGGCAGTGTGTTGAGTAAAGATGGGACTATGGATGAAGAAGTGTGGGAGAGGGTACAACAGGGGAAGAGGGTTGTAGGAACGCTGAAAGCAGTAACAAGAAATAGGGTGGTCAGTATGGAAGTGAAGAAGTCCTTGCATGACAGTGTGGTAATCCCGACACTGACTTACGGAAGCGAAGCATGGACACTGGTTGAGAAACTCAGACCAAGAGTGAGAGCAGTGGAAATGAATTACTTAAGAAGTGCGTGCGGAGTTACATGGAGGGATAGACAGACTAATGAGGAAGTAAGAAGGAGGTGTGGTGTGGAGGTAGATGTGCTGGAAAGTGTGAAAGTGGAAAGCGAGAGAATGACTAAGAGGGTGTACGAGAGCGAGGTGGAGGGACAGAGAGGGAGAGGTAGACCGAATGAGAGGTGGAAGGATGGAGTGAGGAAGTACATGAATGAAGGCGGTTCTGGTTGGGGGGAGGGACGTTGACTGACTAGGGACAGAGGTGCAATGGGGCGGTTCGTTCGTGGCCACCCCTTCGGGGATCACGGCATCAGGCAATAGATAGATAGATTAGTAAAGGTAAGTATAGGTAAGGTAAGTAATGGTAAGGTAAGTATTGTAATTGGTTTACTATAATTTCTTTAAAAAAATAAATGCCAAACACATGAATGAAATGCAAAACACTGTTTACTAAAAGTTCTTTAAATGTATTAAATGCCCAACAATATTTGCTATAAGTTCTTCAAATTGTTTAAATGCCCAACACAATATTTAAATGCCCAACAATATTTACTATAAGTCCTTTAAATTGTTTAAATGCCCAACACAATCTTTGAATGCCCAACAATATTTACTATAAGTCCTTTAACCCTTCTTTAGCGGCCTATGCGGTTTATTTATATGTACCGCCCAGCGGGGTGTTTTTAGCCAAAATAGGGCTGTTTACGTGATCATTTTCATGCCTAAATAAGACCCAGAACGTAAGACAAGTATCTATCCCTGAACAGAGCTTTCGAATGACACCATAACGATCCTTTTATGATGGCTAGTTTTCTTGCAATAACCGTGCAACGCGAGTGCAAAAAGCAGGTAATTAGCCACTTTCCCAATACAATTCCGTATATAGCGAGTGAGAGAGGGAGGAGGGAGCTGAGATTCGTGTCAGTAGGTTCGCCGCGGTGGTCTGGAGCAGTCATACGCTCGCTAGTCTCCTGCCACCACTTGTCTCTCTCTCTCAGCAACATTACGTGCTGAAATTGCCACTCGACCTATGTCGAGCGCCGCCACATAGTCCAGCTTTATTAAATACGACTTATGTGGTGAGCCGCTTTTTAAGGGTTAAATTGTTTAAATGCCCAACACAATCTTTAAATGCCCGATAATATTTACTATAAGTTCTTTAAACTATTTACATGACCAACACAATAATGAACTACACAACATTATTTACTGTAAGTTCTTTAAAAAAATAAATACCCAACAATATAACTATAAGTCCTTTAAATTGTTTAAATGACCAACGCAATAGGGAAATACACAACAATATTCACTATAATGACCAGTCAGTCAATCAATCAGTCATTGGGGGGAAACTCTGTGACAGCACTGAGCCACACTCACCCTCCGATTCCACACTTGTGGGTTTCACCATAGTTTATTGGTATAAAATTAATTCACTTTGATACTAACCTTGCCTCTTAGATGTACTGGGACTACTGGATAGTAGTTCATCGTCCCCGATGTGGGCCAGGAAGTCAGGGTCGATGGTGTCCTCATCATCTTCAAGATCGAACTCGATGTCACTGTCGGCGCTGGTCTGTGGTGCCACCCTCTGCGTCCTGCTTCTGGTTTGCTTGTAGAAGGAACCCACTGGTCTCTGAAAAAAAAGAAATATATAATGTCACTATCACTTTCTTCGCTATATTTATGGTGAATAATGTGAAAATTGACATAAAAATGACTATATTTGGCCAAAAAATATTATAACTAACATTATGTGGAGTCCATACCAATGAATAAGGTACTGGCCTACCACTATAGCATATTTAAAAAAAAATCACCATAGATTCACCATTATTTTGTCATTTCTAACATTACCTATTAGTCAGGTATTGCTCTATTTCAAGGCTATTTTGTAGGAAACTTATTGTATAGCAGTATAATCATCAATAATATAATCACAATCACTAATCACCATCATATATGCACAATCACCATCATCACTATCAGGCCATACGGTTATTCATGTTGCGGGCCAAAGATCCCCGCAGGGATGAGCGCGGTTATTCGTGATGCGGGCCAAAGATCCCAGCAGGGTGGAAGGTGGCGGCATACGTTCCCCCGTAAGTCCGTCGTACATCCCGCGCAGGATATACACTATGTTCACCACCCAAATTTTCGTATTTCCTTTGAAACCACACTAATTTCATTCATACTAGCATAAAGTACAACTATTTATCTATGTCCTACCAACTTTTAAGAACCTTACCTCCATTGTGTTAGACGTGAGGGTCATTGGAAGGGAGCAAACTTGACGTACATATGACCACTACGGCTGCTTTGCAGAGTATGACTCGCTTCTTGCCCTGCACCACCGTGCATGGATGGGGTAGAGGGCTGTGATTTGCTGGAGATAATGACGAAAGGTTCCCCTATTGGTTGAAGCAAATCCAAGCCATCTACGTCATCAATGGCGCGAAATATAGCCCGCCAAAAACACTCTTTTAATCCTTATTTAGCGGGCTAGGTGGTCTATTTGACCGTAGCGCCCAGCGTTTTTTTTTTTACCCTAAATAGGGTTGTTTACGTGATCATTTTCATGCCTAAATAAGACCCAGAGTGTAAAACAAGTATCTATCCCTGAAAGGGCATAAACAGAGCTTTCCAATGACACCCGAACCATCTTTGTACGACCACTGGTTCTCTTGCAACGATCGTGCAACACGAGTGCAAAAACCCTATAATTAGGTAATTTCCTTACATAATTCCCTGTGTAACGAGTGAGGGAGGGGGGAGGAAAGTAGAATACAGTTCATTATGTCCACCACGGTGGTGGGGACCGGTCATAGCGTTGCTACGCTCGTCCCACTGCTCAGCTCTCTCTCTCAGCAACATTACGTGCTGAAAATGGCGGTCGACATAAGTTGTGCACCGCCACATAGTCCATATTTATTTCACTCGACATAAGTTGCGTGCCGCCAGTTAAGGGTTAAGGACCCCGCGCGGGATACCTGCCCGCTAAAGGGTTTTAACCCTCTCACGACCATATGATGCAGAGTTTGCCAGATTAGCAATACTAAAGAGAGTTCTCTTACTCTTATAATTACCTCTCCAAAATTTGTTTTCTGCCCACAGCTAACTCAAAGACAACTGCAGAGGTTGAAGTAACTAAACTAAAGGTTTATAATTACCCCTGATGGTAACAAAGGCTTTAAAGTATCCCTAATAGGCTCAAAATTGCGTCAAGAACGTGAGAGGGTTAATAAGCTGCAGGGATAATATTCATTAACCCTTGTATAGTGGGGGGTTTTGGGCTTATTTGGGCATATTCAGGCCCTCCTGCATGATAAATCAAGTATCTGCATGAAAAAAACATTATTTAGCAAAAAACTAGGCGCTAAAAGCTTCAAAATGAGACCAGAACGAGCTACGTAGCACTCGTGGTTCTCATATAGTGATACCAGTAACATGGAAGTTTAGCGTATAGCGGCATATTTTCCCCAGCTATGCTCACTACTGGCTACACTACCGGCCTCTTGAGAATTAAAATGTAAAACTTGCAAACTAAACAAACCAAAATTGGGACAAGGACAATATAAAGTCATATTAAATTATCAAAATCGCTATGTGGAAACAACGCTTACTAAAATGAAAATTATTAAATAAAAGAACACAATCCACCACATAGAGTGTACATTACTACATGAGCAAGTTAATCTGTTTCCCAAGCAAACTAATCGCACATATAACAACGTACTATCGTCACGTTAAAGGAAGTAGTCAAGTTTGGGAAGTCCGGGACGTTCTGGCAAATTTTACTAAACTCTGCATGAATAAAGAAACTACATGTTAAATGTCAAAATATTATTTAAAATCAAATTTGCAACATGACAAGACATTAACAATAGTACAAAATACAAATATTGATAAGATATCTATACTATTACAAAATAATATATAAAATACAGTACAGCACTCACTAACGATAGTGCTATCGGGTAGGTACCTGTAAGCATAGCATGCATCAAGTGACCCCTATCAATAACTACCCTACAAATAACCTACATTTATAGCACAAATAAACTAAGGAAATCACAAAAGTAAGCAATTAATACTATCGACAATGAATACATATAATATAAAGACAAATAATTGCAAAATATGAAGTAACAACAGATTTAAACAAAGAGTACTCTTTTAATAAGAACAATAAATTTAAAAAATCATCAATATTAATATTAATAATAGAAAAAGAAAAAGATAAACAATAAATACAGACAAAAAACAATAAATACAGACAAAAAGTAAGCAGAGGTTATACAATAAACTTCAAGTTAAAAATGCTTGATTAAAATTATTGATGTCAAATTTTAGAATACAGTCACAATAATTGACCCTAAAAAGATTAAATTTATGGAACAATTTACTTGCCTCAAAACCTCTGTCCACTAAGAGTCTGTATAGTAACCTAGCTCTAGCCCAAAAGTCATCTACTTTAGTGCAGATTTTACAAAATCTTATTAATTGGGAATAAAACAATTATAAGTTATTTTACTATCGATATTACTACTAGGGAAAGGAAAGTTTATTACGTTAAAATTAAAATCATCAACTTTGTGATATACTTTAAGTATGCACTGTTCATTAACAATCTCTATATTTATATCAAGAAAATGTTCAACTTTATAATTTACGTTACATTGTGTGAGGGGAATAGAATTAGGGTAAATAAGTTTAGAAACTTGATTAAAATTTAACAAATTGCAAACGAGAATATCATCAATATATCTACTATTATTACTTAACAATTTAGCAAGTGCTAATTTTTCTGGGATTTTATTTTTCTTGCTGCTGTCAACTAAGTCTTTTATATATTTAAATTCTAAAGCAAGCAAGAATAAGTCTGCAATTAAAGGGCTAGCATTTCCACCCATAGGAATTCCTAATATTTGTTTGAAAATGTACGGCCCGAATCTAACATAAGCATTGAAAAGGAGGAATTTAAGGGCATCTTTAAGTTTAGTTCTATCAAAATATACAGAACTAGTGGGAGTAGAGCTAAGTGATGCATTATTAAAATATGTATAAACATTTATGAAATAATTACCATTCCTAACGAACCTGTCAAAGTGCAAATCTATAATAAAGCAAAGCTCTGAATATACTAAATCTAAAGGCAAATTGGTATACAAAGTCGAAAAGTCGAAGCTATGTACCGAGGTAACTTTCGGCATGGTATTTATTTTATCAATAACTTCTAACGAATTGTCAACACTCCAATAATAGTTAATACCAGTTCTTCTCATTATGGTATTACAATATCTTTTATGAGTACTTTTAATGTGTTTTAAGCAATTTACGACTTGTTCTGATAGAGTTTTAGTGGTAGCAAATTTTGCTCCGGCAATAAAGCGATATTTATAAGGTCTTTTATGAAATTTAGGTAACATGTATAATTTTGCAATGCACTTGTTCTTATCAGAAAGTTTAATATCAAATGTTATATTTTTCTTAGTATGTTCATCGATTAAGTTATCAATATTCAGATTATTTTGAATTTCATAAACAGAATTACCGCAAATATTTTTACGTAATATGTTACCCTTAATACCTAATTCTTTTTCATGTTTTCAAGATAAAATTTCTTACATGTGAAGCTATAATTATTGCTGGCTTTATCTACTGTAGTGATTACAAAATGTTTATGTAAATTTATTAAATCAGCTTTAAGCTTATTATAATTATAGTCTATAAAATCTGAAAGATTAAATTCATTTGTAAGCGAGAAAATTTTATTTCTAATTAACTTAATTAATAATTTAGACCATGCTTCTAGTTCTCTTGCATCGCAGCACGCAATTTTTAACAATTTATCTTTTATTTTATTGACTGAAAAAACAATATCTTTTAAAATGATGTCCCATGTTACTTTATTACTCCCTATTCTAAATTTAAACCCTTTACGACATAGCTCCGCTAATTTGTCGTTTGCAAAATGTTTAACTAGTTCTACATCACCTGTTAATATGTGACATATCGGACTATAAATGAACTTTGCTAGTGCATCACGTCTGCTAGCTGGCATATCCATGACTCTTTCACACACGCATTTATTATTATTGAAAATATCATTATCTGAAAGATTTCCTAAAACTTTATTATAATTACAAATAATAGACCCAACAGGTCGTTCATATGAATACACTATTAATGGTTTGAAATCTTTACAACCATCTGGTAACATGGACTTAACTTTCTTTGTATTAATAAGACTGTTAACATTAATTTTGTCTAAAATTTTAGAGGAATAATTTAAAGTGGACATGACTTTATCTTTAATACGGTTATCTTTGGATTTCTTAGAATTAGCTCTAATATATCCCATAAAAGCAAAGACTATATTCTTAAATTTATTTGTGAAATTATGTTTATTGTTTAGAATATTTTCTATAAAAGGAGCAAAACTTTTCTTGTGTAGGCCTTTCAATGAATCTTTTAAATTTTTAATTCCGAAATTTCAATATAATGAATATAAATTATTAACAATAATTTTAATATCAGACCTGTTTTTCTTTTTATTAACCCTTAATTAGAGGCGAGCAACATAAGTCGAGTATAATAAATCTGGACTATCTGGCGGCGCTCGACATAGGTCGTGTGGCAATTTCAGCACGTAATGTTGCTGAGAGAGAGAGACAAGTGGTGGCAGGAGAGTAGCGAGCATATGACTGCTCCAGACCACCGCGGCGAACCTACTGACACGAATCCCACCTCCTCCCTCCCTCTCTCACTCGCTATATACGGAATTGTATGGGGAAAGTGCCGAATTACATGCTTTTTGCACACGCGTTGCACGGTTGTTGCAAGAAAACTAGCCATCATAAAAGGATCGTTATGGTGTCATTGGAAAGCTCTGTTTATGCCCTTTCAGGGATAGATACTTGTTTTACGCTCTGGGTCTTATTTAGGCATGAAAATGATCACGTAAACAGCCCTATTTTGGGTAAAAACACCCCGCTGGGCGGTACATATAAATAAACCGCCTAGGCCGCTCGTAAGGTGTTAAATATATTTAGTCTTCTATTACACAGGGAACATGAGTTAACGGGCGGCGGTAAGCCCTGGGAGTCGGCTGTCTGGCCCGCTGCACTCCCGGCCATTTGCACTCGATTTTAACCCTATAAAAGCCTTAATAATGCTCCTAACTTGCTGCAAATTGGAACCGGACTTAAGTCCGACCCCGATCTTTAAGGGTTAAGGGGAGATGGGCCGTATTTATTTGCTGATTAATTTTTTCTCCTCCCTAGACCATCAAGCTGTAATAAACACCTGCTAAACCCCCCTTCAATATATATTTGTACATTTTTCGGTAGAAAAATTTCCACTCTTAGAAATACAGGCTCGCTATCGCTCGCCAGGAAAAAATTGACACCTAAATGGCACGATAAGTCTTAACCCTCTCACGTTCTTGACACAATTTTGAGCCTATTAGGGATACTTTAACACCTTACAAGCGGCCTATGCGGTTTATTTATATGTACCGCCCAGCGGGGTGTTTTTAGCCAAAATAGGGCTGTTTACGTGATCATTTTCATGCCTAAATAAGACCCAGAACGTAAAACAAGTACCTATCCCTGAAAGGGCATAAACAGAGCTTTCGAATGACACCATAACGATCCTTTTATGATGGCTAGTTTTCTTGCAATAACCGTGCAACGCGAGTGCAAAAAGCATGTAATTAGCCACTTTCCCGATACAATTCCTTATATAGCGAGTGAGAGAGGGAGGAGGGAGCTGGGATTCGTGTCAGTATGTTCGCCGCGGTGGTCTGGAGCAGTCATACGCTCGCTACTCTCCTGCCACCTCTTGTCTCTCTCTCTCAGCAACATTACGTGCTGAAATTGCCACTCGAGTTATGTCGAGCGCCGCCACATAGTCCAGCTTTATTTAACTCGACTTATGTGGTGAGCCGCTAATTAAGGGTTAAAGCCTTTATTACCATCAGGGGTATTACAAACCTTTAGTTTAGTTACTTGAACCTCTGCAGTTGTCTTTGAGTTAGCTGTGGGCAGAAAACTAATTTTGGAGAGGTAATTATAAGAGTGAGAGAACTCTATTTATTATTGCTAATCCGGCAACCTCTGCGTCATATGGTCATGAGAGGGTTAATATTGACCACTAAAATGCGGCAAAATGTCCTAAAATCGAGAAACTAATGGGACAAACATCTTAAAATCTCAAAACCAATGGGGCTAAACATGAAGAAGGGGGACCACGAAAACTACCCATCTCCCCTTAAACCAGGTACTGAGATACACGAGTTATTAAATAATATTACAGCGTTAATCTTCTTTGTGTATGAAGTATATTATGGAGGAACTCACTTTATACAGCTAAAGTTGGCTAATAAGCTGCTTGGAGAATATTCATTAACCAATGCAGTAGCGGGGACGTCCTTTTCATCATGTTCTGGCAACTAATAGACGATTTTATTCACCTTAGAAAGGATCTCTAGCATTAAATAAAGCTTCAAACTATCTCCACCAACCCTTTTGACTACCACAGATCCTTCCTAAGCTGCATAATGCCGTTTAAATATAGCTATAATCAAATATAACACACATCGCTGGTACTCAAAGTGTTAAGTCCTTCCCGTCCTCATTACTTATACGTTTTACCTCAACTTTAGAAAAATACTTACAGTATATGTCGATAAATAAATAAACAAGTATATATTTATTATGGTCTTCGAAAGGGGTGAAGTCACAGAGTGTGAGGTGAAGCTGAACGGTCAGGCTATGGAGATCGTCAACTTTTTTAGGTATCTGGGCAGTGTGTTGAGTAAAGATGGGACTATGGATGAAGAAGTGCGGGAGAGGGTACAACAGGGGAAGAGGTGTTGTAGGAACGCTAAAAGCAGTAACAAGAAATAGGGTGGTCAGTATGGAAGTGAAGAAGTCCTTGCATGACAGTGTGGTAATCCCGACACTGACTTATGGAAGCGAAGCATGGACGTTGGTTGAGAGACTCAGACCAAGAGTGAGAGCAGTGGAAATTAATTACTTAAGGAGTGCGTGCGGAGTTACAAGGAGTGATAGACAGACTAATGAGGAAGTAAGAAGGAGGTGTGGTGTGGAGGTAGATGTGCTGGAAAGTGTGAAAAGGAACAACTTGAGATGGTTCGGCCATATGGAACGTATGGAAAGCGAGAGAATGACTAAGAGGGTGTACGAGAGCGAGGTGGAGGGACAGAGAGGTAGAGGTAGACCGAATGAGAGGTGGAAGGATGGAGTGAGGAAGTAGCCTACATGAACGAAGGCGGTGCTGGTTGGGGGGAGGGGCGTCGACTGACTGGGGACAGAGGTGCATGGGGGCGGTTCGTTCGTGGCCACCCCTTCGGGGATCACGGCGTCAGGCAATAGATAGATAGATAGATAGTATTTATTTTCATCGTAATATTTCAATTCCAATACAGCATATTAACTAATGAGGCAAGTAAATTGTTCCATAAATTTAATCTTTTTAGGGTCAATTATTGTGACTGTATTCTAAAATTTGACATCAATAATTTTAATCAAGCATTTTTAACTTGAAGTTTCTTGTATAACCTCTGCTTACTTTTTGTCTGTATTTATTGTTTATCTTTTTCTTTTTCTTTTTCTATTATTATTATTATTAATATTAATATTGATGATTTTTTAAATTTATTGTTCTTGTTAAAAGAGTACTCTTTGTTTAAATCTGTTGTTACTTCATATTTTGTAATTATTTGTCTTTATATTATATGTATTCATTGTCGATAGTATCAATTGCTTACTTTTGCGATTTCCTTAGTTTATTTGTGCTATAAATGTAGGTTATTTGTAGGGTAGTTATTGATAGGGGTCACTTGAGGCATGCTATGCTTACAGGTACCTACCCGATAGCACTATCGTTAGTGAGTGCTGTACTGTATTTTATATATTATTTTGTAATAGTATAGATATCTTATCAATATTTGTATTTTGTACTATTGTTAATGTCTTGTCATGTTGCAAATTTGATTTTAAATAATATTTTGACATTTAACATGTAGTTTCTTTATTCATGCAGAGTTTAGTAAAATTTGCCAGAACGTCCCGGACTTCCCAAACTTGACTACTTAACGTGACGATAGTGCGTTGTTATATGTGCGATTAGTTTGCTTGGGAAACAGATTAACTTGCTCATGTAGTAATGTACACCCTATGTGGTGGATTGTGTTCTTTTATTTAATAATTTTCATTTTAGTAAACGTTGTTTCCACATAGCGATTTTGATAATTTAATTTGACATTATATTGTCCTTGTCCCAATTTTGGTTTGTTTAGTTTGCAAGTTTTACATTTTAAATTATACTTTCTTAAGATATGCTAATTTCTTCCAATATATAAGGACAAAATTGGCTACGCCTTTTTGTTAATATATATATGTATAACATTAAACTTTGGCAGTGAGTTATTATACTGGAGCAAGGGAACTTTTTGTTTTTATTTGTGAGTTTCCATCTCTGCTGATGATGGTGGGCTGAAGCTGCCACTGTCGGCAGGGTATATGTGCCTGGGGAAACTTCAGAGAACTGCTGCCAATTCTAAACGGGATTGGGCCCAGACAGGATTGGGCCCAGACGGGATTGCCCCCAGACGAAAATGTCAGCATAGGGTAGGTAGGTGAGAATAGACTATCGCCCCTGGTGGCCTATTTCTGTTTAAATACATACAAAATTGTTTTCGGTTCGGCTATCACTGCGTATTTTTATTTTAAAATATTTTTTGTTTTTAAATTTTTGGTTAGGCTATCACCGCTGATAACCTATTTGTGCGTCTTTCAACATTTTTGGTTAGGCCTATTTAAGTAAGTGAACTGACCTGAAGTGAGTGAAGTGTTTTTAAAGTGAGATAAGAGTTTTTAAAGTGTATTATTGACTTGATGCAAACGTATAATTTTCAGGCTTAAATTGTATTAGAAGTGATGTGAAGTGATTTGAAGTGAGTGAAGTGATGTACAGTGAGTAAAGTGAGATGAAGTGTGTGGAGTAAATAAAGTGATCTGAAGTGAGATAAGTGATTAGAAGTGACTTAGAGTGAAGTGATTTGAAGTTTTGTTATTGCCACCATGTCTCGCGCCTGCACGAACTGTTCCGGTAGGATTGGCCCTACCATGTTTGCCTGCACCGATGTTCATGTCTGCCGATTCTGCCAACGCCGAGAAGATTTGGCAGCTAAACTGGATGAAGCTAACGTCAAGATTAACGCCCTCACCAAGAAGCTGGAAACACTCCAAGAATTTGCGACGCTCAACGTAGGAGTATCATCAAATGAAGCAATTACTACCATTGCGGCATCTTCCAACAGCCAAACGCCTGATATAGCGGTACCTGCTTCAGTACATGCACCACGTCAGGAAAAAAATGACTCCGATCCATCTTAGGACAACTTCCGCGTCGTGAGAAACAACGTTCACCCCATCACAAGGAGGATCATCACCGAAACCATGTGCCAGAACCGTTACCTGATTCTCATGGAATTAGACGACGAAGAAGAAATAGAAGAAATTCGGCTCGTAGGAGATTCCATGGTTCGTGGGCAACTTGTGTAGTTCTGCGCCAGGGCACCCAGGACCAGGAAGCGCTTTTGTATCCCGGGTGGCGGTGTGGACGACGTTGCAGCTGCAGTCAATGAAGTTTCAAAGTTAACCCCTTCACGCACAATGTACGTCATTCATGTTCACTGCTCAATAGGTGGCATTCTGAGAGTGAGGGTCTGAGTCTGGAGGGTGAGACGGTGAAGCACTTGAGCGAAGCAACCAGCCGCTTCAGAGATGGAGCTGCTTCGAGCCATGATGGATGCTTCACATGTCTCACTCCCCAGGCTGGAACAAGACCTCACAGGCTTCACCGTGTTGAGAGGTGGAATGTACAGGCTCTCAGCCTATGCCCGAGAGGGAGTAGTTGGAATATAGAAAAAAAAAAAAAAAAATGTCGGATCTAATGACGTGCAGCGGACCCGATCGGAGGACCTCATGCTGAAGTACCGGAAGTTGATTTAGAAGTATAAGGAAAAGTCAGGCAGAGTCATTATATCAGGAATCGTCCCCAGGGTCGGTGTGGAGAGCCGATTCTTCAATATAGCCACTAGCGTAAATCGCCGTCTGGCTAACTTCTG
Source organism: Paralithodes platypus (assembly GCA_032716605.1). Lineage (NCBI taxonomy): Eukaryota > Metazoa > Arthropoda > Malacostraca > Decapoda > Lithodidae > Paralithodes > Paralithodes platypus. The sequence goes on along the minus strand of CM064577.1, from coordinate 35,026,165 downwards.
CAGGGAAGAAAACGTTGGATTCATCAATACCTGGAATGACTTCTACCGTGAAGATCATCTGTTTGTAGCAGATGGAGTCCATCTGAACCATGTGGGAGCAGCAAGATTTGGCCACCTGCTTCACGACGCTGTAAAGGATTTTCGGAGAAAAAGCAGAGCCAACCAAGGACCACCAGGGACGACGTTCGAGGCCCGAGGACCACCAGGGACAAGGATCGAGGACCGTGGACGACCAGGGGCGACGATCGAGGACCGAGAACTACCAGTGACGATGATCAAGGACATAGAGAACGGAGGACCACCAGAAACAATGATCGAGGACACCGAGGACCGAGGACAACCAGGGACGAGGATCGAGGACTGAGGGCAGACAGGTACATAAATGTAGGTCCGAGCAGAACCAATAATTTGAATAAAGAGCGTTCCGTGAATTTCAAATACAAAACTTTTAATATTTTCTATGCAAACGCTCGTAGCATACGCAATAAATTTTCAGATTTAGAGGAACTAGTGTTTACGGAAAATTACGATGTTATTGGCATAACAGAATCTTGGCTCAATACAGAAGACAGAGACTTTTTAGCAGAGTATTCACTTCCCGGTTATGTAATGTTTGAGAAAAGCCGAATTAATAGAAATGGAGGTGGAGTTTTATTTTTTATCAAAGAAAGTCTTAACCCGACCCTCTTGTCAAAACCTCAAATTGTGAACGTCGACACATCCTTTGTGCTAATAAAGAATAATAAAGGTATAAAAATAATACTTGCACTAATATACAGACCTCCAGCTCAATCATTGCAAACTGACCGAGAAATTTATGAGCAAATTGCAGACTTAAGTAACTCGCATGATACCGTAATTTTGGGGGACTTCAATTTACCTGTGACCAAGTTGGGAGATAGTATTACTTCACAATCTGGACGAGACCTGTATACAAATTTGCACAAAAATGTTTTGCAGAGAGTTCGCTATATCAGTTTGTTAGATTTCTAACCCGTGAAAATAATGTCCTTGACCTTGTACTTTCAACAAAAGAAGAATTGAGAGAGAATATGAATGTCGGTGATAATTCAGTAACAGCGACCATCGTACGATAACTTTCAGTTTAAAGTTTACTAGTAACGAGCCAAATAGCAGCATCGAGAAAGTCCCTAATATCAAGCAAGCAAACTTTCAGAAACTTAGAGCAATGTTTAAAGAAACTGACTGGAGCTTTTTAATTAACATTAACGACATAAATACATCTTGGGAATCATTTGCAAACACTTATCTAAAAGCAGTGCAAGACTGCATACCATCGAAAATACGGCGTACAGGCCATAACGATAAACCCAAATGGTGGAATAAAGATATTTCAAACTGTCTGCTTGCTAAAAAGTTTGCTAATGATAGATTAAAATCCTCACAAAATGACGAAAAACGGGTGAAATTTGTAGAACTACGACGCAAAGCCAAAAGGTTAATTAAGCAAAGTAAAAAGACCCTGGAGTTACATGTTGCGAATCAAAGTAAAACAAACCCCAAAGAATTCTATAGTTATATCAGAAAAAAGAGAGTAGTTACTTCAACTGTAGGACCGTTAGTCGATGAAAATGGAGAATATACCAAAGACGAAGTACAAATGAGTAATGCCCTCAATACCTTCTTTGCATCAGTTTTTACAACAGAAGACCTCATTGATATCCCTACAGCATCGCCGATTCAGATAGATAATTCGGATGTTCTAAGCAATATCACCGTTACAGAGAGAGAAGTATTGAATTGTTTAGATAAACTCAAGGTAAATAAAATGCCCGGACCTGAGTTCACTTAGAGTTCTAAAGGAAGGTAAGGATGAACTCTCCAAACCACTGACATTGCTATTCAATAAATCCTTGCAGTCTGGAACTATGCCTGATCAGTGGAAGCTAACTAACGTAACACCGATTTTCAAAAAAGGCAGCAAATCCCTACCCAGTAACTATCGTCCAATTAGCTTAACCTCAGTTGTATGTAAAATGCTAGAAACGCTCATAAGAGACAGACTCGTAAATCACTTAGAGGAAAATAACATACTTAAAGATACTCAACACGGCTTTCGTAGCAAACTTTCCTGCTTAACAATTCTCTTAGACTTCTTCCACGATATCCTCAACCTCTATGATGAGAGTAAAGCTGTAGATATTATATACCTTGATTTTCAAAAGGCCTTTGACAAAGTTCCCCACAAACGTTTACTGCTAAAACTAAAAGCGCATGGAATACAGGACGGCGTGTTGAAATGGATAGAAAATTGGCTCTGCGACAGAAAACAAAGAGTAGTCATAAACGGTAAGGCATCTAAATGGACCAATGTAAGTAGGGGGGTACCCCAGGGATCGGTACTAGGACCAATTATCTTTCTAATTTACTTCAACGACATAGATGAGGGTCTCACCTGTACAATCTCAAAATTTGCTGACGATACAAAAATTGCAAATAGCGTACTCTCAAAAGAACAAGTAATTGACGATATGCAACACAATCTAGATAAGTTGTCACGTTGGGCCCAAATTTGGCAAACGAGTTTCAATGCGGATAAATGTAAAGTACTATATATCGGATATCAAAATGAGAAAGCAAACTATTTGATGAATGGCACTCAGCTCAAGAATGTACACAGAGAAACCGATCTGGGAGTAACAATATCGAGTAACCTAAAACCGAGTCAACAATGTTCAGAAGTTGTTAAGAAAGCAAACTAAATAATTGGCTTTATAGGCAGGTCCATTTGAGCATAAATCCAAAGAAGTAATTCTAACCCTTTACAATTCCTTAGTCCGCCCTCTTCTGGAATACTGCGTTCAATCCTGGTGCTCTTATTACCAAAAAGATATAAACAAGCTAGAACGAGTTCAACGTAGAGTTACCAAAATGATACCTCGCCTAAAGAACAAACCATACGAGGAGCGTCTTAGAGAATTAAATCTATTTCCTTTAACCCAGCGCAGATTTAGAGGCGACTTAATTCAAGTGTTTAAAATCATCAAAGGCATCGACAATATGAACTGTAGTAAGTACTTTACTATCGACCAATCTAATTACACGCGGGGAAATGGGTGCAAAATTATCGGCAAATCATTTAACTTGCACGAATCTAAGAATTTCTTTTTCAATCGAGTTGTCAACTTGTGGAATGGGCTTCCCCGAGACGTTATAGACTGCAGCACCATTGATTCATTTAAACTTCGCGTAGACAAATATCTTGCATCAAACCCGCGACTGACTGCGTTTGTAAATGAATAACTTTATTTTATCCCCCCCTCAATTACTAACCCATCTGTCCCCTACTATCTTCCTATTCCTGCCACGGACATGAGTTCCTGGGCAGTAGTTCCCTTTCCAATGTGCCCTTACCCACTCTAAACCACTGTTAGGACAATTGATCCTCAGTGTTTTGGAGGACAAGCAGCCTAGAAGGGTCACCAGACCTGTTGTTGCTTGATTTTCTGTATACATGCCTAATTAAAAATATAACGTTAATGCATTATAAGAGAGGTACAGGACCTGCTAGCAGAAACTGCTAACAACGAGTTTACATAACTTGAAACAAGAATATGTCCTTAATAACTGTCAATGCAAAGTACAAATCATACTTAGCATGAATAATGTTATGGAAGACATATTATTTTTATGAAACGGAAAACATTTGTCCAATGGAGCTTAGCACTTTTGTGCTTATCCTATGCTAAACTCGCTAGTATGAAATGCTAAACAGAGTCATTACTGGCTGTGATAAAGGCAACGCCCTATTTACGTGAACAGAATAGTCTACACAGCCACAGCCTGTGGCCGAACGATCGAACACGTCAAATCTCCCCCTACCCCACCCTCCCCTCCCCCCCACATCCCTGTCCTTTCTCGGGTAGTCGAGGGAAGGTTTTAAAGCTTCTCTTATGAGCGGACCTGACTATGTCAATCTGTATCTGTCTGTAGCTTGAGTTCTGCGTTGTTTTGGTATGATTCATGCACCAGCGATAATCCATGAAAACCGTAGGATTTAGCGTTACTAATACAGTACTGAAATTATGGAATACATAGGGCCTATCCATGTACCGATGGTTCGTTTGGGTATTGTAGGATTCATACAGTATTGAGCTTGGAGTTGTCCCACAGCCTCGGGATCAATAATTCGAAGCCTACGGATCTGATCGAATCCCGTGATTGAGATACTGTACTGTTTTGTTAACCGTTCGGACACTTGGCTACGGCGTTGCCTTCGCCACAACCAGCACGGTAAAGCCTCTGTTTATCATTTTACACCAGTGTTGTCAGCATTTTCTGCTAGCAGGTCCTGTACCGCTCTTATATTACGTTTATGTTATTATTTTTACTTAGGCATTTATATTTCGGATGACCCCATCAATTAACCCACATCAATTAACCCACAAAGTTTGTCGGTAAAATTCGGAAACACGCTACTCACATACCCTACCCTATACTGACCCTTTCGTCTGGGCCCAGTCCCGTGGCCACCCTTATGGGGAGGCAGACCGTTTTTCTGGACCCCTTCTCCCTAATGTTTAGCCCCACTAGTTTTGAGATTATAAAACGTTAGGCCCATTAGTTTGGCGATTTTAACACCCTTCGCCCCATTTCGTTGTCAATTTTAAGACCTTTCGTGCCATTTAGGTGTCGATTATTTCCTGGCGAGCGATAGCGAGCCTGCAATTTTAAGAGAATCGGCCTTCGGCCGGGAAATTTTTCTACCGAAAAATGTACAAATTTATCTTGAAAGGGGGTCTAGGGGGTGTTTTCTAAGCTTGATGGAGGTCTAGGGAGGAAACTAAACAAATATATGAATAAATTAATTAATAGACCAAACAAACGGCTAGTCTCCCCTTAAGGACAGTGTGCAGCAGAGCACTATAAAATATTGTTGTGGTCGTGGCAGGTTGTCAATGGCAGCCGTGTTCCTTAAGAGGGCCCGCATCGCTTTTTTCTCTTTCTCTCCTTCTTTCTTTGGCTTGTCTCCATTCGGCTCCATTCAGCTTACTGTTTTAAGACGTTAACCCCCATCCAGGTGTCAATATTTTCCTGGCTAGCGGTAGTGAGCCAACATATAATTATTTTAGTTTTGACAGCAAGCTAAATTTGTACATTTTTCGATAGAAAAATTTCTCCGAAGAAGCCAGAATATTCCATACAATGCTGGCTCGCTATCGCTCGCCACGAAGAAATCGGCACCTGGATGGGGATAAACGTCTTAAAACAGGTGGCTGAATGGGGCCGAATGGATACAAGCCAGAGAAATAGAGAAAATGAGAGAAAGGGAACAAATACGTACGTTCGCGCTAATAAGTCATGTCCCAGCTGTCATTACGTTTGGCTTGCTCTGTGCTGTATTAATGTCTGTCAGATGTTGAACAGGGTGGTAAGAGTAGGAACATGTTAGTATATATCACTCGATACGAAAAAATTAAGCTTAGATATTGCTGATACCAATTATTGATCGAAACATACTTGGTGCCCAGACATCACTTATGTTTCGATCAATAATTGGTATCAGCAATATCTAAACTTAATTTCTTCATATCGAGTGAAATAGACACACATGTCCCTACACTTACCCACCCTCTTCAACATCTGACAGACATTAATATAGCACAGAGCAAGCCAAATGTAATGACAGCTGGGAAAAGACTTATTAGCGCGACTGTACAACACATTTCCCTCATGAAGGCGTTTTCTAGACATATTTGCCTTATATTTAGGAAACTATATGATAGATACTCAGAGGTGCCAAATCAAAACACAAACTATATGATAGATACTCAGAGGTGCCAAATCAAAACACAAACTATATGATAGATACTCAGAGGTGCCAAATCAAAACACAAACTATATGATAGATACTCAGAGGTGCCAAATCAAAACACAAACTATATGATAGATACTCAGAGGTGCCAAATCAAAACACAAACTATATGATAGATACTCAGAGGTGCCAAATCAAAACACAAACTATATGATAGATACTCAGAGGTGCCAAATCAAAACACAAACTATATAGATACTCAGAGGTGCCAAATCAAAACACAAACTATATGATAGATACTCAGAGGTGCCAAATCAAAACACAAACTATATGATAGATACTCAGAGGTGCCAAATCAAAACACAAACTATATGATAGATACTCAGAGGTGCCAAATCAAAACACAAACTATATGATAGATACTCAGAGGTGCCAAATCAAAATACAAACTATATGATAGATACTCAGAGGCGCCAAATCAAAACACAAACTATATGATAGATACTCGGAGGTGCCAAATCAAAACACAAACTATATGATAGATACTCAGAGGTGCCAAATCAAAACACAAACTATATGATAGATACTCAGAGGCGCCAAATCAAAACACAAACTATATGATACTCAGAGGTGCCAAATCAAAATACAAACTATGATAGATACTCAGAGGTGCCAAATCAAAACACAAACTATATGATAGATCAGAGGTGCCAAATCAAAACACAAACTATATGATAGATACTCAGAGGTGCCAAATCAAATACAAACTATGATAGATACTCAGAGGTGCCAAATCAAAACACAAACTATATGATAGATACTCAGAGGCGCCAATCAAACACAAACTATATGATAGATACTCAGAGGTGCCAAATCAAAACACAAACTATATGATAGATACTCAGAGGTGCCAAATCAAAATACAAACTATATGATAGATACTCAGAGGTGCCAAATCAAAACACAAACTATATGATAGATACTCAGAGGTGCCAAATCAAAACACAAACTATATGATAGATACTCAGAGGTGCCAAATCAAAACACAAACTATATGATAGATACTCAGAGGTGCCAAATCAAAACACAAACTATATGATAGATACTCAGAGGTGCCAAATCAACACACAAACTGCAACTAGATATTTTCTATATATAAAGTCGCTGAACTGTCAATAAATCGTTAGTTAATGAAACAATCCCTCGAATGTCACTCACAATGGCTCGAGACAGAGCTCGAATAGGGAAAAAACAAAAAAACAATGAACACACACAAACAAAAACAAATTCACACTCATCTAGGTTCCCCCCCCCCCAAAAAAAAAGAATAAATGTGGAATGGGCCTGAGCAAATAGATAGATTCTTAGTTGTTCGTCCATAGAAACTAGAATGCTATTTTTTTAAAGCTAAACGAGCGAAATCTCGCTTTGGTTTTCTTAGCCTGTAGGTGGTGGTCAACTTTAAGGGGGGATGGGCGTGTTTATTTGCTAATTTATGTATCTTTTTACTATTTGTTTTTGTGTTCTCCCTAGACCTCCATCAAACTTATAAAAACACCAGCCCATGAACCTCCTTCAAGATAAGTTTGTAAATTTTTCGATAGAAAAATGTCAAGGCCGAAGGCCGGTTCCTCTTAAATTACAGGCTCGCTCTCGCTTGCCAGCAAAAACGACATCTGAATGGCACGAAAGGTCTTAATATTGACATAATTGGGGCGTAAAGTCTTAAAATCGCCAAACTAATGGGCCGAACGTTTTAAAATCCCCAAAGCAATGGGGCTGAACATGAGGGAGAAAGGGGTCCAGTAAAAAAAATCCCTTCAGTGGAAATCTGCCCTTTAAAACCCGCTATCTTTACTCCTAACCCTTCAAAACCGTCTCCGTTACTGTCATAAGGGAGCCCACCTCGCTTGTTTTATCTTTATCTCCCTCTCTCTTTGGCTTGCATCTATTCGGGCCCATTCAGCCTACTGTTTTAAGACGTTTATCCCCATCCAGGTGTCAATATTGTCCTGGTGAGCGGTAGCGAGCCAGCATATATATATTTTTGTTTTGACAGCAAGCTAAATTTGTACATTTTTCGATAGAAAAATTTCTCTGGCGAAGCCGGATTTCTCCATACAATGCTGGCTCGCTATCGCTCGCCAGGAAGAAATCGACACCTGGATGAGGATAAACGTCTTAAAACAGTTGGCTAAATGGGGTCGAATGGATACAAGCCAGAGAAAGAGAGAAAAGGAGAGAAAGATAAAACAAAATCCGGTGACCCCCCTTTAAAACCCGCTATGTTTACATCTACCCCCTCAATACTGTCTCCGTCGCTGTCTTCTCTATACTCGGTTTATTTTCAACTGGCGATAAATTGAATCCCTTAGCAGCTAATTTATCGATACTTAATGGAATACTATGAAACCACTGTCTCTGCATCATAGTAAGACCAAGTTTATATAATTACCACCATATTTCACTACAGAATCTTCAAAATAACTGAGAAATCTTGATGGGAACTTTGCAATTGACCACTTGCGAGTTTCGGTCTATAAGGAAGTTGGAGCTGTAGACATCGATAATTAACAGAATGATCACCTAAATTGCAGTTGTAGTGTTTATATAATTACATAAAACCCAATTCAACAGACTTTGTATACATTAGAAACCTACTTTATTATTGTACTTCTGTTTAATATCGATGTTTACGTCTCCAACTTCCTTATACCCTGAAACTCGCAACTGGTCAATTTACCGCCAGTTGAAAAGAAACAGGGTATAGGTCTCTGGATAGGGTAATTTTACGGCTCCAACTTCCAGACTACAAATAAATTCCTTCTTCCCATTTTCGTTTCAGATCTTCACAAACCTCATTTTGGACTTTTCTCTGTCTTGACATGAAAGGGAATTCTGAGTCGAGCAGAGTTTCTTTTCGTTCATATTTACCTTTCTAATATTTCAAATATATATATAGTATAATTATACAGTATATATATATATATATATATATATGTTAGTAAAGCCAGGTAATAAATTTTCTTTAATACATACGAGGTTGAAAGAAATGGCAATTTCTGCGTTGGAAATTTTATTATTCAAAGTTTCCAGGTCTCTGATGAGTTTTCGCTGGGTGGCAGGAAGTAGATGAAGGAGATGAGCAAAATTCATGGTGGTACAGGGTTACATAAATGTACATGATGATACAGGATATACGACGCGTTTCACTGGACAACCAGCATTATCAAGTAAGGAAGGAATGAAATAAAAGGTAAACAGGAAGGGTATATATAGAGGGTGGAGGATCAGAGGAGGAGGAAAACAGGGGGCAAAAGTCTGCTAATTTATCATTGCCCTGATACACCTACACTGGACATCCCGGAGAAGGCCCTGAAAACACTACTGGAGCTATGTACCAAGGAGGCCCCCTTCCTTTGCCCCCGGGGCAACATGTACAAGCAGATAGACGGTGTGGCGATGGGCAGCCCCCTAGGAGTTCTTTTTGCGAACTTTTTCATGGGTACCATCGAGGAAGAGCTCCTAGCTGCCCAACGACCAGCCGTCTACTGTAGATACGTGGATGACATCTTCGTGCAAATCAAGGACCTCCACGAACTACAGGAACTCCAGCGTCGCTTCATGACCTCCTCCGGACTTAACTTCACCTTTGAAAAATCTAACAATGGACAACTCCCCTTCCTCGACATCCTCGTAGCTCTGAACGACCATGGGTTCAAAACCACCGTCTACATTAAACCTACTAACACAGGACAATGCCTCAACGGCGATAGTGAATGCCCCCGCCGTTATCTTCTATCCTCCATCTCCGCCTATGTTAGGAGAGCCCTCACGCACTGCTCTACCTGGGCCGACACCCACCAGGAACTAGAAAGACTATCCCAAGTTTTAGTAAATAACGGATACTCCAACTCCGACATCTCCAGCACCATCAACCACCATCTTGAAAAATGGTACACTCAAAGCCCTCCCAACATTGACCCCCCCAATGAAATTAAGATCTTCTACCGCAATTACATGTCCTCTGAACACAAAAATGACGAGGCCGTCTTAAAAGAAATAATCTCCAAGCATGTCCACCCAACCAACCCGGAAAACAAAATCAAATTAATAATTTATTACAAATCCCCCAAGACCTCCAACCTCGTTCTCCGCAACAAACCAGCCTCCACCAAGATAAAGAGCCCGATGACCGACGATCACGTCATTTACCAACATACCTGTAATTATGAGGACTGTGGACCTCATTCCTATATTGGTATGACGCAGACTCGTCTTTCACGTCGGTTAACTCTTCACCTTCAGGCTGGAGCCATCAAAGACCACTATCTCACCCCTAACCACCCTCACCTCACACGCAACGAGTTAGAGAAACACACCACCATACTCGATAAAGAAAGTGACCCAAGGAGATTACCTATACTCGAAGCTTTATATATCCAAGCCTTACATCCCAACATCAACAACCAAACTCTGGACCTTCAGATCCTTCCTTCTGCCAAAAGGCACTACCCTACAGGACCTAACACCCCTCCTCGCCCCCCGGTGCCCTTGACGCAGCCCCCCGCGCTACCTCCTTCAGCTTCGTCTTCTGCAGGCGCCACACAACTTAGGCCACGCCCCTCGACACGCAGCCAATCAGCTTCGACCCCACCTACTGACCACCATCCCGCATCCAGTGCGCATGCGTGGAGCGGTTAACCCCTTCTCTCTCCTAGTTTACGCTTCCACCAATAGCAGACTTTTGCCCCCTGTTTTCCTCCTCCTCTGATCCTCCACCCTCTATATATACCCTTCCTGTTTACCTTTTATTTCATTCCTTCCTTACTTGATAATGCTGGTTGTCCAGTGAAACGCGTCGTATATCCTGTATCATCATGTACATTTATGTAACCCTGTACCACCATGAATTTTGCTCATCTCCTTCATCTACTTCCTGCCACCCAGCGAAAACTCATCAGAGACCTGGAAACTTTGAATAATAAAATTTCCAACGCAGAAATTGCCATTTCTTTCAACCTCGTATGTATTAAAGAAAATATATATATATATATATATATATATATATAGAGAGAGAGAGAGAGAGAGAGAGAGAAAGGAGAGAATGTGCGAGTGCATCTGCGAACATTGATTGGCAGCACCAAATAGGCGACTCCGATTCAGTAGAGTTTATAGAGGTAGTACAAGATAGTTTTTTATTTCAATTCATAGATACGCCGACTAGAGGTATTAATATTCTTGATTTAGTTTTCAGTAACAATGAACATATGATAAATAATGTAGAGATTGGTGACCACCTAGGAAATAGCGATCATAAATCTATTTATTTTAATATACAATGGACAGGAAATGCTAAAGAGAATACGACACTTATCCCAGATTTCAGAAAAGCCGATTATGGTGGGCTAAGAAGAGACTTAAGGGTGGACCCTATTGTTAAGCGATTAAGTCAGGATATGCCAGAGTTAAACTTGCCACCTACATATAACCAGTTTATTGCTTCACTCCACAATGCTCAAAATAAATATATCCCTAAAAGAAGATTTAGATCGACGCAGAACCAACCAAAATGGATGACTAATAAGCTAATAGATCTTATAGGAAAAAAGAAAGGAATATATCGAAAAATAAAGAAAGGTGAAAATCATTTACATATATACTATCAGACTCTATCAAGACAGGTCAAAAAGGAAATCAGGAAAGCAAAAAGAAATTATGAAATAAGGATAGCCAGCGACTCAAAAAATAACCCTAAAGCTTTTTACCAACTATATAAATCTAAAGTTAGAGATGTAATAGGCCCCCTAAAAACTTCAATAGGAGAAATACCAGAAAATGATTTAGAAATGTGCAGTACATTAAATAGTCAGTTTCTTTCCGTTTTCACTAATGAAAATTTGGCACAGATTCCAGAAGTCAATATGGTATATAGTGATAGTATAGAAAATATGTTAAGTACAGTTAGTATAAGTAGAAATGATGTGCTTAAGGAAATTGACAGACTGAAACCTCAAAAATCGCCTGGTCCTGACGAGGTATATGCTAGAGTATTAAAAGAATGCAGAGATGAGTTAAGTAGTCCATTAGCATTTATATTTAACAAGTCATTAGAAACAGGTTTAGTTCCAGAAGCTTGGAAGCTTGCAAATGTAGTTCCGATCTTCAAAAAAGGTGATAAATCGATAGCATCCAATTACCGTCCCATTAGTCTCACATCAATCATAGGAAAGTTGCTAGAGTCTATTATTGCTAGGAAAATTAGAAGCCACTTAGTAAAATTTAACTTAATAAATTCTTCTCAGCATGGATTCACTCAGGGACGTTCGTGCCTTACAAATTTGCTTAGCTTTTTCTCAGAGGTATATGAAGCAGTAGATAGTGACAAGTCATATGATATTATATATTTAGATTTCAGTAAAGCTTTCGACAGAGTCCCTCATGAGAGATTGATGAGAAAGGTTGAGGCACATGGAATAGGAGGGTCGTTGTTGGGATGGATTAGGTCATGGCTAATTGGTAGGAAACAGAGAGTCAGCATAAATGGTACCAAGTCAGAGTGGGGAGCAGTCAAAAGTGGTGTCCCCCAGGGATCGGTATTAGGTCCCCTGTTGTTTCTTATATACATAAATGACCTAGATTTAGGTATAACTAGTAGGATAAGTAAATTCGCAGACGATACTAAAATGGGGAGATCAATTGATTCAGATAGCGATATAGAGTGCCTCCAAAGGGATCTAGATACCTTACATGAATGGTCAGTAAATTGGCAGATGAAGTTTAACATTGACAAATGCAAGGTATTAAAGATAGGGAAGATGCAAACAAATGTTAAATATAAACTAGCTAATTTAGAATTAGAAAATTCAGACTGCGAGAAAGATCTAGGTGTGTTTGTTAGCAATGATTTGAAGCCTAGAAAACAGTGTATAAGCGTTCGTAATAAGGCAAACAGGATTCTCGGGTTCATCTCTAGGAGTGTGAGTAACAGAACTGCTGATGTTATCTTAAAACTTTACTTGTCATTAGTGAGACCCCATATGGATTATGCTGTCCAATTTTGGTGTCCTTATTACAGAATGGACATAGATTCATTGGAGAGAATTCAGCGTAGAATGACAAAAATGATCCATAATATTAGAAATTTTCCGTATGAAGAAAGGTTGAAGAAATTAGGTTTACATTCGTTAGAGAGACGCAGAGTTAGAGGGGATATGATAGAGGTGTTCAAGTGGGTTAGTGGGATTAACAAAGGGGACATGACAAATGTACTAAAGCTCAGTGATAGCGAAAGAACTCGTACCAATGGTTTCAAATTAGATAAATTTCGTTTCAGAAAAGATATAGGCAAATATTGGTTTGGTAACAGAGTTGTAGATGGGTGGAATAGGCTACCAAGTGATATAGTGGGATCAAGAACGATAGGGAGCTTTAAGAAAAAATTGGATAAGCATATGGACGAGAAGGGTTGGGTGTGAAGGGGGATCAGCCGGGTTGGGCCAATCAGCGCTCTGCAGACCCCCGTAATCCTGCGTTAATCTCTAACCGGTTTGGTAAGATGATCCTCAGGGTATTAGAGTGTTGAGCCTATAATTGGGCTTTGTAATTGGGGTTGTGTGGGACAGGGATCTGCCTTGCTTAGGCCAATCGGCTTTCTGCAGACTCCCATTTTCTTATGTTCTTATGTTCTTATGTACTTGGTGGGAAGCCAGGCACCTCACTGTCGCCAAAGGTCGCATGTGACCTCGTAGTTAAGCTAGAATAAGTATTGTACTGTACCTAGGTTTAAGAATAACTCAGGGCTGCAATGAACAACAAACTGACAATTATGTATTATTATTACATACACACACACACTCTCTCTTTCACACTTCCCCTCCGTGGCCTCCTTCCCATTTTCTCCGAACGGCATTATATACCACACCCTACATGGACTCTGACCTATTACTCCTGAAGGGCGACTTGAGAGAGAGTCTAAACCTGTTGTGTTTTTAAAACGATAAGAACGTTTTTGGATATGTGGGTTTAACTTTCCTTTCTTTTATCACTTATCAATCTTACCCAATGGTTTGCATAGTCTGCTATAGGTAGCGCCAGCGAACTTGACAATAATCTTGACCCCTTAACTTTTTAAAATTCGAAATGAATGAAAGCAATCGGGCTGACGTTTCTATCATTTGGGAAGAGGCCACCAGGAAATAGGAGTGGATATTTACAACCAGTTTGCGCTAGGCCCTTTTTGAGTTACAGAGAGGTCAGAGATTAAGATTATTGTCAAGTTCGCTGGCGCTACCTATACTGTAGGTACTTTCATGCTGATTTGCTTCAGACTATCTGTATAAAACAAAAAATATTCATAAGATGCTGGTTTGCTAGTGACTATCTTTATCAAAAAAATATAGATATAAACGCGTGATTGGGTGAGTCGGGAGTTGATGGGGAAGACAATTGAGTTGGAAAGGGAGGGTTATATCCTTCTGGGGGGCGATGGGGGTTGATCCTTTTGGGGGGCGAGGGGGAGGTGATCGTTTTCGGGGGCGAGGGGGGATGGGGGTGATCCTTTTGGGGGGCGAAGGGGGGGGGGGGGGGGGGATCCTTTTAGGGGGCGAAATGGGGGGGGGATGATCCTTTTGGGGGGGCGATGGTTGGATAGGCTTACTGGTGCTGGTGTTTGGTCTCCTGTCTACATGGGGTAGTGAGTGGTATACCTGCTTCTCGACGAGTTGACTATGGTGCTTGTTACTTGTATTGATTAACTACAGTGATATATTCTTCACACACACATATATATATCTATATATATATATATATATATATATATATATATATATATATATATAGAATATATATATATATATACATATATACATACTGTATATATATGTATATATATATATATATATATATATATATATATATATACTGTATATGTATATATATATATATATATATATATATATATTATATATACTCCCACCCAAACTCTGTGCAACTCTCCAATCCAAGAGTGAAACGTTATTCTGTCTTTCTTCTATTCAACAGCTGAGCTCTGGGACTCTCCCAGAATTAATCTTTCCCTCTTCCTTTGACTTAAATTGCTTCAAACTCTGTGTGTCCAGGCATTTTGGCTCGAACGTCCCTTGATTTTGGCCCTGTCACTCTTTCAACTCTGGAGATGGCACTCGCTATAGGCAGTTCTGCTTTGTGTCTCCCTCACTCACATAGATATACAAAAAATATATATCCAGAGTTGCTGGAACTCCTTTTTAATTTGTCTTGCTTCCCTCACTGGTTTTGTTTGTGTTTAACCTACACACAGTGTAATCCAGCTATCTCTCACAAACACCTCATCCTCCTATTCAGTTGACTACACTAAGCATGCACACCGTCTTTCGCCAAACGACCCATCAAAATGCTCGCCAAGAAAAAATGGACTGCTAAATGGCACGAAAGCTCTTAATATTGACAAAGAAATAGGGTGAATGGTCTTAAAATCGTCGAAGCCTGTCTCGACCGCCTCACTCCAATTACATCGTTTTGAACCAATTCGTCCAATAGTATCCAGAACAAAAGTTACACAGACGTCGCTGGTGCAGAAGGGGTTAAATACGGCTATATTAACCACTGATATCACAATTTTAATTTAATGGGGTAGTAATCGCTTTTTCTGGACCCCTTCTCCCTCATGTTTAGCATATTAGCTTTGAGGTTTTAAGACGTTCGTTCCGTTAGTTTGGCGATTTTGAGACCTTTCGCCTAATTTTGTTGTCAATATTAAGACATTTCGTGCCTTTTAGGTGTCGATTTCTTCTTGGCGAGCGAAAGCGAGCCTCTAATTTTAGAAGGAACCAGATTTTGGCCGGAACATTTTTATACCGAAAAATGTACAAATGTACAAATTTATCTTGACAGGGGGTCTAGGGGGTGTTTCTCTAAGCTTGATGTAGGTCTAGCGAGGAAACTCAAGATAATAAATACATAAATTATATATACTGTATATAATTTATATATACCAAAAACCAAGCACTACCACCCATAAATCTAAAATTATGTTGCATAGATAACGACAGGAATACGACTGCACAGGCTGCACATTCATGAAAAACAGGAACTAAAAAACAAAAAAATACCCGCTTGTTCATTCGGCATCACAACAACATCCATTCTCTACGTCAGGAAATCAATCCCCCGCTCTCACATCCGACCACTTAAAATAGGATTGTATTAGCCACTCCGCGACTCTCTCTCTCTCTCTCTCTCTCACAAACATCCATACACACCTATACACATATACACGCTCAACCACTCGAACCATTGTAGGATACTTATTTGCACAAACGCGTAATTATATATATATATATATATATATATATATATATATATATATATATATTATATATAAATACCTCCTGTTGTTCCTCCTGTTGTTCTCAAAAACTGTGCTTCCGTGCTGACTCCCTGCCTAGGCAAACTCTTTCGTCTCTGTCTATCCTCTAATGTCTTCCCTTCATGCTGGAAGTTTGCTCACATTCAACCTGTTCCAAAGAAGTGTGACCGCTCTCAACCCTCCAACTATCGTCCAATTGCTCTCATCTCATGTCTTTCTAAAGTTTTTGAAACTATTCTTGCTTCCAAATTTCTTAAGCATTTCTCTTCTCATAATCTGCTCTCAGATCGCCAGTATGGCTTCCGTAAGGGTCGCTCTACTGGTGATCTTCTTTCATATCTTACTAACTCTTAGTCATCCTCCTTTCGGGACTTCGGTGAGACTTTTTCTATTGCACTAGACATATCGAAAGCCTTCGATAGAGTCTGGCACAAATCTTTAATTTCTAAACTACCCTCCTTTGGCTTATATCCCTCCATCTGTGCCTATGTCTCTAATTTCCTTTCCGGCCGTTCCATAGCCGCGGTTGTGGACGGCCATTGTTCCCTTCCTCACCCTATAAACTCCTGTGTTCCTCAGGGCTCTGTCCTATCTCCTATTCTCTTTCTAATTTTTATAAATGATCTCCTCAAATTCTGATCTAAATACTATCTCCAATTGGGGCAGAGAAAACCTTGTTACCTTTAATGCTTCCAAAACCCAATTTATCCATCTATCTACCAGTAAGGAACTCCCAGTGGACTATCCTTTATTCTTCAACAATACAAAAATCAATCCTTCATCTTTTCTCAATATTCTTGGTGTCTCTTTTTCTTCTGCTCTCAGTTGGAAGGACCATATTACCAGTCTTGCTAAGGCAGCCTCCCAGAAGATGGGTGTGCTCATCCGCCTTAGGGGGTTCTTTTCCCCTGCACAGCTTCTTGCTCTGTACAGGGGCATAGTGCGTCCTTGTATTGAGTATTGTTCACATGTGAGGGGAGGTTCCTCTCACACCGCTCTCTTAGACAAAGTTGAAAGGAAGGCCTTTCGTATCATTAACTCCTGTCCACTCACCAACTATCTGCAATCTCTCTCTCTCCGTCGCAATGTTGCATCTCTCTCGCTATTCTATCGCTACTATAATAATAAGTGTTCCTCAGAGCTTTCCCAGTGTATACCACCTCCTTTACATAGGGCACGTGGTACCTGTCTTGCAACTCAGTCCCACCCCTGCTCTGTGCAGCTCTCCAACCCGAGAGTGAAACATTACTCTCAGTCTTTCTTCTACTCAACAGCTGAGCTCTGGAACTCTCTCCCAGAATCAGTCTTTCCCTCTTCCTATGACTTAAATTGCTTCAAACTCTGTGTGTCCAGGCATTTTGGCTCGAAAGTCCCTTGATTTTGACCCTTGTCACTCTTTCAACTATGGGGGAGGCACTCGCTATAGGCAGTTCTGCCTTTTGCCTTACTCAATCACATAGAAAAAAGAAAAACAAATATATATATATACAGTATATACAATACCGGTATATACTGTATATATATATATATAATCGGAAATCGGAAATCCGATTTCGTTGGTAATGGTATTGAGTCAGTTAAAGTAAATTACCGACCAACATGGCTTACATCAAGGTAATCCTTTCCCAGAATCAGTCTTTCCCTCTTCCATTGACTAAACTTGCTTCAAACTCCGTGAGTCCATGAATTTTGGCTCGAACGTCCCTTGATTTTGGCCCTGTCACTCTTTCAACTCTGGGGGAGGCACTCGTCACAGGCAGTTCTGCCTTTTGTCTCCCTCACTCACATAGAAAAAAAAAATAAGAAAAAAAAAAAAAATAAAATAAAAAAAAAAAATATATATATATATATATATATATATATACAGTATACACAGAATATACATACAGTAAATATGTAGAGAGAGAGAGAGAGAGAGAGAGTGTATGTATGTATGTATGTGTCCCCATATATAGTCGAACATATGCATGGCTCGCTATATGTATATATACTGTATACGTGTGTCAGTTTATGGATGATCGTGTAAGACTGGTAGAGCGTGTGCTGGGAAATTGGTTAGTACGTGAGAGAGAGAGAGAGTTGAGTGAGTGAGTGAGAGAGTTGAGTGAGTGAGTGAGTGAGTGATGGCACAAAATTAATAGCCTGTCAGCAGTCCACGTAAAACTGTTTGACATAACGGAGGAGTAAAGGGCCAGAGAGATATTACCGATAGGATGGTTTATCCCTTTAAGGATATTTGGCCAAATAAGTCGTTACGATTTTATGAACTTTCGCCTCATTTCTGTCAATTTTAAGACCTCTCTCTCACACACACTCACACACACATTCTCTCTAAATCACTCTCACACACTCACGCAAACACACTATCTCTCTCTCTCACACACACTCTCGCTCTCTCTCTCTCTCTCACACACACACTCACACACATTCTCTCTTCATCTCTAACACACAAACACTCTCTCTCTCTCTCTCTCTCTCTGTATATACTCCAACCTGTGTATTTTTGCCTCCTTTAACTTTCAGCTGTTGGGTTTGTGGTGTTTTGAGAGAGCCGTTCTTTTATTCTAGTGTATTGTTTTGCTTTGGGTCAGGGAGCTCTCTTCACTTATTCAGTTTTCGCTTGAATTATTATGCGGGACTCTTTCATTCATTTTTTCTGATGTACGGTCGCGCTAATAAGTCATGTCCCAGCTGTCATTACGTTTGGGTCTCTCTGTGCTGTATTAATGTCTGTCAGATGTTGAATAAGGTGAGTAAATGTAAGAACATGTTTGTATATTTCACTCGATATGAAGAAATGTAGCCTAGATATTGCTGATACTAATTATTGATAAAAACATACTTGGTGCTGGGACATCACTTATTAGCGCGACTGTATGCTCGACCAAGAAACAATCTTTACACTAACGCTCTAAACATTCTGGAAGTGGGTCGAAATCTTATGATAATACCTCACACACGTAGGTTTCATCCGATTCATTCCGTTCACACTAAATTATTTACAACTCACCAGTGTAAAGATTGTTTCTTGGTCGAGTGTACAGTATGTGCCATAGTCTATTCGCTGTAAGTAGGCGAGAATTCATGACCTATATCCTCTGTAGCTCAAAAAGGGCTACAGCAAATTGGCTGTAAATTTCTACATCTATTCCTTGACTGACTCTTCCCAAATGGTAGATATATTAGCTTGATATTCTAGTCGTTTTTTAGTTACAGAGGTTAGAGTTCTTGGTTTCTCGCCTACTTACAGCGAATAGACTATTTATTTATTTTCTATGTGAGTGTGGGAGTCAAAAGGCAGAACTACCCGTAACGAGTGCCTCTCCCAAAGTTGAAAGAGTGACAGGGCCAAACTCAAGGGAAGTTCGAGCTAAAATGCCTGGACACACGTAGTTTGAAGCAATTTAAGTCATAGGAAGAGGGAAATACTGATTCTGGGAGAGAGTTCCAGAGCTCAGCTGTTGAATACAAGACATATTGGGAATATCGTTTCACTCTTAGGATGGAGAGTTGCAGAGAGTAGGGGTGGGATTGTGTTGCAAGACGAGTGCTAGTATGTGCTTAGTGTTTTCTTTATTACGATTTGTTTTGGTATTTTATTCACATAAGTTTCTTATGTCTGTTTAGATATTGTACGTCCACATTACAGTTGGCCAAATAAGTGATGTCGCGGCACCAAATAGACTATATTTCGATCGATAATTGGTATCAGTGCTATTCTAAGCATTATTTGGTAGTTTTGAGTGAAATTACAAACATGTTCCTACCTTCACACACCCTATTCAACACACACACACACACACACACACAAACACACACACATATATATTACTGTATATATATATATATATATATATATATATATATATATATATATATATATATATATATAGAGAGAGAGAGATAGATATAACAAACCGTCACTGTTGAAAATGGGGTAGAAATTCAAGTTGGAATGTTCGGCTGATCCTTGCGGGGGGGGGGGGGGGGGGGGGGGGGGGGCAAGGGGGGGGGGGGGGGGGTAGGGGTAGGGGGGCGGGTGGCGTATATAGGTTTACCTAGCGATGGTATTTATGTATTGCCGACATGGAGCCATTCCGGTTTATGGCAACACTGGGTCACTATGGCTTGAATCCCTACACATATATATTCACACACACAGATATAGGTACACACACAGATACAGACACAAACCCTTCAAACCTTGCAAACATACGCACACACACATTCAGACACAAACATATATACACACATATACAAACACACACACACAGATACAAACACACACACACAAACACAATCGATACGACCATCTTTTGTTGGAACTGATTTGTTTTACATCGATTTTTATATGAACAAAAACAAAAATACACTGTACTCTGTTTCATTCATCTGACGGTAAATTGAATCCCTTGGTTGCTAATTGCTCAATACTTAATGAAAAAAAAGGAAACAACTATGTCTCTGCTTCATATTGAGGCCAAGTATATATAATTAGCACCATATTTCATTACAAAATCTTCAAAATAACTAAGAAATCTTGATTGGAACTTTGCAATTTACCCTCAGTTGAAAAGAAACCGAGTATAATTATGATCTACTCATTAAGAATCCAGACATCTCGATCTCAAACTTATCACACCTCAAACTGGATTCGATCAATTAAACTGCTATAGTCCGTTCATTCTAGGTATGGCAAAAATCGTAACCTCTAACCTCTGTAACTCAAAAAGGGCTTGAGCATATGAGCTGTCAATTTCCACACCTATTCCCTAACCAAGTTTTCGAATTTGGTAGAAATATTACCTCGATTACTCTAGTCCTTTTTGAGTTATGTGACGTTAACTACTCCGTTAGTACCGCATGGCTTGTCCTACAGTGACTTGCTAGGATCGCCAGGGAAGTGGATGTGGCTACAGTTGATGTATTATTGTGTGCTTTATTTCATATGAAAGCTTGTGTCATGGGCAGTCCAGAAAGGCTCTTTGTTTTCGCCCATGTAAAGGCTTTATATATTTAATTGCAAAGTATATGTTTTATCATTAAGTAGTAATGATAGGAATTGAGAGAGAGAGAGAGAGAGTAGAACAGAGTGAGAGGAGGCACGCATTGTTTTGCTATACTCGATGACGTCATAGCTGGCTGGCCTCATGGGGATTCGTTGAGGGAGTTTTTTACCATGCTTTGTGACGTCATGTTTGGCTGGCTTCTTTAGTATTGGCTGGAGGACTTGTTACTGCTTTTTTCCCACGCGGCTCGAGCTAGTGCTAGTATATATACAGTTCCCTCGCCACTCTCTCCCTCAGATCTGGTTTCTAGAACGCATCCCTCTTATCCCTTTGATATCTGTCCCCCTCTCTACACCTGAGAACCTTTTCCTCTGCCTATCTCTTTCATTTTCCATATCTTTCACCACCTTTTATTAACATTATACCCCCTCTGGTTAACTCTGCATAATCAGCTTCATGCTGGCCAGTTGTATTGTGCGTTAAGGTCTTATATAACCCCTGTATGTTTAGTTGTTAAGATAAGTTGATCACGAAGCATTGGTTGGCATTCATATTGTTCAGTACCGCTTCCTATAATTATTAGTGTTCTGCTGGATTAGACTAGGAGTCTGATTCTATAAGGTATTGTTTCCGATGGGTGTTGGCTTTAGTTAAAAGCTGCACGACATACCTGAGAACTGGAGTTGATTGGGTAAATTCTAGTCTGTGTGCCATTGAGAATAGAGCATGCACGAATGAGGGCTTTTTGCCTATCCGGGAGAACGCTTAATACTTCGGTATTAAGGTTTCTCAAGAGAGCTACCCTTCATTATAACGTAATACTTGACGCACAGACTTGAGATTTGCACTAGGCTATGCGGCATGCCATGCGCACCAGTATCTTGTATCATTGACTCTAGCTAGACTTTATCAGTCACAGTAGACATTAATTATATTAAACCAATTACTCTTTTTATGCATACCCGTTTATGATTACACAAGCATTTCGCAGCCTAGTTTGATGTATTGAGACACAAACGACTTAGGCTCTTTTTGTTGATAGGAATACTGCATTGTCGTGGTGATTATTATTATTGTTGTGGCGTTTAGGATATTCTTGGCTCCGACTGCATTATATCTCCTGCCTTTTTGTGTGCACAGCCTGCACGAGCATTGTTCCGCTGCCTGCCTTTTTGGTGTTCCATTTCCGATTCGAGCATCTTGATAGCATCTAACATTTAAAGAAGATTCCTTGTTGGTGTTGAAGGACTTTAGTGCACTTTCTTTCAGGCAGGAGTGCCTGACATTTATTGATTAAAGTAACGTAAGCTGTACTTCTCTTACCACCTTACTTTGCATACCATAACCAAGCACCTTCGGTTATAGGTAGTAATAGGCTGTTTTCATATAACATTAAGCCTAGAGTAGACGCACATTTATTGAGAGTTTAATAACCTATTATTGCATATAGAACTCTGGAGAGTATTTGTGTTCTTTGTTCACTGGGAATATACATCAGAGGTTGGATCTAGCACTTTCCGTTGTAGCATTTATGCCATTACTAGTCCAATGAATAAGAGCCCTGATATATTTGAACCTCAGTCGTAACAAATGGCGACCTTACCTAGGATTTGGTGAACCTACATTTATTAGCAGGGAACATTATTTTGTTGTTTTGGAGAATATTTTGCGGGGATCAGCAAGAATAATTTTTTTTGCGACATAGTATAGCCCTTGAGTATTTCCGAGAATTTGTGTGTCTATATTGAGGTATAAGAGTTTGGGGTACTTCTTTTCTGAATATTGAGGTGGGAAATTTTTGTGAGCATCATGTCTTATACTGGATCAGAGGAGAATGGAGACACAGTACGTAATATCGAAACTGAGGAACAGCAGTATGATGAAAGGGTTAATCAGGTGAACTGTGAGGAGGATGCTAGGATATTTTTGCAATGGCCTGTTACTGCCGAGCGGTTGGAGGGTATGAATCGGTACGGTCTTCAATGCCTGGCCACAGCTATCGGTCATGCGGGTACTAGCAGCATGACCAGGGATAACTTGATAACGTGTGTACTGGGCAGGGTGACTGGTGAGCGAGATGGGTTGAGTGCTCAGAGCCCTTCGGCCATGCTTCCCCTACGGTCGACTCCCAGCCATCCCAGTAGTTTGCCGACCCCAAGTACGCTTCCACAGTTGGGTGGTGACTGGCAGGGTGGGTTGCCCCTGGGGGGACCACCAATAATTTCAAACATTGTAGCACCTTCACCTCCTCAAGGGTTAACTCCAGAATCAGTGTTTCGGCTCGAATTAGCTAAGATTCAACAGCAACGAAGGGCAGGTGAGCTTCAGCAGCAATTAGAATTAGCCCAGATAGAAGTGAGAGCCAAGCTAGCAAAAATCAAAGCTGATTTAGAGTCGACTAGGTACTGTGCCGACATGGACGTAGAGAAGTCGCGAGTAGAGACAACAGGACAGCGACTTGGGGCTGGTAACCGCGCTCCTGATCAGTCTGTCTCGCACTTATTGAAACTGGTTCCGGTGTTTGATGAGAGTGGGGTAACAGAATTTTTTGCACGCTTTGAGAAGAAGTGCCAGGAACACCAGTGGCCAGAGAATAAATGGGCAGCACTTGTATCCTCTAGATTAAGAGGCAAGGGTCTTAACACCTTACGAGCGGCCTATGCGGTTTATTTATGTGTACCGCACAGCGGGGTGTTTTTAGCCAAAATAGGGCTGTTTATGTGATCATTTTCATGCCTAAATAAGACCCAGAACGTAAAACAAATACCTATCCCTGAAAGGGCATAAACAGAGCTTTCGAATGACACCATAACGATCCTTGTATGATGGATAGTTTTCTTGCAATAACCGTGCAACGCGAGTGCAAAAAGCAGGTAATTCGGTACTTTCAGTACATAATTGAGTATGTAGCGAGTGAGAGAGGGAGGAGGGAGCTGAGATTTGTGTCAGTAGGTTCGCCGCGTCTGGCAGAGTCATACGCTCGCTAGTCTCCTGCCACCACTTGTCTCTCTCTCTCAGCCACATTACGTGCTGAAATTGCCACTCGAGTTATGTCGAGCGCCGCCACATAGTCCAGCTTTATTTAACTCGACTTATGTTGCTCGCCGCTAAATAAGGGTTAAAGCCTACGATGCGTTACCTTTGGAGTCATGTATTGTGTATGAGGATCTCAAGGAGGCTGTCCTGAGGGCTTACGAACTGCAACCAGAAACGTACCGTTTGAAGTTCCGGGGTGTAACTAAGGGAGGAGATAGCACCTTTTTGGAACACGCCCGGGACTTGTCCGATGCTATGGGGAACTGGCTCCGATCTGAGAAGGTAACAACATTTGATGGAATTAAGCAGTTAATGTTGTTGGAGCAGTTCTTTAAGAGCACGGGCGGTTATCTAACTTTGAACTTGAAGGAGAAAAACCCAAGAACTCTAGTCGAAGCAGCAGAAATGGCTGATCGACGGCTGTCGTTGATTCGGGGTTGCGGGTCCTCACAGAAGTACGATGCAAGTGCTAGGGACCGTTATCCTCCCCCTCCCCGTAGCAATGACACATTTAAACAAAAGAGCAATGAAACTAAAACTGAATCCAAAGCTAACACCACGCCGTATGAGAAAAGTCAGGGGCTTTTTACATCACAGTATAAGCCGAAACCGAAATTTATGTGTTTTAAGTGCCACCAGGAGGGTCATAAGGCAAATAAGTGCCCTAGTCGACCTCCTCCGGCAGCCGTGTCTTTTGCTCACGGCATTGGAGTGTTCAAGAGGACATCGGAGTTTGTTAGAGGCAATTCTTCCGAGGTAAATACACTGTCAGTGCAGAATGATCCGGAAGGCTTATTCCCTGTCCGTGATGCCTTTAGTGACCACAGGGGACTCGGTTGTGTGGAGTGGGGGGGTAGAAGACATGAGGTGAGAATTTTGCGTGACACTGGGGCATCGCAAACACTGTTGAGAAATTTCACTGGTAAACCTGTAAATACGGCGCGGGTGGTTGTGGTTCAGGGAGTTAATGCAACAAGGTCATACCCGCTTGTAAGATGGAAGTTGATGGTGTGACTCGTAACCTGGATGTAGGAATTGTGGAGAAGTTGCCTGTTGGGGGCGTCGACCTCCTTCTCGGCAACGACTTTGTGGGGCCTACTTCTGAGGCTCTACCCTTAGTCGTTGCCGAGAAGCCGGCCGACGTGAGTAGGGAGGAGCAGGAGGGGGTTGAGAAGTGTCAGGTGCAACCTATGGAGTGTGTTGTCACCAGATCTCTTGCATCCAGGGAGTCGCATTCTTGGTCAACAGTCTTTAGACAAGCGGAGGAAAGGTACCGAGAAGGGGTTGAAAGTTGATGCGGTTGAGAGTTTAGTATCAACGGACATTCTCGGGGACCTATTATTAGGACCGATTTTCGAGTCTGGAGAAGACCCATTAACTGTTACTGAGAAGGCAGAGGATGGGCTTAAAAAGACGAAGAGACAGCAACGATACACAGAGAGACAGCAACGGGAGGCTAAATTCAATGTAGGAGGGGGGCATGAGTTGTTTCGCAAACACTTAGATAAGCTTGCTCCTTCGGACATTCGTAAATTGCAATTAGAAGACCCGGAGGTTCTTGAATGTGGTACCGGTGCTGTCGAGTTGGAGGAGGACAGTGATGTACAGTCGGGAGATGTAGCAACAAGGTACCCTGACGCGTACCCTATGAGAAATGGGTCAGCGAAGACGGTGGTCCGAAACTTGCTAGAGTATTTTTTCCGGTATGGTTACCCGCAGGGGATTCAGTCAGACCAAGGATCCAACTTCACTTCTAGCCTCTTTGTTCGAGCAATGCCGCAGCATGGGATTGTTACGGTTGTGTCATCTGCGTATCATCCGGAGAGCCAGGGTGTGTTAGAGCGATGGCACTCAGCCTTGAAAGCTATGCTTCGTTGTTGTTGCTTTGAGGATGGGAAGGGTTGGGATCTTGGCCATGTTTATGTTTCATTTGCTGCACGGGAGGTACCTGGGGAAAGTTTGGGATTCAGCCCTAATGAGCTCGTCTTTGGACACCATGTCAGAGGGCCTCTCGATATGGTTGAAGAAATATGGGAGGGTGCAGAAAAACCTTGTTCTATGCTCAAGTATGTCCTCGACAGTCGAGAACGGATGTTGCGCAGTCTGGAGTTGGCTGGCCGTAATTTGACTAGCTCTCAGGCCCTCATGAAGGACAGGTACGACCTCAAGGTTAAACTCAGGGAGTTTCACGTGGGTCAGGAGGTGTTGATTCTACTGCCCCTTGTAGGTCATCCCTTATCCGCGAAGTACTCTGGTCCTTGTAGGGTGGTTGAGAGGCTATCGGACCTGGATTGCTTGGTGGCCGCTCCAGACAGACGTAAGCACAATCAGTTATGTCACGTTAATCTCATGAAGGAGTATGTGAGGCACCCCCCTGAGCCTCTCACTGTGCCTGTGATGACGTTTAGCAGTCAAGGTGGAGAAGGAGAACGGGACAGTCAAGCTCAGGTGGAGGATAACTGGAAGGATAAGAAAGTCAAATGGGCGCCTGAGTGTGAGAAGGCGTTTAGAGTAGTAAAACACCTGTTGTGCACTCACCCGATCCTCAGGGCCCCTGACTTTAGCCTACCTTTCCAACTAGCAACGGATGCTAGTGGTGTGGGGGCTGGTGCCGTCCTTATGAAAACGGACGATGATGGGCTGGAGCATCCTGTTAGTTTCTGCTCGGAGAAGTTCAATTCATCCCAGGGGAGCTGCTCTGTTGTCGAGAAGGAGCTGCTAACTAATTTTGGAGAGGTAAATATAAGATCGAGAGAACTCTATTTCTGATTGCTAATCGACAACTCCTGCGTCCACACGTGCGTGAAAGGGTTAAGGGGCTAGTAGTTATTTTTTGGTCTACATATTTATATATTAATTTAGTTTTTAGTTTCATACCTAGACTTCCATCAAGCTTAAAAAAACACCCCCTATACCCCCCTTCAAGATAAATTTGTAAATTTTTCGGTAGGCTGGTTCCTCTAAGAATTACAGGCTCGCTATCGCTCGCCAGGAAATAAATGACACCTAAATGGCACGAAAGGTCTTATAAATGACAATGAAATGAGGCGAAAGGTGTTAAAATCACCAACATAATGGGCTGATCGTCTGAATATCTCAAAACTAATTGGGCTAAATACAAGAGAAGGAGGTCCACAAAAACCAACCATCCCCCCCCTTTATTAGATTGCCTGGTGGCGCTGTTGGATGATGTTGGTGCTGTGGATTTTTTTTGTTTTAGTTTTTTTGTTTTTTTTATTCCAACCAGCTTAGGCTACTTCCTCTCCGGCATAGGCTGAGAGCCTGTACATTCAACCGTACATTCAACGGTGAAGCCCGTGAGGTCTCGTTCCAGTCTAGGGGGTGAGACATGTGAAGTGCTTTGAGCTGTAACACCCCCGCCATCTCTGAAGCTGCTTCGCCTTTGCGCTTCACTGTCTCATCCCCTAGACTCGAACCCTCACTCTCAGAAAGCCACCTATTGAGAAATTAACTCACTAGGCATTGCCCCCCTGTAGCCTATTTTGAATATGGGAATATTCTATCATCTATACTAAGAGAGAGAGAGAGAGAGAGTGTGTCAGAGTCGCTGAGTAGTTAATACGATAATTTTTCAAGTGGTTGGATGTGAGGGGAGGGGATTGATTTTCTGACTCGGTGGTTGGTATACTTTGCCATGAGAGAAAATAGAAATTGACATTATTGATGTACTACTCAACTTTAGCACATAACTCTACATCCCAATATATCCATGGAAAGATATTATTGGGATGAAATTTGTGCTGTACCTAGTATCAGTGCATTACCACAAAGCCCGCCAAAACGCCAAAAAAATACCCTCATTCTTCCCTGATTAAATAGCATTGTATGAATATTCCCATTATTAAAATATGCTACAGGGGGACAATTGCTCAATAGGTGGCGTTCTGAGAGTGAGAGTCCAAGTTTAGGGGATGAGACAGTGAAGCACATAGTGTGAAGCAGCTTCAGAGATGGGGTTGCTTCAGGCAATGGGTGGGCAACCGGGCCCCGTGCATCTTGCGAAGGCAAGATGGCGGGGCTGGTTGCACCTCAAAACGCTTCCCATGTCTCACTCCCTAGACTGGAACGAGACCTCACGGACTTCACCGTTGAATGTACAGGCTCTCAGCCTATGCCCGAGAGGGAGTAGTTGGAATATATATAAAAAAAAAAAATCCACACCCCTCCTTCCCTTAAATTAGTAAACTCATCTACTAACTGTAGTCAACATGGAATAAAAAGGATGACCCTGGTACTGAAGGGGTTAAGGCCTTTGAACTACTTGGCCTTTACAACCCCCCTCCCCCTTTCCCCTCCCTCCCCTCCCCTCCACCCTGACCCCAACCACTAAAGGCTGGTCCAGTGAATTACTTAGTGGCCTGGAGTGACCCTCGCCCTAACCCCAACAGTGTACAAGGCAAGTTGTCACACCTTACACTTCGCTCGCTATTTTCACCCCCCACCCCTTCTTCCTCATGTTTAGCCCCATTTGTTTTCAGATTATTATTATTTTTTTTTTTTTTTTCTATGTGATTGAGGGAGGCAAAAGGCATAACTGCCTATAGCGAGTGCCTCCCCCATAGTTGAAAGAGTGACAGGGCCAAAATCAAGGGACGTTCGAGCCAAAATGCCTGGACACACGGAGTTTGAAGCAATTTAAGTCATAGGAAGAGGGAAAGACTGATTCTGGGAGAGAGTTCCAGAGCTCAGCTGTTGAGTAGAAGAAAGTTTGAGAGTAACGTTTCACTCTTGGGTTGGAGAGTTGCACAGAGTAGGGGTGGGATTGAGTTGCAAGACGGGTACCACGTGCCCTACGTAAAGGAGGTGGTATGCACTGGGATAGCTCTGAGGAACACTGATTATTATAGTAGCGATAGAATAGCGAGAGAGATGCAACATTGCGGCGGAGAGAGAGAGATTGCAGAGAGTTGGTGAGTGGACGGGAGTTAATGATACGAAAGGCCTTCCTTTCAACTTTGTCTAGGAGAGCAGTGTGAGAGGAACCTCCCCACACATGTGAACAATACTCAATACAAGGGCGCACTATGCCCCTGTACAGAGCAAGAAGCTGTACAGGGGAAAAGAACCCCCTAAGGCGGTTGAGCACACCCAGCTTCTGGGAGGCTGCCTTAGCAAGACTGGTAATATGGTCCTTCCAAATGAGAGCAGAAGAAAAAGAGACACCAAGAATATTGAGAGAAGATGAAGGGTTGATTTTTGTATTGTTGAAGAATAAGGGATAGTCCGCTGGGAGATCCTGACGGGTAGATAGATGGAGAAATTGGGTTTTGGAAGCATTAAAGTTAACAAGGTTTTCTCTGCCCCAATTGGAAATAGTATTTAGATCAGAATTTAAGAGTTCTATGGCTTCATTACGTTTGTCGTTGAGGGATTGCTGGCTGGGGCGTTCTGAAAAACTAATGGAGTAGTGTAAGGTTGAGTCGTCTGCGTATGAATGGATGGGAATTAAGGTACAGTTAAGGAGATCATTTATAAAAATTAGAAAGAGAATAGGAGATAGGACAGAGCCCTGAGGAACACCGGAGTTTATAGAGTGAGGAAGTGAACAATGGCCGTCCACAACCGCGGCTATGGAACGGCCGGAAAGGAAATTAGAGACAAAGGCACAGATGGAGGGATAGAAACCGAGGGAGGGTAGTTTAGAAATTAAAGATTTATGCCAGACTCTATCGAAGGCTTTCGATATGTCTAGTGCAATAGAAAAAGTCTCACCGAAGTCCCGAAAGGAGGATGACCAAGAGTTAGTAAGATATGAAAGAAGATCACCAGTAGAGCGACCCTTAAGGAAGCCATACTGGCGATCTGAGAGCAGATTATGAGAAGAGAAATGCTTAAGAAATTTGGAAGCAAGAATAGTTTCAAAAACTTTAGAAAGACAAGAGAGTTAGAGCAATTGGACGATAGTTGGAGGGTTGAGAGCGGTCACCCTTCTTTGGGACAGGTTGAATGTGAGCAAACTTCCAGCATGAAGGGAAGACGTTAGAGGATAGACAGAGACGAAAGAGTTTGCCTAGGCAGGGAGTCAGCACGGAAGCACAGTTTTTGAGAACAACAGGAGGAACACCGTCCGGACCGTACGCCTTATTAGTGTTAAGCCCAGAGAGGGTAGAAAGTACATCTTTAGAAGAGATTAGGATATTAGGCATAAGTAAGAGAGAGGAGGGCGGAGAGGGAGGAATAGGAGGAATAGCACCGGAATCATCCAAGGTGGAGTTTCTAGCAAAAGTTTGAGCGAAGAGTTTAGCTTTGTCAGAGGAAGAAGTGATGGTTGTGCCATCAGAGTGGGAAAGGGGAGGGAAAGACGAGGAAGAGAAATTGTTGGTGAGGTTTTTGGCTAGATGCCAGAAAGCTTGGGAAGAGCTAGAGTTGGATAGTTCAGTGCATTTATTATTGATGAAAGAGTGTTTGGCAAGTCGAAGAACAGATTTGGCTTGATTCCGGGCAGAAACATATGAAGAATGAGAGTCTTGAGTTTTAAGGCGTCGGTACCGTTTGAATGCTTCCTCCTTATTGCGGACAGCAGTAGAACAGGCGTGAGTAAACCAAGATTTTTTAGCATTAGTCTGAGAGAAAGAGAATGGAATGTATGCTTCCATGCCCGATAGGATTACCTCGGTAATGCGTTCAGCACTCTCCGAGGGTCCTCGGCCATGGAAGCAGAAATAATTCCATGGGAAATCAAAGAAGTACTGTGCAGGAGTAAAGAACCCCTTGAGGCGGTTGAGCACACCCAGCTTCTTGGAGGCTGCCTTAGCAAGACTGGCAATATGGTCCTTCCAAGTGATAGCAGAAGAAAAAGAGACACCGAGAATATTGAGAGAAGATGAAGGATTGATTTTTGTATTGTTGAAGAATAAGGGATAGTCTTCTGGGAGTTCCGGACGGGTAGATAGATGGAGAAATTGGGTTTTGGAAGCATTAAAGGTAACAAGGTTTTCTCCATATATATATATATATATATATATATATATATATATATATATATATATATATAGGACAGCGCTAACTCATCTCAATACAAAAGTTATTCTATATTTTTACTAGGGCTAACCTTTATATTGTATATCTCTATCGTCTTTCCTCGTTCTACTTTCAGTAAGATACATGTAAATATTGTTAACATCGTTCTTAACACCAATAACACTCCAAATGAAATTAATGAATTCATGTGATTCTCCCAGGATTTGAACCTATAGTCTGTTTATTCTAGGCTGGGCAGAAATCGTAACCTATAACCTCTCATAACTCAAAAAGGACTAGAGTAATCGAGCCAATATTTCTACCACATAGGAAGACTTGGCCAGGAAATAGGTGTGGAAATTGACAGCTTTTTTGCTCTAGCCCTTTGAGTTAGAGAGGTTAGAGGTTACGATTTCTGCCCAACCTAGAATGAACACACTATAAAATATCACATATGGAACATACACGCCTTAACCATAACACCATCAAGACAGATAACAAAGGCAGCAGTGCCCAGTCGTTGTAACACACCCCCTTCTCTCTCTCCCTAACCAAGTTAATTATTCCCTATTAATTAAAACAACAGAATAATATAACGCCTTCCCGGCCAAGTCATGATTAAGAGTACAAAGGAGTCCTCGAAAACACTGAGGATCAATTGCCCAAACAGTGGTTTAGAGTGGGTAAGGGAACTACTGCCCTGGAACTAATGTCCGTGGCAGGATTAGGAAGTTAGTAGGGGACAGATGGGTTAGTAACTGAGGGGGGGGGGGGGGTAAAATAAAGTTATTCATTTACAAACGCAGTCAGTCGCGGGTTTGATGCAAGATATTTGTCTAGGCGAAGTTTAAATGAATCAACGGTGCTGCAGTCTATTACGTCTCGGGAAAGCCCATTCCACAAGTTGACAACTCGATTGAAGAAGAAATGCTTAGATTCGTGCGAGTTAAAAGATTTACCGATAATTTTGCAACCGTTTCCCCGCGTGTAATTAGATTGGTCGATAGTGAAGTACTTACTACAGTTCATATTGTCGATTGCGTCAGAGTCTAGTCTGAGGAGAACCAGTTAATCTTGCAGGCGTCTCCGATAAGGGTAGATGGGTCGTTTTTCTAGACCCCCTTCTCCCTCATATTTAGCCCCATTTGTTTTGAGATTTTTAGATGTTTGCCCCATTAGTTTGTCGATTTTAAAACCTTTCGCCCCATTTCTTTGTCAATATGTAAACCTTTGGAGCTATTTAGGTGTCGATATTTTTTCCTGGCGAACTGGCGAACGATAGTGAGCCTGTAATGTTTGAAGAATCCGCCTTCGGCTGGGACATTTTTCTACCGAAAAATGTACAAATTGATTTACAAAGGGGATCTAATGGATGTTTTTTAAGTTTTATGGAAGTCTAGGGAGGAAACTAGAAAAATAATGAATAAATGAAAAAAAATCGACCCAATAGTGAACCAAGCCCCCTTAATCTTACAGGCGTCTACGATAATTTAGATGCTTCCACCAGAATGATATTGTCTGCAATGTTTGGGTGTAGTTTCATTGACAGTTGAATAAATGGCTGTGGGCAATCTACAACTAGGGGTACAGCTACTGACAAATGTTTGTGAGCTCTTGTTATATTCTTTAAGCAAATATATACATTTAGATTAATGTTCTGATCTAATCAGCTATATATTAACTTAATTATTGCGGGCTGTCTTGTTTACATCACTGTAGCGCCAGGCGGGCATAATTGCCGAAAATTACTTTCATTCCATGCTCTTTTTCATGCATAAGAAAGAGCCAGAGCATAATACAATTATATATCTGTGAGAGTACAATGATAGAGCTTTCCAAAGACACCTGAATCATTCCTGTACGACATCTGGTTATCTTGCAACGATCTTGCAAACGAAGGCCAACATTGGTAAAAATGGGGCAATTTTGGCTGTTTATGCTATGTGTGACACAGCTCATGACTGAGACGGCCGTCTCTCGCCTCAGTGTGTGCCCGCTCGGAGGCCCCCTATGCTTCCTCCAACGCTCTCAGGGCTCAAAACGGTACCCGTCATTTGACGAGCACTGTACAGAAGGGGTATTTCCTCTCTCTCGTCATATGATGGTCGTCGCGAATTAAGGGTTAATAAATGTATATTATGTATTTATTTATGACTTCCACATACCCTTCCTAGTCTTGATAAAATCTTTAATAATAGGCATAAATGCATATTGGATATTGAATGGGTTAGTTATTCATTTTCGTATAATGAGTAAATAATTATATATTCAACCCTTTCAGTATGAGGACGCTCTTCTAAATTATATTCCTGATATTGATATCATTAATTGAGTTCAGCTGTGAAGTTGGTTGGTGTAAAAAACATAATAATTACTAAACAATCATCTTAGCCTGAGATAATTAATATTTAATTTATTTATTTTAATTTAGTTTATTAGGATCTGTAGGAATCAATGGGTAACCTAAGATCAATAAATGTCATTCTGTTTTTCTTTTTTAATTAAACCCCTTCTGTACCGGCGATGTCTTTTTAATTGCATTCTAGCTATAATTAGACGATTATGTGCAGGTTAAGAAGGATCTGTGGTAGTAAAAAGGGTTATGTCAGATAGTTTGAAGCCTGTTACGTGTCTGAGGCTCTTTTTAAGCTGAATAAAATCGTCTAAAAGTAGGCAGAATACAACTAACAAGACGTAGCCGGTACAGAAGGGGTTAATGAGAACGTATATAATTCTCTAGCCAGGCTTAAATGACAAAGACGCATGTTGATATAGCGATTAACACCTTCTATACCGGCGACGTCTTTTACATTTTTGCTAGCTGTATTTTGACGATTCTGTGCAGTTTCGGAAGGATCTGGGGTAATACAAAGGGTTAAGTGAGATAGTTGGAAGTCTATTAATTGCTGGAGGCCCTTTCTAAACTTAATATAATCATCTAATGGTAGCCGAATATAACGAAAAGTACACAACCGGTACAGAAGGGGTTAAGGGGAGATGGGTCGTTTTTATTTGCTCATTTATGTATCTATATATTATTTGCTCATTTATGTATCTATATATTATTTGCTCATTTATGTATCTATATATTATTTGCTCATTTATGTATCTATATATTATTTGCTCATTTATGTATCTATATATTATTTGCTCATTTATGTATCTATATATTATTTTATTAGTTTCCTCCCAAGACCTCCATTAAGCTTAAAAAACACCCCTCAAGACCATCCTTCAAGATAAATGTGTACATTTTTCGGTAGAAAAATTTCCCTGCCAAAGGCCGGATTCTACTAAATTACAGGCTCACTATCGCTCACCAGGAAAAAAAATAGACACCTAAATGGCACAAATGGTCTTCAAATTGACAACGAAATGGGGCGAAACGTGTTAAAATTGCCACACTAATGGGCCGAACGTCTTATAATCTCAAAACTAATGGGACTAAACACGAGGGAGAAGAGGGTCCAGCAAAACCATATACCTCCCCTTAAATGAAAAGGACGCATTTAATTATATATATTAATGGTAATCATATATGGAAACACAAATTAAATATATTAACCACCTTTTAGGCAATATTGCTTTACACGTACGGTGGCGCTAATAAGTCATGTTTTAGCTGTCATTACGTTTGGCTCGCTCTGTGCTTTATTAATGTCTGACAGATGTTGAATTGGGTGGATAAGTGTAGGATCACGTTTGTATATCTCACTAAACGAATAGATTAAGTTTTAGATATTACTGATATCAGTTATTGATCAAAACATACTTGGTGCCGAGACATCACTAATTAGGCCGATTGTACAATCGGCCTAATAAGTGATGTCTCTGCACCAAGTATGTTTTGATCAATAATTGGTATCACCAATATCTAAGTTTAATTTCTTCATATCGAGTGATGTATACAAACATGTTCCTACACTTACCCACCCAATTCAACATTTGACAAACATTAATACAGCACAGAGCAAGCCAAACGTAATGACAGCTGAGACATGACCTATTAGCGCCACCGTACCAACCCTATTCAACATCTGACAGACATTAGTACAGCACAGAGCGAGCCAAACGTAATGACAGCTGGGACATGACTTATTAGCGCCACCGTACACTGCTCTCATGCACATAATTTCTTGAAACTATTGTCTCACTCTGCTTAATCCTCTTTGTGTAAACTTTGATGCAACCTCCGTAGCACTACACGTTATCTTGCACTTACATGAGGTAGCAAACACACACACACACACACACACACACATACACACACACACACACACACACAAACACAAACACACACACACACACACACACACTCACACACACACACCCAGAACAGTTTTTGTATGTATGTATGTTTGTTTGCATACGTGAGCGTTTATGTATACGGGCATGTGCACACTTACTGCATGTTCTTATGTTCTTATATATGTATGTATATATATATATATGCGTATTTATGTGTGTACGTATGCGTATATATGTATGTTCTGTATATATATGACTAAAATAAATGTGTACTGTATATGCACTGTAAATCACTTACTCTCATGGCTAATTTATGATCATTTGTATTTTGCACTAGCATAATTATTGTATTAATTTCTTGTTTTAACGTAAAGTATATTATAATCACCCATTGTAAACTGAGCTTACCATTTTCATATCTGTACATCTCATGTTCATCCACTAATTGTAAAATGTGTATTTTCAGCTCATGAGGCTCCCATTCTTTAATAAACCGTTTATTATTATTATTATTATTATTATTATTTACGTAGTCCTACATAGAATCTTTGAGTAATAAATGGAGACTGAAGTGTAGGATAAAGTTATTGCCGACAATGAAGCCCTCTGTCCCCCACGTCCAACCAATCAGCCACATCTAAACTCTCCATCGACTGGCCGGATATCATCGACTATTTATGGTTAACTTTTTGGTCGATTTTTTCATGAATTAACTATCCATTAAACTTAAAAAAACATTAATTAGATCCCTTTTCTAGATTAATTTGTAAATTTTTCGACAGAAAAATTTCCCGACCAAAGGCCGGTTATTCCAAAATTAAAGGCTCACTATCGTTTGCCAGGAAAAAAAAACGACACCTAAATAGCACGATAGGTCTTAATATTGACAAAGAAATGGGGCGGAAGGTCTTAAAATCGACAAACTAATGGGGCAAACATTTTAATATATGAATTAAAATGTAAAACTTGCAAACAAAGTCAAACCAAAACTGGGACAAAGACAATATAAAGTCAAAACAACATATCAAAATCGCTGTGTGGAAACAACGCTTACGAAAATAACATTTATGAAATGAAAGAACACAATCCACCACATAGGGTGTACATTACTACATGAGCAAGTTAATCTGGTTCCCAAGCAAACTAATTGCACACATAACAACGCACTATCGTCACGTTCAGGGAATTAGTCCATTTGGGAAGTCCGGGACGTTCTGGCAAATATTACTAAACTCTGCATGAATAAAAGAAACTACAATTAGTGTTAAAATGTTATATTAAAATCAAATTTGCAACTTGACAAGACATTAACAATAGTACAAAATAAAAATATTAATAAGATATATAATATTACAAAAAAATACATACTGTATATAGCACTCACTAACGATAGTGCTATCGGGTAGGTACCTGTAAGCATAGCATTCCTCAAGTGACTCCTATCAATAACTACCCTACAAATAACCTACATTTATCGTACAAATAAAGAAAGGAAATCGCAAAAGCAAGCAATTGATACTATTGAGAATGAATACATATAATATATAGACAAATAATTGCAAAATATGAAGAAGCAACAACAGATTTAAACAAAGTGTACTCTTTTAACAAGAACAATAAATTTATAAACAAATTATCATCAATATAAATAATAGAAAAAGAAAAAGATAAACAATAAATACAAACAGACAAAGTAGGCAGAGGTTATACAAGAAACTTCACGTTAAAAATGTTTGATTAAAATTATTTATGTCAAATTTTAGAATATAGTCACAGTAATTGACCCTAAAAAGATAAAATTTGTAACAATTTACTTGCCTCATAACCTCTGTCTACTAAGAGTCTGTATAGTAACCTAGCTCTAGCCCAAAAGTCATCTACTTTAGTGCAAATTTTACAAAATCTTATTAACTAATGGGGATAAACATGAGGGAGAAGGGTATCTAGAAAAACGACCCATCTACCCTTACTATTATTGTGCTGACAGATCGATTTATTATAGATTTTGACTGATTATACGCTATCAAATCTCGCGAGTAGTCCGAGGTTGTGGTGTGTTATAGTCCATTTATAATAGGTTGGCCAAAATTCGTGACCTCTGACCTCTGTAACTCGAAAAGGGCTAGAGCAAATGGGCTGTAGATTTCCACACCTATTCCCTGGCCGACTCTTCCAAAATGGTAGACATATTAGCGCGGTTACGTTAGTCCTCTTCGAGTTATGGAAGTTCGTGGTCAAGATTTTTGTCCAACTTATAATAAATGGACCATAGCAGCTGTTTATAATATAGAAAATTGTAATACCCTGTACCCGCAAAAATCCTGCAACCACAAAACTACCCGAGTTAACGTCTGGGATAGCATATAATAGTCGTTGATGGCGAAGTCTAAGAAACCCACCACGTGAATCATCACGAGACTATCACCTGGTTCTTTCAAGGAGAACTAAGACTGCTATCCTATTGTACGTCCGTGGTAGTACAGTGAGTTAGCGCGCGGGTCTGGTTTACCTACTTAGGTCACTAACCAGGGTTCGAACCCTGCTCAAAACCTGGGGAGTTTTCGGGAGGGTTAAATTCCATTCGCACCCAGCATTTCAAAGATAATAGATAAGACTGTATTACCAATTGTGCCAATTATTATGTTCCTTCCAACAACCAACTATACTCCTAAAATCGATTAATGAAATTTACAAACACATGTGGCAGTCCGTGGATTCGAATCCAGGATGCTCACACCGAAAATCAACACCTTATGCATCGCACCACGAAGACAGTTAAAGAATGGTGGACACTGCCTACGATTTATTATGCAACTTCGAATCCTGCATATCAATCTAAGCATGTACACACATCCCAACTGCAACTCACGTAGGCTATGCATATGTGAATGGAAAGAGCAATTAATGGGGCCTTAACCACTAGGGAAGTCCTCTCGATAAATTACCCCTGAACCAATATCAATTATTATGTTCCTTCCAACAACCAAACTATACTCCTAAAATCGATTAATGAAATTTACAAACACATGTGGCAGTCCGTGGATTCGAATCCAGGATGCTCCCCCCGAAAATCAACACCTTATGCATCGCACCACGAAGACAGTTAAAGAATGGTGGACACTGCCTACGATTTATTATGCAACTTCGAATCCTGCATATCAATCTAACCATGTACACACATCCCAACTGCAACTCACGTAGGCTATGCATATGTGAATGGAAAGAGCAATTAATGGGGCCTTAACCACTAGGGAAGTCCTCTCGATAAATTACCCCTGAACCAATATCAATTATTATGTCCCCCCCAACAACCAACTATACTCCTAAAATCGATTAATGAAATTTACAAACACATGTGGCAGTCCGTGGATTCGAATCCAGGATGCTCACACCGAAAATCAACACCTTATGCATCGCACCACGAAGACAGTTAAAGAATGGTGGACACTGCCTACGATTTATTATGCAACTTCGAATCCTGCATATCAATCTAACCATGTACACACATCCCAACTGCAACTCACGTAGGCTATGCATATGTGAATGGAAAGAGCAATTAATGGGGCTTAACCACTAGGGAAGTCCTCTCGATAAATTACCCCTGAACCAATATCAATTATTATGTTCCTTCCAACAACCAACTATACTCCTAAAATCGATTATTGAAATTACAAACACATGTGGCAGTCCGTGGATTCGAATCCAGGATGCTCACACCGAAAATCAACACCTTATGCATCGCACCACGAAGACAGTTAAAGAATGGTGGACACTGCCTACGATTTATTATGCAACTTCGAATCCTGCATATCAATCTAAGCATGTACACACATCCCAACTGCAACTCACGTAGGCTATGCATATGTGAATGGAAAGAGCAATTAATGGGGCCTTAACCACTAGGGAAGTCCTCTCGATAAATTACCCCTGAACCAATATCAATTATTATGTTCCTTCCAACAACCAACTATACTCCTAAAATCGATTAATGAAATTTACAAACACATGTGGCAGTCCGTGGATTCGAATCCAGGATGCTCACACCGAAAATCAACACCTTATGCATCGCACCACGAAGACAGTTAAAGAATGGTGGACACTGCCTACGATTTATTATGCAACTTCGAATCCTGCATATCAATCTAAGCATGTACACATATCCCAACTGCAACTCACGTAGGCTATGCATATTAGAATTAGTAGATGCCTAGTGTAATTCTTCATCATTTAAGCGAAAAATAAATTGTACTTATTGGATATATGAAAACATTGCTTGGTATACTGAATTATGATTCTTTGATTCTTCTGAATTCTCAACTCTCTGGCTAAAGCTTTCTTGTCACTCTCAAACTAAATATTTCTGCGCTGTTTATCTCTCCCTTAATTCTACTGAATATCATCAAAACAACCACCACCAAAAACAATCACCCCCAATAACTGCCCCCTACCTCATATATCTGAACTTTTTCGATATACAAGTGTATTTCGAAAGTTTGAAACGAGACAAAATCAAAAGTAGAAACGGTGGCAAAGGGCTTCTGAAAATGATCAATATTTCAGACAGGAGTGCCATGGTGTCATACAGATTTATGCAACGGTAATTGTAATATAAATAATCGCCACTATATGTGTATACATATCGTATACAAAGGAGTACAAAGGAAATCAAGCAACAACAGATCTAGTGACCCTTCTAGGTTGCTTGTCCTCCAAAACACTGAGGATCAAGTGTCCAAACAGTGGTTTAGAGTGGGTAAGGGAACATTGGAAAGGGAATTACTGCCCTGGAACTAATGTCCGTGGCAGGATTAGGAAGTTAGTAGAGGACAGATGGGTTAGTAACTGAGGGGGGGATAAAATAAAGTTATTCATTTACAAACGCAGTCAGTCGCGGGTTTGATGAGAGATATTTGTCTAGGCGGAGTTTAAATGAATCAACGGTGATGCAGTCTATAACGTTTCGGGGAAGCCCATTCCACAAGTTGACAACTCGATTGAAGAAGAAATTCTTAGATTCGTGCGAGTTAAAAGATTTACCAATAATTTTGCAACCATTTCACCCCGTATAATTAGATTGGTCGATAGTGAAGTACTTACTACAGTTCATATTGTCGATGCCTTTGATGATTTTGAACACTTGAATTAAGTCACCTCTTAATCTGCGCTGGGTTAAAGGAAATTGATTTAATTCTCTAAGACGCTCTTCGTATGGTTTGTTCTTTAGGCTAGGTATCATTTTGGTAACTCTACGTTGAACTTGTTCTAGCTTGTTTATATCTTTTTGGTAATAAGGGCACCAGGATTGAACGCAGTATTCCAGAAGAGGGCGGACTAAGGAATTGTAATGGGTTAGGATAACTTCTTTGGATTTATGCTCAAATGACCTGCCTATAAAGCCAATTAATATGTTTGCCTTCTTAACAACTTCTGAACATTGTTGACTCGGTTTTAGGTTACTCGATATTGTTACTCCCGGATCGGTTTCTCTGTTTACATTCTTAAGCTGAGTGCCATTCATCGAATAATTTGCTTTCTCATTTAGGTATCCGACATGTAGTACTTTACATTTATCCGCATTGAAACTCATTTGCCAAATTTGGGCCCAACATGACAATTTATCTAGAGTGTGTTGCATATCGTCAACTTGTTCTTTTGAGAGTACGCTATTTGCAATTTTTGTATCGTCAGCAAATTTTGAGATTGTACAGGTGAGACCCTCATCTATGTCGTTGATGTAAATTAGAAAGAGAATTGGTCCTAGTACCGATCCCTGGGGTACCCCGCTACTTACATTCGTCCATTTAGATGCCTTTAGATGAGAGAGAGAGAGAGAGAGAGAGAGAGCATACAGATTGATTTTGTTATTGTCATTATTATTATAAATATTATTTTGTGTATTTCTTCTCATTATTAGTAGCAGTAGTAGTAATAGTAGTATTAGTATTAGTATTATTAATAGTTTGTATTATTATTTGTTTTATTTTCTTCATTTATTATATGGTGCATACTTATCAGCTAAGATTTCACATTCTTGTAATATCCCTTACCGGATTCCGCTCTCTGGGTCCTTAAGGGGAGGCAGTTGGTTTTTCGAATCCTCCTCCTCCCTCATGTTTAGCCCTATTAGTTATGAGATTTCAAGACATTCGCCCCATTAGTTTGGCGATATTCAGACCTTTTGCCCCATTTCTTTGCAAATATAAAGACCTTTCGTGCCATTTTGGGGTCGATTTTTTCCTGGCGATCGAAGGGGTGTCTTGTGGGTGTTTTTGTTAAGTTTTATAGAGGTCAAAGAGCAAACTAAACCCCCTCCTTAAACCATTGAGCCGAACCAGTAAAGTAAGCTGCACAATATCGTCTGAGCTCCCTTAATTAATGATTTCACGGGCAGATGCACTGCTGGCATGTAGGATTAATTTATGCATGTCTATGACCGGGGAGCCGATCAATGTTGTGAAGGGTCATGCCTGGAAGTAAGGTGGGCGGGAATTGACCACTTGCGAGTTTCAGGCTATAAGGAAGTTGGAGCTATGGACATCGATAGTAAATAGAAATACAATAATAATATAGGTTTCTGATGGCTAAAGAGTATGTTGAGTTGGGTTTTATGTATTTATATATGAACTACAATCATATTTTAGCTGATAATTCTGCTAAATGTTGATGTCTACAGCTCCAACTTCTTTATAGAACGAAACTCGCAAGTCTGTGGTGGTGGGCTTCGCTGTGTGTCTGTCTGCTGAGACAGTAACCTCTCTGGGAGGTCTGGGGCCGCGGGAATGCTGGAAGCCCCTAGTGATCCTGTTTGTTTGTTTTAAGAGACAATGAACGGAGAAAGGAAAAACACATAAAACAAAAAGGTCCATGTGCCTAAAGGCATCCTCCATTCATAAAATGTTTGTAACAACTGGATTTAAACTTTTGTAGATTGTAAGTTTGTGGAAAGCAACTCGAGGGAAGTGAATTCCAAAGAGTAGTAGTTCTAGGGATAAATTAATTTTGATAAGCAGAAGTTCTGCATTGTGGAGGAGAAAGTGTAAATTCATGGGTGCTCTCAGCTGCCCTAGTTCTACGGGGAAAGATGTGGAGAGGCAGCACAATTGAAGCAAGTTCCTGGGTACAATTGCTGTGAAAATATCTGTAGAATAATGCAAGGGATGCAACGTTTCTTCGTATGGATAATGTAGGAAGGTCCTTTGTGATTGCAGGGTTATTGATTAATCTAATAGCTTTATTTTGAATTTTGTCCAACTGCCTCAATGCAACCACTCCACTTCCACTCCACAGAGGTGAACAGTAATCCATCTGAGAACGCACATTAATTTTATATATTACGGCCAACTGCTCGTCAGTGAAGAATTCTCGAACTCTGTACAGGAGTCCCAGTTTTTTAGAGGCATTCTTAGCAATGCCTCTAACATAATGTGTCCAGCTCAAGTTAGTAGTTAATGTTACACCGAGAATGTCAATACTAGGGGAAGTGGAAATATTTACATCATTAAAAAATATATGGGAGTCAGTGAGATTCTGTCGGTTAGAAAATTTAATGTACTTGGTTTTCTGTGCATTAAAGGAAACTAGATTCTTTTGTCCCCATTCATTAATTCTAGAAAGGTCCTGGTTCAGAAAAATTGCAGTGTTTATTTTTGTATTTATAAGATCGGGTTGGGTGAAAGAATTGGTAAATGTGAAGGAACTGTGGAGTGTTGAGTCATCTGCGTAGGAATGTATTGGATTATGAGTGGTAGATATGAGATCATTGATATGAATGAGGAACAGAGTTGGGGCCAAAACTGATCCCTAGGGAACACCAGCATTTATTGAGTGAAATTGAGAATAAAGGCCATCTACCATTACACATATTTTTCTGTTATGAAGATAAGAAGAAATCAGTGGAACTAATGATGCAAGGCCGTAGTGTGACATCTTCGACAATAAGGATTGATGCCAGACTCTATCAAATGCCTTTGATATATCCAGTGCTATTGTATGTGTTTCACCATGTTGGTCTGTAGCTTGGTTGATTTGATGCGTAAGAAGGCAAAGAATGTCTGCAGTTGATCGACATCGTCTAAAACCATATTGCCTATCACTGATTAATTTATTTTTCTCAAGATGCTTAATTATGTGATTATTTAATATCATTTCAAAGACTTTACCAAGAGTGGAAGTTATAGTTATTGGTCTGTAGTTTGATGGATCTGAAGAGGCACCTTTTTTAGGAACTGGATGGATGTTTGCTTCTTTCCAGGGTACTGGGAAGCACGAGGTATGAGTACACAGACGGATTTTTTTTGCCAATACAGGAGCGAGCACCAAGGAGCAATTCTTAAGTACTATTGGAGGAATTTCATCTGGACCAGGAGCCTTATCTACTGAGAGATTCTGCAAAATAGTTTTGACATGTCTGGTGTGGATCTTAAGTGAGGGAATTTCAGGCGAATTAATATTAAGTACAGGGACATCTTGATTTATTTCATCTAATATTGAGTTGGTGGAGAAAATATCCGCAAGAAGGTTAGCTTTACCTCGTGGGTCACTTACAAGATTGCCAGTCGGAGATTTTAATGGTGGAATGGATGAAGCAGTTATGGAGGAAGTGGAGGAGATGAGCAAGGTGTTTAAGGATGAGATCTGTGCAGCATGTGAGGAGGTGTGTGGAGTGAGGAGAAGAGGGAGGGGAGTGAAAGGTACAGCATGGTGGACAGAAGAGGTAAGAATAGCTGTGGAAGAAAAGAAGAAAGCATATAGAGAGTGGTTGGGTAGTAGAGGGAATGAAGATTCCGAGAGGCAGAAACGAGCGAGGTACGTGGAGAGTAAGAGGGTGGTGAAGAGAGTAGTGAAGGAAAGTAAGAGAAGAGTAGATGAGGAATTTGGAAGGAATCTGAGTGTAAAATGGAGGGAGAGTAAGAAACTGTTCTGGAAAGAAGTCAAGAAAGTTAGGGAAGGTAGCAAGGGAAACAGTAAGGGTGTGAAAGATAAGAATGGGAGAATGCTAGCCAAGAAGCAAGAGAGAGTCGAAAGATGGAGGGAGTACTTCAGTGAGTTGCTAAATGAAAGGAATGAAGAGCCAGCAAACATAGCTGGATATGGTATGGGAGGGAGAAGAAGAGAAGTAGTGGAGGAGGAGGTGGGGATCAGGAGGTCAGAAGTGTGGGAAGCCATGAAAAGAGTGAAGTTGGGGAAAGCACCAGGAACAGATGGAGTGTGTGGGGAAATGTTGAGGTATGGTGGTGAGATAGTGATAGAATGGGTATGGAAAATGTGCAAACTAGCATGGGAGAAGGGGAGTGCACCCGATGACTGGAAGACTG
The DNA here is from genome assembly GCA_032716605.1 of Paralithodes platypus. NCBI lineage: Eukaryota > Metazoa > Arthropoda > Malacostraca > Decapoda > Lithodidae > Paralithodes > Paralithodes platypus. The sequence continues at coordinate 34,981,414 of CM064577.1, read as the reverse complement.
GCATAATAGTCCCCCTATATAAGGGCAAAGGGGAAAGAGGAGTGTGTGGTAACCACCGAGGAATATGTCTTCTAAGCGTAGTAGGGAAGGTATACAGTAGGGTAGTGATTGAGAGAGTGAGAGTGAGAACGGAGAAATGGATAGGCGACGAGCAGGGAGGTTTTAGGAAGGGAAGAGGATGTGTAGATCAGATTTTTACCCTGAATTGTGTTGTGGAGAAGTATCTGGAGAAGAAACAAAAGGTGTATGTTGCCTTTATGGACTTAGAGAAGGCCTATGACAGAGTGGATAGAGAAGGTTTGTGGAAAGTACTTAGAATATACGGAGTAGAGGGCAAGTTGCTGAAAGCAGTGAAGAGCATGTATGAGGGTGCAAAGGCGGCAGTACGTGTGGAGAGTGAGCAGAGCGAGTTCTTTGACCTGAATGTTGGTTTGAAACAGGGGTGTGTGATGTCCCCGTGGTTGTTTACTGTATATATGGATGGAGTTATGAAAGAAATACTATCAAGAGCAGTGGATGTTGGTGTATCGCTGAAAAGGGAGGGAATTGAGTGGAAGCTACCTATACTGCTGTTTGCGGATGATACAGTTCTGATGAGTGATAATGAATGGGAGTTGCAGGGTCTGGTAAATGAGTTTGGAACAGTGTGCGAAAAACGGAATTTGAAGGTAAATACGGGGAAGAGCAAGGTTATGGTCTTCGAAAGGGGTGAAGTCACAGAGTGTGAGGTGAAGCTGAACGGTCAGGCTATGGAGATCGTCAACTCTTTTAAGTATCTGGGCAGTGTGTTGAGTAAAGATGGGACTATGGATGAAGAGGTGCGGGAGAGGGTACAACAGGGGAAGAGGGTTGTAGGAACGCTAAAAGCAGTAACAAGAAATAGGGTGGTCAGTATGGAAGTGAAGAAGTCCTTGCATGACAGTGTGGTAATCCCGACACTGACTTACGGAAGCGAAGCATGGACGTTGGTTGAGAGACTCAGACCAAGAGTGAGAGCAGTGGAAATGAATTACTTAAGGAGTGCGTGCGGAGTTACATGGAGGGATAGACAGACTAATGAGGAAGTAAGAAGGAGGTGTGGTGTGCAGGTAGATGTGCTGGAAAGTGTGAAAAGGAACAACTTGAGATGGTTCGGCCATATGGAACGTATGGAAAGCGAGAGAATGACTAAGAGGGTGTACGAGAGCGAGGTGGAGGGACAGAGGGGGAGAGGTAGACCGAATATGAGGTGGAAGGATGGAGTGAGGAACTACATGAACGAAGGCGGTGCTGGTTGGGGGGAGGGGCGTCGACTGACTGGGGACAGAGGTGCATGGGGGCGGTTCGTTCGTGGCCACCCATTCGGGGATCACGGCGTCAGGCAATAGATAGATAGATAGATAGATGAAGCAGTAGTGAAGTTGGATTTGAATGAGTTAAGAGTAGACCAACACATTTTGTTATAATTTGGATTATTTAGAAGTTTATTTGCCTGCTTGTGGAGAAAGTTTGATTTAGTTAGGTTTAATACAGTTTTGGCATGATTTCTGATGTTTCTAAAGTAATTAAAGGCTTCATGTGTTTTTGATCTTGTGTATGCATTGTAGGCTATTGCTTTTTGTTCAGTTACTCTAGCACAATTATGGTCAAACCATTTAGGTGAATTAGATCTTTTACTGTACTTTTGATGAGGAATAAAAGTTTCCATTCCTATTTTTACAAAATTTTGTATGTGGCTCAAGGTGGAGTGTGCATCATTAGAAAAGAAAGCGGTCCAGGGAATATCAATAAAGAAACCTTGAAGACCCTCCCAGTCTGCCTTATCGTAATGCCATTTAGTCACCAAAACAGGTTCAGAGTGGGAAGGTGTGGTAGATGATAGACATGTGGCCTGTATCAGACAGTGATCAGAAGATCCAAGCGGGGACCTCACTGTAACATAATTATTTTCTGAATTGGTTGTTAAAAATAAGTCCAGTAGGTGGGAATTATGATTAGGATTACCTGGTACACGGGTGGGTTGGTTGACTAGTTGAGTGAGATTAAATGAGTCTGCAAATAGCTCACATTCAAGACCAGCATCATCAGTTCTGGCTGAATGAGTGAGCCATTCAACATTATGGACATTAAAATCACCCAACACAGTGATTTCAGAAGAAGCATTTAAGTTGAGGACATTGAGTTGTAAGGACAGAGAATCAAAAAGACTTTGCTCTGGAGGAGTATTTGGGGAACGGTAGATACAACATATGTATTTAAATTTACCAGCAGAAATTAATTTGTATATAGAATAATCAAAATAGGGACAATTGAAACTAATAACCTCCTCCAGGGCAATTTCAGATTTTGCGAAGCAACATACACCTCCTTTAGGTCTGAAATTTTGGAGCAGGTGATAACCTGGAAAATAAAATCTAGACGTGTCAGATTTTTTTTTTTTTTTTTTTTTTAAGAGACAATGAACGGAGGAAGGAAAAACACAGATAAAACAAAAAGGTCCATGTGCCTAAAGGCATCCTCCATTCATAAAATGTTTGTAACAACTGGATTTAAACATTTGTAGATTGGGTGGATGGGACTCGTTAGCCTTGGTCGGCAACTCATCTAGGGGAGACAACCTTATACAAATCCGGGTGGATGGGACTCGTCAGCCTTGGTTGGCAACCTGTTTAGGGGAGTAAACCTGGTACAAATCCATACTGCTTACCTAAGGGTAAGGCAGGTTAGTGGATGGATTAGCCGAACACCACTGTAGAAAAATAGTGCTAACAAGATACACAGAGGGCCTTGGAGTCGGACGGATCCTAAATTGAGTGGTCAATCCTGTAAGTCCTTCACTAAACTGGCTCGGGTTGTCCCTCTCACAGGGAATAGGTCTGCTTGGGCGCATTCTGTGTATGGCCACCCTCGTAAGGGGAGTAAGGCGTCCGGCAATAGATAGATAGATAGATAGATTGTAAGTTTGTGGAAAGCAATTCGAGGGAAGTGAATTCCAAAGAGTAGTAGCTCTGGGGATAAATTAATTCTGATAAGCAGAAGTTCTGCATTGTGGAGGAGAAAGTGTAAATTCATGGGCGCTCTCAGCTGCCCTAGTTCTACGGGGAAAGATGTGGAGAGGCGGCACAATTGAAGCAAGTTCCTCGGAACAATTGCTGTGAAAATATCTGTAGAATAATGCAAGGGATGCAACGTTTCTTCGTATGGATAATGTAGGAAGGTCCTTTGTGATTGCAGGGTTATTGATTAATCTAATAGCTTTATTTTGAATTTTATCCAACTGCCTCAATGCAACCACTCCACTTCCACCCCACAGAGGTGAACAGTAATCCATCTGAGAACGCACATGACTTTTATATATCACGGCCAACTGCTCGCCAGTGAAGAATTCTCGAACTCTGTACAGGAGTCCCAGTTTTTTAGAGGCATTCTTAGCAATGCTTCTAACATAAAGTGTCCAGCTCAAGTTAGTAGTTAATGTTACACCGAGAATGTCAATACTAGGGGAAGTGGGAATATTGGATGTGGATGTTACTTGAGTCTCTGTCAAAAAAAGGAGAGTAGGGGATTTTTGCTTGAAGAAATTGGTGTACAGAATTGATGTTAGAGTGAAGTCCCCTTATATTGCTAAAGAAAAAGCTGTACCGACGAGCAGCTTTGGGACGTTGCAATGCTCTTGACACAGTCGCATGATGACGACCGGGAGGGCCCTGTGTCGATGACCCAACCCTGCCGGGGGTGGATATTGGAGGGACCACCAGGTTTGCTCTTAACAATTGTACTGCCATGATTTATTAGGTAAAGGTGTATGGTGTTACATGTATGATATGCAGTGGGAAGAGTAGTGTTTTATGGATAGAGGATAGCGATGTAGGGCAATGTCGTGAAGTTGGATGTGTATGTTATATAAAGAGGGTTTTCCTGATACCCTTGATGTGTGAGGCAGAAAGATATGTATCCAGCTACCAAGGCCTGGGAGAGAAAATGGAATTCAGGCTATTCCCTGAGTCTCCCGAAACCTTGGCGGTAGTACTTCCCTAGGCGGGGCTGCCTACCCCTACTACTACTACTTGGTTTCTAGGTCTTCTCCATAGCGACCTCGATGTATGTGAATCTGCCATCACCACATTTGTTGGTGTTATTTGTCAAACTAATCCCGTCCCACACCCACACCTACACACAAACACGCACACACACATACACACACACACATACACTCGGCCGCCTGATACCGTGAGGTGAAGACGTGCTCTAAGGCGCTCTCGTAGCCGCCAGGGTCGGATTTGTGACCCTTTACCCTCACCACAGTTCATCCTCGACTCCATCGCCGTATTTTTACCTTAAGTCAACAATCTATTTATGATAAGTGCAAGTGTATCATTGTGAATTACCAAACGAACTAGACATGCAAACAGGAAATACGAACATTTCAGTATAATTAACCATGTCGCCTTGCTACTCTGCCTCCTCCTTAATTAGAATTAAAAAGGGGGCTGGATACCCACCTTCAGACACTATAGTGCGTTTAAAAGAATTTAAATATTTTCACAATCGTGGCCGGAGAGGAGGTAGGAATGTCCCCAAGCGAATTCCTATCATAAAAACACACAAAAAAGAACCTAAAAAAGTGACAGTAAAGAAACCATACTTTGAGGTTCCCCGTATTTGGTATAACCTCCCATCGTTGCTACTGTCCAATGTCACCTCTTTGTGCAATAAACTTGACGAACTTATTGTGACAGTTAAACAAATTAGTGCTGATATTGTAGCAGTTACTGAAGCATGGTAAATCACCCCAGAAATATGCGTGATACAAGACTACGACCTCTTTCACCAACTTCGGACAGAGAGGAGGGGGGGAGGAGTAGCTATTTTCGCCCGGAAACAGCTGTGTGCATCTCGCCTGGATATTGAGGTCCCGGAGGGAATCGAAGCACTCTGGGTGAGAGTTAATCCCACCTCCCACCCTCGTCACACTGCCTCCATTATCTACTGTGTGCTCTACCACCCACCACGCTCACCCACCGGCCCCGCACTAATCAACCACATCATCGATACATGTGATGATCTCAAACTCCAATTTCCATCAGCCAAGTTGGTGGTTTGTGGGGATTTCAATGAACTAGACACCAGTGAGATTCAAGAACAGCTGCATCTTTCACAAATTGTTGACTTCCCCACACACAACCACAACACTCTTGACCTTATCTTGACGGACATGGATGAGCAGTACCTCCCACCTGAACCTTTACCTCCTGTGGGACGCAGTACTCATCTCTCTGTGTTCTGGTCACCTGCCCCTACCACCTCCCATCAACAGACCCCCGTCATCCGGACCTACCGACCAACGCCAGACTCTGCAATGCGGGGGTTCGGGCAGTGGTTGGTTTATTACCCGTGGACGGAGGTTCTCACTGAAGAAGATGTCAATGCCAAATGGGACAACTTCGTATCTACCACCACCGAAGCCTACCACCACTTCTTCCCCACCAAGAGGACCAAAATGCACCCCTCTGACGTCCCATGGATTACTCCTCGGATCAAGAGACTGATGCAGAATCGGAATAAGGCATTCTACACGGACAACAATCGCTACAAGGACCTACGCAACATTGTGATAAGGGAGATCCGTTGGGCGAAGAAGTCCTACTACCCTACAAAGATTCATAATTTAAAACAAACCAATATCAGTCAGTGGTACTCTAAAATTAAGAATCTTTGTGGCTTAAGTAGTGGGACTCCTTCGATCCCCTGTGTTTCCCATGTCCCTCGTGAAGATGCACCTGAACTGATAAATAATCACTTCTCTACCATATGCCAGACCCTCCCCAAACTAGACCGCACCAACCTCCCTGCCTTCCTCCCATCCCCTTCCCCCCCAGTAACTGTTCAAGAATATGAAGTGGCCAAAAAGCTTTCCAGTTTCAAATAAAAAAGATCAACAACCCCAGTAGACCTACCCATGAAAATATACAAAGAATTTTCGGTTGAATTTGCCAACCCCCTTTGCTCGATAATTAATGCCTCCTTAAGGCAAAGTAAATGCCCTGCAGACTGGAAAACTTCATACGTCACTCCAATTCCCAAAACCCCCTCCCCACATTCTCTTAATGAACTCGGACCAGTTGCCATAACGCCCATCCCTAGTCTAATCTGTGAGGACTTTGTATTCACCTGGGCTTACTCACAAATCCGTCAATTAATAGATCCCCAACAGTTTGGCAATGTAAAAACCTCCTCCACCACTCACTGTCTTATTAGCTTCCTAGATTATATTTACACAAATCTTGAGAAGAGAAAGACTTCTCTCGCTCTTGCCTTTATTGACTTTAGGAAAACATTTGACCTTGTTGACCACACCATCATCATCAACAAGGCCATAAAGTTGGGGCTACATCCTACCAACTACATCCTACTGGGGCTACATTACCAAAAAGATATAAACAAGCTAGAACGAGTTCAACGTAGAGTTACCAAAATGATACCTAGCCTAAAGAACAAACCATACGAAGAGCGTCTTAGAGAATTAAATCTATTTCCTTTAACCCAGCGCAGATTAAGAGGCGACTTAATGCAAGTGTTCAAAATCATCAAAGGCATCGACAATATGAACTGTAGTAAGTACTTCACTATCGACCAATCTAATTACACGCGGGGAAACGGTTGCAAAATTATTGGTAAATCTTTTAACTCACACGAATCTAAGAATTTCTTCTTCAATCGAGTTGTCAACTTGTGGAATGGGCTTTCCCGAGACGTTATAGACTGCAGCACCGTTGATTCATTAAATTTAAACTCCGCCTAGACAAATATCTCGCATCAAACCCGCGACTGACTGCGTTTGTAAATGAATAACTTTATCCCCTCAGTTACTAACCCATATGTCCCCTACTAACTTCCTAGTCCTGCCACGTTAGTGGCAGGGCAGTAGTTCCCTTTCCAATGTTCCCTTACCCACTCTAAACCACTGTTTGGACACTTGATCCTCAGTGTTTTGGAGGACAAGCAACCTAGAAGGGTCACTAGATCTGTTGTTGCTTGATTTCCTTTGTACTTTGTACTCCCTTTGTACCCTGGTTGCGTGGTTGACCGACTTCCTTAGTGACAGACGGCAAGCAGTGCGATATCAAGGCTTCATCTCCACCTTCCTAGACATCACATGTGGAGTTCCACAGGGCACAAAGATGGGGCCTCTATTGTTCCTCATCTTGATTAATGATGCCCTAAAGGACACTCCATTCCACTGGAAGTACGTGGACGACTCGACAGTCGGCATTACTGTCGATAACACCTCCCCTAACTATGACCCCCTACAAGACATCCTCGAC